>RCIC01000005.1:0-512500 GCA_018883505.1 Ceratosolen fusciceps
TAGGGTTAGAGCACAAGAAGAAATGAATTAATAGTAATTTGCCTTAGTAAAATATAATATAATTCGGGCCGCCCTTTTTTACTCTTTTCTTACAATTGTCTTCTTTCAGTTTCAATCAACGGCAAGTCCTCCGCCTTTTTTAAACAAAAATAAATAAAATAAATTATTTTATTTAATTAAAAAACTCCGCGCTTTTAATTAAAAAACGTTAACATTTTAGCAACTGCCCCATCCCCCACCCCCCCCCACTCTTCCTCTCTCCTCCTCCTCCTCTCTGCATCTCCTCGCACTCTCCGTCTTTTTTTTTCTTCTTTCCTGTCTTTTTTTCTCCCCTTTTTTCTTCTTTTTCTCGATGACTAGTGAGCCGTCACGACATTCCCTATTCTTTGTCTATTTTCCGTTTTGCGAACGTTTGCGAACCCTTTCCTTTCCGGACGTTCAGGGTCCGACTCTGTACAGATTACCCAGCAAACCAGAAATTCTTTACCACTGGAAGTTTGCACCTCCGCTTGTATAGCGCCGATCCCCCACACCCCCGCCCTATAATCCCATTATCCGATCTTATTTAGCAGGTGGAGTTTAATAATGAGCCTGGATGGGAGAGGGTGTCTTGCCGTATTTGCTTTAACGTCACGAGATATTCATTGTACTTGTTGGGTAGTTGCAACGACGCCTTCTCTTATACCCGTTATACGCTCCCGTCACGTACTTTGGCATTTTGACGCTTTACAACTAGGACTCTGCGGAGTTCGTTCAAACTATGGATTGGTTTTATGCTTAATCATAGGAAGGTAATCGGCCAACAAGCTTTCGCCTCTAGTATTTTTAAATAACTTGATTCTAATAAACCCCCAAATCCTAATTATAGCCGCTGCATTCGACTAGTGCATTTATAAAGCCAGCGAGTAGCTGCTGCTTGACTTCAATCACCTTCATCGATCCACACCCTTTCTTTACTTTCTTTCTTTCTTTCTTTCTTTCTTTCTTTTTCGTTCTCCTTCACGTTCAAGTTCTTCACGTTTGAGATTATAAATTATTTACTTTACCTTTAAGAACATCCATGATTTTCATATCTTCGACTCTACACATTATAATTTCGTTTGACCGAATCACGAAAATTCAGCGGCTTAACGATTTTTTTTCTTCAAATTATCCTCAGTCTGATACGATTTTACATTTTGTTTGCCAATCTTATCTAACTGCCAATAAACTAACACATACATAGCTTATAATTATAATTAGTCGTGTTTATTGGGAAAGATGGCTTTAGGTGTGCACTTTACATATTCTATTCCGAATAGCAACTAATGTCAATGTTCCGGATACGTACCTTATCTCAAGTGAGATTATGAGCCGACATGGCTCGTTTAGAGAAACGATTATTCCTTCATTCAATAAACTTACAGTTTCTTGCTTTAATGCTCTAAACACAGACATGTATATATATATATATATATACATACATACATTGTTATCTTTATGAGAAGACGCAATAATGTAAGATATGAAGTTTGATGACGCGGTTAATCGAAATAAAAATTAATTGAAGAGAATGTAAGGAAAACGTTATTAATAAGAACAGACGATAACGAAGGAAATTTTAATAGATTCAATACGGCAGGACATTTAAATTAACGTAAATTGATAACGACTTAGCTTTATGTAATTTTTAAATTTAACCTACAAATTCAGTGCATACTTGTCTGGAAATTTTTTTGATCGAGGCCAAAATTTGCTTTATTTTACTTTAAAATATATAAAAATAATATATTAACTTTTTGCATTAAATTTTTATTTGGTTTCATTTTTTTTTTTTTTTTTTAATCAGATTTAGAAAAGGCAAAAAAAATAAATAACAAAGCCCTTGATTTCGTTAAATAAAAAGAAATAAAGTAACATTTAACACATATTATTAAATATGCCATTATAATGAATGAAGACATTATGGGCGAGGAATATTTATGATTATCGTGTTTAATTATATTCATATGAAATATAATATAGTTTTTCTTATTTAATTAATAGGAATAAATAGTTTAGTTAGTAAAAAAAAAAAATAAATAAATAAATAAATAAAAAAAAATCAGAAAATAAAAGAAAAATGAATGTTTGGCTCATGCATAATTTCGCAGTTTCTCATTGTAAATTTTTCTCGAGTATTAGGGTCAGTTTTATTTTAGTCGTGTATTTTAAAACAGTTCTTTCTCTCCTTCTATATTTTTTCTTGTCGGACTTTTCGTATTATGTATCCAAAAAAATAACAAAAAATGTTATAACGCATACAGATGGTGGTATTTTAAAACTTTCGATTTAAACGCGCCTTTCTGTTCCTTCATCATTACTTCATTTTACCTTTTTACCTTTTTTTTTTTTTTATTTAAAACTTTTTTTTTTTTTTTTTTTTTTTATAAAATTTTATAAGCGTATTTTTAACAAATTTAATTATCGATAAAATAGAAATTTTAGGAAGACAAGGTTTACATAGGAGATCGAAGTGCAAAAATCGTTTCTTTATTTGGTAAAAGTACTTTTTTTTTTTTTTTTTAAAATAATAAAATTAATTAATATATATTACTACATTCATATTAATTATTATATATACAGAAATAATAAATACCATTATTATAAAAATTTAATAACTTTTGTGGAATCGTAAATTCGAGAAAATCAACTTATGAAAATGAATTTCATAGTTTTACGATATCTAATTCATTATTTAGTTTTTTTTATATTTGAAAAATATTAGTACAAAATATGTGACATTCAGTTTATTTTAATGCTTTGTTATGAGACACAGTATTTTGACGCAAATGTTTTCCAATTTTAAATAAAGTTTCGAATAAAAATATCGATACAATAATTTGATAATATATCAGAAGAAAATTTTTTCTTCATTTAAATTATTAAAGTTTTTTTATAAAATGAATAAAACAAAGCATTGAATTTCTATTTGTATTATTATTTAAATATTCAACTAAATGGAATTAATGTATTATAAAAGTACAAGTTTTTTAGGGAACTGCATTCAACATTTTGTTGAATTAATTGAAAACATTAAATTTTAATTTAAAAATAAGCATAAAATTTTGTGTAAACATAATAGAATAAAAAAAATCTTATAAAATTATTTATAAATATTGCAATAATAATAATAATAAGTAGAAAATTAGAAAAAAAATTAACTTTTATTTAAAAATCTAAAGTTGTAGAAATAATAAAAATATTTAAAAATATGACCAGTAGCAAGTACCAGTACCAAGTTCTATAATTTAATTATGCTACAAGACAATTGTGTATGTAATTACAATTATTTCAATTACATTTCTCTGTATTTTTTTTTTATTGCAAAAATAGAGAATTATAAAGCGAATAAAGATGAAATATACGTTGCGGACTTATAATGCTTTTTAATAACGAGTGTAAATTATATAATTAGGATTATAAATAATTTGGACGAGAGTATATTTGAGCGAGCATGTGCGAGTTAGTTACTGACAATGAGGAGCAATCGTGTTGATTTTAACGCTTAGGAAAAATTGGTTTTTTACTCGAGCACTTAAAAGAATTTTTTATAAATAAAATATTCCAGCTCCTATATTTTTATAGTAATCTCTAGTTATGATTAAAGGCCCGAAATCAAATAATAATCAATCTCGTAGGTTTGACTGAACGTATAAGCTGCTTTAACAAAAGATACTTTATCATTTGTCGGACAGGAAAATCAGTGCTTTATAAAATAATGGATCATACAGGACTTTGTGATAAAAAATTCATTTTTTTAATGTACGATGACAGTATTGTATTTGTTTCTTTATAAGCGTTTTTTTTTTATACAACACCTATTATTCGTACTGATTTAGTAAAATTTGTTTAACAAAATGATTGGACACGAGTTGAATACGAAAACAAAAATGTGGCATACAATTTAATTAATAAAAAGTATAGGACAGTATATTATTCACAAAACTTAAGTGAAAAGCTTGACGATTCGTTAGTACAGCACTGCTTTATGAATAAAAATCGAACGTCATCTAAATTGTTTTTGATAAGTAATTTTGAACGTATCGTTATAAATCTCTATTAAAAAGTTTTGTCAACTAAGAAAAAATGTTTCGTGTATTGTGATATAAACAACATTCGTATGGTCGATTCAGTAATGTTCATGTGAAGGTAAAGGTAGAGATATTTTTCTAAAAAAGACAATAATATATATATATATATAATTACCGCTCAGGTAGATTACGAATGAAAAAAAAAAAAAAAAAGCGTCTCTAAAGATAAATATTTTCCTGAATTTATGAAGAAAGCTTATAAAGAGAGCTTGGGTGGAATGTATGTTGTGTAGGTATATCGGTGAGGCTTAGAATTTGACAATGTCAATGAAAAAAATGAAGGAAGGCTCGAGTGGGCTTGTCCTCAGCGAGTTAAAAGAAGATTCGGGGGGACTAGATTCGTATCATTAGCTCGGTTACAAATGCTTTATCTTCGTTGTGAAACTTGCAAGTAGAAAGTGAGCAAGCGCCGCCTAATATACAAAAATAAACGCTAAATCGAGAACGTGCGCGTAACACGCGGAAAAGAAATAAGAAATAAGAAAGGCGGCGGTGCTCTTGGCTGAAGGGAAAAATAAAAGAGAGGGAGAGAGAGAGAGAGGGAGTGAGAGGGGGGAGGGGTTATTGGGGTGGAAGGAGGGACCGACTGAGAATAGTATGTATATAAAGAAGGTGAGCCCTTGAACGAGGAGAGGAAGAGTAAGTTTCGGCCGATGTCGATTTGCCGCCGAGCCGCCAACGCGACCAGGCTAGAGCAGATCACCGTGTGCGCGTGCCCGTTTAGCGGTATGCGTGTGTATGTAACGCGGTGCCGACAGTGGATAGAGCCAGTGGTGCGCTAACTTGCGAGGCGCGCGGACGTTTCATCGGTCCATGTGTTCTTAGCCAATGTTCGATATCCACATTATTATGCCTTCTCAAGTCGGGAATCGAATTCTTATTTCATAGTTTACCAATAGTATACATATATATACATATATACATATGTATATATTATAATATCTATATATATGGAGGACATTGTCACCTGATTTTTTTTTATTTCGCCTTATTTTACGTTCCCTAGCCTCCCCCCCCCTGCCCACCCACTCACCCACGCAACCTCGTCCCGTTAATTTAATATCGGCGATCCTCCCTGGGTGACTTATGTTTTTGTGTATCGTGTCGAAATAATTGCTGCTTTAGCGAACAGAAAAGCAAGTAGCCAAACTAATTGGCCATCAAGGTGAGCTGTAGATCTTTCTCTGTCTCCCACACTTTTAATACTCTCTTCGTGAATGCCCCCTCATTAATATGATTTTAAAATATACGTACGTTCAATTATTATTGGCGGATACTTTTAACTCCGTACGCCGCAAAATCAAAACAACCAAGCCACTCGTCACATTTATCTTGGAATAAAAATTGCAAACTAAATCTCTCTCTCTCTCTCTCTCTCTCGCACTCATTCGTTGATCTTTCTTAAATGCATATAATATATATATATATATACATGTAACAAAGAGATGCCCATAAGATAATTCTTATTAAAGTTTTCTTATTTTCGAATCGATTGAATGTCAATTATTCTGTAATTTTTAGCCTGAATGAAAATAATCTTAAATGAATTATAGTTTATTTATAGCAGTGCTTTTATACAACAAGTATAACTTCTATACAATCAAAGAATTAAATTCTTATACTTACTCACGTTTATACAATAGAATAAGAATTTAAATAGGAATTATCAATATTTCTTTTTTTCAAATATATTACACATTATTGAATATTAATATTAATATTAATATTACATTATATTATAATATTATAGAAATTGAGCAAAAATCTATATTGCTTACTTAACGCGAAATTAAATTTTGTACGAGAATTGCTTTTAAAAAGAAATTTATTGTGTAGGTAGAAGAATTAAGAGTATAATTTAAACTGTACGTAGTCAATTTTTAGAAGCTTTTTGTAACTTATTTTTTAATGAAAAATTTTGTTAAACCTAGTTAATTTAGTTTAATATGATTTTACATTTGATACATTGTATTTTACAATAAATGGTTAATTTCAACTAAAAAGTCCAATCAAATTTTATTTTATCTTTTTATTTAATTTAATTCGTTTAATTATCTAAATTCTTATACAATATATTTACTAAAGAATTTTTTCAAAATTGCTTTGAAATAAATTATAATAAAAATTTTTTTTTTTTTACTCAATTTCTTTTTTTTTTTTTTTTAAACCATATATTGAAGTACGAGTAATTACAATTTTGCATGTTATGACATTCATATAAAATAAAATAATTACTATCGAAAAGATTGCATATACATATATATATATATATACATATAAAATTGAAGCATATTTAGATACTTTTTTCACTTATATCTTTAAAGTTAACTTTTTACTATGATTTTCGATACTAGCACGGGTAATCTTAAAAAGTTATTTTAAAAAAGTATGAGTTTATATATTTCGGTGCCATTCAATACTAATAAAAATCAATGTTACAAGTTATTTGATATTGTAGCAGTAATCATGTAATATTTTAATTTATAATTAATGTTCAAACTTATTAAACAAAAATAAGTAATAAAAAGCGAGTATGTGCGTGTTTAATCTTCTTTTTTAAAGATTTATTTAAAAATAGTAAAATAACAATTTAATAGTTTTAATAATTTAATCAAAAGTATCAATTAATCACTAACGTATGTATTACATTTATAATATAAAGTTTTTATTTTTAAATATGTATTTGATTGAAACACTTTGAACGATGTTATTTTCATTATTTTGATAATTAACTTATCACGTAATTACCTAATACATTTGTAATTTTTTACGTTAGTACTATTAATCTTGTTAACATACACTTAATTATAAGCTAAAAAATATTAACTTTCTTTGTAGAACATATTTTTTTATGCATTTATTAGTAATAGATCTCAAAATTTAAGTAATAATTAATTTAAAAAATAATAAAATTCCCAATTTGTTAGGGTATATGTCAAATAGTATAGTAGTAATATTTAATTCTATTTTAAGCATAATTATTGAGTATGAAGTTCATTATTAAGTAGTTAATCCAATATTATTTACATATTTAGCTTTTTTCCAGATAAATAATTTATTTGTGTTATTTGAATATAATAGTTTTTTGATATTATGCTTATTGTTTCTTAGAAACGAAGAAACTGTAATGCTCAATAAATTATACATAAAGGAAGTCTCTTATAAAAGAAAGATTTTATTTACATCAGCTCAAGAAACTAAAGAGTATACTAGAAATTCGATGCAAATTATTTTATTCATTTTTTATTTTTACGAATTTAAACTTAAGAAAATATTTATTTTAAATACAGAAGATTTTTTAAATACATCCTATTTATAAAATCTACCAATTTCAGATCATCAAAATTAATGATATTTTTCTAAGGTTTACATTCTTAATCAAAGTTATGTATTGATATTAATAATCATTATTATCTCATTCTTAGTTAATTAAAATATTAAGTCAGTGTAATTTTCTATTCTTCTTAGCCCTCGAATCAAAGATTTATAAAATAAGCTCTTGGTTTATAAAATTAAAATTTATATTACAATTTATTAAAACTTATTAAACTAAACTAAACTTAACGAAATTTATTATTTATTAACAATTTATTAAAATTTATATTAAAGCTGTATAATTTTATATCAATGATGTTTATGTCTATCGTATTTGTAAAATAATTTATTTGTAAATGAATAACTTTTTAATAATACATCGATATTGTAAGCAATAATAATATTTCGGCAATAAGACTTACTCGTATGCTTATATCGGGAATAAGTGCTTAATTAAGTTCTGATAGAAACTATGTATTATAATTTATATCAATAGGAAACGGTACTCAAGAATGAACTCACGGTTGCAAATAAAAAAAAAAAAAAAAAGAAAAAGAAAACAAAACAACTATTCTAATTATGCGTAAAAAAAGACACATAAAAGTAGATACTTTTATGTTAATAAAAAAAAAGAAGAAAAAAGAAAAGATTAACTTATTTAAATTCGCATTTAATGTGGAAACTACAGTCCGTTTTGAAAAGAAAGTAACTCTTGTATAATCGAATACATTTGAAATATTTATAATACACTTAAGTCTCAGATAAATGTTACAAAGCTTGAAATATGCTTGCGATGAGCTTGAAAATGTATAACTTAAGAGGAGAAAAAAATATCATATATTATACGTATGATTCATTATATTGCCTATACTAGGAGTATAAAATTTAAAACTGTAAGATTTATTGCCGGTTGATCAGGTGCGAACTATTTCGTGAAAATTATTACGAAATCATTATTAAAGATTTGTAATATTATCAATAAATTGTAACAAACTTTACGCAATTCAAATCTTTATGCATAAGTGTTACATTTTAATGCTCACATAAACGTTATATCGAGGCCCGCGTAAAATTTATATACAGGTATACATAGCTGCATACGAGAGACATATAAATAAATTCTAGGCGATCCTAGGTGAATATTTAATGTTGCCAACTGCTCGAACTACACTCGCACACTCGTCTAGACTAAAGTTCCTCGCGTCGTTCATCGTTATACGTATTTTTATATTTGCTCGTTTCGCTATCTTTATCTCATACCCTATATTTTTTCTCATTATGTATTTAATGGCACGAATTGATGTACATTTCATGAACAATTAATTATTATTACATCGGAATTCGCAGTATCCTCACACGAAGGCAATTCACTATGGGAAACATAGTAATATTACTTACGCTTCGATTTACTGGACTTTTTAAAAATATTTTCATTAATAATTCACTTAAATTCATTATGATTTTTACATATATCGTTGCAATGCAATTTATTATTGCTTATAAATTTTTACCATTATTTTTTTTTATACAATATTGTATATTTTATATAAGAAATGAACGCAATATTCCGCGGACTGTAAAAAATATCGACAATATATATATATATATATTTATATATTAATTTGTCGTAGTATTTATCCGAATTCGTAAATTTTTATCAATTAAAATCGTATAAATTTTACAAAGGAAACTCGATTTTATTTATAGTTACGATAAATGGACCAGAAAAGTTATTTCAAAATTTTTAGATAATAAATTTTTACGACACAGATTTATCTACTAGAATGCAAATATAACTTTGTATAAGATATTTTTGAGAAATTGATAACACAACGATTAGTTCTTAGAATAAAAAAAACCATGTGTTAAATATTCCTGGTAATACTCGATGATACAAAAATCATAATAATTGGATAAATTATTATTAATTCAAATAACGGTATATAATTATTTTAAAATTTTCTAATGTAATAACAATTGATTTAATATATTAACCCAATTTATACGCTCGTATCTGTATACAATGTTATATCTACAGAATGAAAATGTACATTTTTTTTTTTATTATTACCCTTTATTTTTTATTTATACCGATTATCGTGAACTTTGCAATATCTTTAGTAAATACATTTTTCCAAGTACACGTCTAAAAATCAAAGAATAATATGTCTATTGATTCTTTATGCTCTTATAACATCTCTCTTACTACAAAGAATAATTTATATTATAAGAATGAAATCATAATAAGCAAATAAAAAGGGAGCACGGGGACTAAAGCGATAGAGAGAGAGAGAGAGAGGAAGAAAAAAAAAGTAGTGTGTAATGTTGTAAGTATAAAATAGCTAGACAGAAGAAAATAAATAAAAGAGGGCGAGGGACGAGGACAGAGAATAACGTTAGAGAGAGAATGAGTCAGAAAGGTAGGGTGAAATAAGAAGTTAAAGAGAAGGAGAGAAAGTATAAGGGAAAAGGAAGACAATGTGTGTCTGTGTGGAAAGAGACCGAGAGAGTGAGAGAGACTGTGAATTGGAGGGGTTATTGGGGTGAGCAGCGCAAATGAAATAACTTCCTAGGATCCGCGTTAATCGTTCCTATAAATGAACGATAGCGCATTCTCTCTCTCTATATATGCCAATATTATATTTTCGCTCTCTCTTTCTTTCTTTCTTTCTGTGTTATTTATCTTTTGCTCTCTCTCTCTCTCTCTCTCTGTGTGCCCCTCTCGTACCATCGCGTCTCGTTCTCTACCTCACCGTTCCTCTCTCTCTCTCTATATATCTCTTTTCCTCCATTCCTTTTCTTTTTTCCTACTCAAGGAGTCTAAACGACGCCGCTGTTCCCTCTTTAGACTGGCTTACCACCACAATCGAGCCCCTCGCTTATTCGTACATATGCAAACACACGTGCGTATTGCAACCGAGTTATTCGGACATTGCACTCGCATGGTCCGGAAATGTCGATCGTAAATTGTGATTTTCTCCCAAGTCAGTCTGCTCACTACACGTGCTTTATTCATTTTCATGAGCATTTATACGTAATCCAGGCATTTTCCAATCCCCAATAACCTTCGCGCATTACAACAACATTTACATTTAAATCGCACCACTTGTATTTAACAATATTTACAAATCACCGTTCCTAAATTAATCATTGTAATGTTTAACGAGTGCTAATTAACTCTTGACTATTTGCTGCTGATACATTCGATCAAGCATGCTTCGTGTGCTCAGAGTCGATACAAAAGTAAACGGAATTAATGTAGAGAAAAACTTATATAAGAAAACAATTAAATTCCTCAATTAGTTTTTTTTGTCGTAACGTATAAATGAAATTTGGAAATAACGCCCAGAAAATATTGTTACAGGAATTATACGCACGTGCGTTTATATATTCAACAGAGCCACTGAAATATCACGATTTTAAATGCTTTATATGACTAAGCTGCAGCTAGAGTGGTCAAAGATATCGTGAGAGGAGAACTAGAATAAGTATGGCCGGTAAGTGACATAAAACTTGCTCCCTAACTTCTTGAGTAATTTTGTCGATTATTATTGCTCGGCCATTCGTCCTTTAAATTAAACATTAAACTTGAATTACGTATAATAATTCTTTTAGCAACTAACCTTATAATTGATATAATTAACCGTTATTTAATGTTACAAACAATTACAATAACAATTACTACGGAGGTATTTATAAATATCAAAAAAAAAATAAAAAAAAATAAATAAAATAAAGTACTTCGACACGAAAATAGTTCGTAAAGATCTGCTAAAGATAGATATTTTTTTAATAAATCAATATTTTGTTATTATCAATATCGTTATGATATATTTATCTTTTGCCTTTCAACGAGTGCAATGAAACTTCATTTATGATTACGTTTCATTAACCATTTCAAGCTACGCGTAGTTATTCATCACTCTGGCATAAAAATTCAATCATTTATTAAAAAAAAATCATCTACCTGTGATTATAAAAGATGATAGAGCATAAAGGTATCAATATAAATAATCAATACAAATTGGATAAAATTATTTTAATAGCGCTCGCGCCAAAGTGCACATACTTACTTAGTCATATTTAAATAATGTACTCGACGCAGGCCTTATAAAATATGTATAAACATTATTTTTGAATACGAAATTTATATCATTATTCATATATTTAATAACGGTCTTATAATTTTATTACAAGTATTTATTTATTTATTTATTTATTTATTTATTTTTTTTTTTGAACATTATTTCTTATTTATGATGCATATTTTTAACGCGAAAAAAAAATTATTCTCATATTTTTTAATCGAATGATAATTTTAATTTTTATTACGTAATAAAGATTGACTATTCTTCCAGTAAATAAAAAGTTAATTTCATACATTACGTACGATACGAATAAATATTTACCGATTTATTTACTATGTGCAAGACCGAGAAGATTTTGAAATTTGAATATATACACACATATATATATATATTATTTACATAAACGTGCATTTGAATAAATTGAAAAAGTAAATTAAATAATGATTTATAATCCTTTTAATATATTTTATTTCGAGTACTAATGATCCTTATAACGTATATTTTTAGTAAACATTTGGTTTTTATTAATAACCAGTATAATAGGGAACTGTGCATGAAGGATTTTACAATTCTACAGTAAGGAGATCCAATTAAAGATATCGTATAAAAGCTTTGATTTATTAATTGTACACATTGAAGAATAGACGTTTACATATATATATATACAGTCTAGATATTATATTATGCATGGCAATTCTATTAATTAAATATCAATTGAAACATTGCCAAAACAAAAAAAAAAAATGGATTCTATAAAAATATTTCATTATTCGGATCTATTAATTGTCCATATATTTTAATCAAGCGTAACAATTATTGTAAATAAGTAAGTCGTCACGAAATAGGAAATATTTATATTTTCTGAGTAAATAAATTATGCAAATAGCTTTCTGCAATCAGGAAAGATTCCGGCAATGAAAGCAACGAATCTTCTATAAATCATTTTGTTCGTTTCTTTCTTTCTTTCTTTCTTTTTTTTTTGTTTTTTGCTCCTTTTAATTCCCTTGAACAGCTGTATATTTTTATTTGTATCGTTTGGTTTTTATTGTATTTTTATTGCTAAACACTTATTTACTTTTAAAATGTAATAAGCTTTTGAATTTAAAACTTTTGCTTTACTTAACCAGATTTTCGGATAGATTGTATCATCACTTAAGGCTGCTTTAAGTTAAATACATTCGAGCTTCGCTTCGTATTTAGCATGTCAAATGCACATGAACTAATTGAATTGAAATATATACAACGCGTACATTGATAAAGTAGTTATACGTACTAAGTAATATCTAAAAAATTCTATTCAGTTAACTGATTTTATTAATACGTAGTATGTATTACGTAACTGTGCACGTTCTACAAAAAAAAAAACATTTCTTGCTATCGGAGTCTGTTATATCAATTAAACAAAAAAAAAAAAATTGAAAATACGACAATAGAACGCGTTAAAATGGCTTTGAATTTAAAATGCCAACATTTGTGCTTTACTCCATATAAAATTCTTAATAAAATCCACATTATAAAGTAATATTTCACTCTTTCACTCGAGTCTAATGTTTTGTAGCTACACATTGCTTACTATATTTATCGGAAGCACTTACTTCCATTCATTCGCCGTGTAATCAGATATCGTACGTGAGGTACGTGGGTGGCGAGGGTAGGTAGGCGAGTGGGGTAGGTAGGGGGGTAGGTAGTGTAGAGTAGAGTAGAGTAGAATATAGGACGTTTTAGTGGAGCCGTCGATGGATGTTGATAGCAATAATAACTATAGGAAGGATGGCTTTTCTGGCACCTGTTCTGGTGAGAGGGAATTTGCAAATCCTGCTTAGAGGCAGGGTGAGTGGCTTGGCAGGCTGTAGGGGGCCGAGGACTTCATTTATAACTTTGTTGATCGGCCTCGATAGGATTGACTCGGTGGCGGCTACTACTGGAAGAGACGAGACGGTTGCTGGAGTTTCTTTTGGTGATGGCTTTGGGGCTTTCGCTATCACGGACTCGACTATCGTCTGCCTCTTCAAGCTGTTGTTTCCCTCTTACCCCTTCGGATAGGATGCGGGTCACGTCTCTTCTTCTTCTTCTTCTTCTTCTTCTTCATCTTCATCTTCATCTTCATCTGATGAAATTTAGGCCACGTTAACCACACACACACACACACTCTCTCTCTCTCCTTGTCTTTCTTCTCTCGCTATCCACTCTTCTTCTATTTCCTCTGTCTGTAGACACTCAATTTCGATGCAAACAGAATGGTTAGTCGTGCAGCAGAAGCAGCAGCACGAAGCTACGCCGGCAGGTGTAATTATGCAAAGGGGAATAGTAGAATAAGTGAATGTTGACGATTCAACTCTCTCGTGTACAGCGAATCCTTTACAGTTCAAAGATTAGTTTTTCATTTGCTTTGGCATAATATTCAGTGCATTATTATTCTTAATATTAATACTCGTTTGTTAAAGCATTCGAGTGCGCTTTTGCATAAAATGACTTTCGCCCTTAAAATTTATCTCAATGTAAATCATTCAGTCGTCAAGTCGCCTGTCAAAAACTAAATATAAGATGAAATAGCTTTACAAATTGACAGAGGAGAAGATATTCAAGCGTCGAGCAATATTTTCAACATAATATTAACGATCTCGTTGTTATATATTTGCATCATCACATAATATTTATGATTTTATTTAGCTTTTTTATGCGAAATATTTATTCGCAAACAATAGTTTAATCGGTTTGTTGTATCGATTGTTTATTGGATGCGAGTTGCAATTTACGTAAGAGGCAAAGTAAATAATAAATATTTTGGGGAAATCAATAGTTTACAGTTAAACATTTTACTAGAAGTTCCTTCGGTGAATGAGGGTGAATGAGGGTGAAATAGAGAGAGAGAGAGAGAGAGGAGGGAGGGGAGGGAGCGTAAAGCAAACTTTTCACGCCTTTGAAACAACATTATGGTTTACATTTGATGCCGACGACACGAATTTCTTGTGAATAGTGCATATTTAAAAGAAGGTCATTTGTTTATCGATCCTAAGCGCTAAGAGCTTATGCGCCTGACTTCCGGTCCCGATGGATCAATTTTTTACATCTTCAAACATTCTTGATTCTTTAAGGAAGCCTTTCCCGATAATGAAAATGCCAGCGATTCTAACTTTTATTTTTAATGCGAGAATTTGTCAGAATGAACGCGTCGGTCCGCCAGCGAAGCCAAAAATACGTCACTTTACGTGCACCAATACGAGAACTTGTAAAAAAAAAAAAAAAAACGTTCAATTTTAAAGCTCTTTTAATAACGAATTCACTAATGGCTTTAGCTCTTTATATTTTCTTTTTTTTTCTTCCTCAATTACAAGAATTATAAGGTTGTATTACTACGCAGCGCAGTTACTACTTACAATATCACTACTTGGCAACTAATATTTCGAAGCTCGTCTTAGCTTGTACGGGTTTCGTAAAAACTTCAGATTACAGATTTAAACGCTCGGTGAATAAAAACCCAATCCATATCTATTTATATTCTTTATGCATAGGGTTGCCCAGAGTTATAGCTCAATTTTTTTTTTTTTTGAAACCCAGCATACTTATACTCTCAACCAATTTTATCTCCATCTCTTATACATTATTTTTTCATTACTTCGTCCATGTAGGCACTACCGACATGTAGGGGGTACATGTATGATCTGTAATTTCTTAGCGGCTGAATTAATCGAAGACAAAAAAAAGGTTTACTAAGATTGCAGCGTTACGAAGATATCGCAGAAAGAAAATCGCACGAAGAGTGAAAGGAAAATCGGGAGATCGGGAGTGGGTGAAAAAAGCATTCGGAATAATATACGGAAAATCTTAATGAAAATCGAATGAAAGACATTTCAATTGTAGAAATCGTATTAATTTTTCACAAACTAATTTATGATTATCGTATTAAACAATTTACTAATCATTCTCGAGATACAGTATTATTATATTTTTACTTACGTAATATATTGTACATCGTATACTTAATTATTAATTCGCTACGAAATATTACAGATATCATACTTTGTATATTAATAGAAATTATTTAGAAGCCCCCATGACGGTAAATTATTCCGTACATACATAATAAATTTAATATTGCATTGAAACATAAACGGATTATTCATCCTATAAAAATATTAGTTTTCTTAAAAAGAATAACAATATATAAATGTCACGGCTCCCGGGCAATCGTATTAAATAATGGAACATTTATTGTATTTTTAATATTTTGCATCAGTGAAGGGAAAATTTATATTTACAGAAAAGTCTTTAGCCCCTATACATAAGAATGAAAAAGAAAGTATACGTTGTATTATAGTTTATAAGACAGCTATAAGAATATAAAATACTTTATAATAGTTTATATAAATAGTAAAAATTAAGAAAAATGCTTTTATTTCTAATAAAAAAAAAAAAAAAAAAAAAAGACAAAAGAAAGAACGAAAGAAAATATTTTTAAATAAAAGCACTTTTAGCTTATATTTTACTTATGTATTATGTATTGGTATTAAATGAAAGAAATATATTTATTAAAATATTGTTGTAATATCCTGAGCTTTGATCTTTTGATTCATGTCTTTCTTAATAATATTTCTACACGAGTGTAATCAAAGTGAAAGACTTTAATTTAATACGTTATGCTCTTTTATTTATATTTAAATTATCATAGGAATAATTTAATATTCAAGTACTAAACTGAAACAAGCAATTGTATTGAGAATTAAATGTTTTGTTTTTAATCGATAATCGTACAGAGTTCGTTCAATTATTGAAAATTGTTCCTCGCATTCTTTTATGAATTAACTTATTCAAGATTTTAATTTTAAAAAATTACAATTAACTTATTCAAGGATTTTAAGGCATTTGAATCTCTGTTTAGATAATAGAAAGGAAACTTTTTCTGTTATGATTACTTATGTAAATGGGTTCAATGACTATAGGTCAACGAGTTTTGGCAATTCGCTCGGCCGAGCAGGGAAAAAAAGTTTATTTTATTAAATGGAAGTTAACTTGCAGATAAAGCTTTTTCCAATTTATTATGAAGATATTTCATTGCATTGAAAGGGTATATAATAATGAATCTTTGGTTAATTTTAAAATAAATGTATCGGTTAAAATTTTCCTTTGCCCAAGACTTTTCGTATAATAAATAATTCATAGTTATTAATAATATCTGGACTCTAAATTTCATATTTATTTATAAAAAATCACTATTCTGTATTCTGCGTATGGCTTAGAAGAATTTTTTTTTTTTTTTTTTTTTTTTTTTATGAATTTTCATAAACAATCAATTTTTATTTTAAATAAATTTATATCAATTAAATATCAGGGCTCATTATAACTTATTCAAATGTAAAATTATATAAAACAGCAAAAAAATATTGTTGGCAACGTGTAATAAATGTTGACGTCTTAAGAAAATACTAAGGCTTTTATAGAATTCAACAAAGCAACAAAAACTACATGACATTAGTTATTACGTCAAACTCTATTAAAATTTCTTTCCTTCCTATTGTAATAGCAACACAACCACGTGTTAATACAAATATTTAATCATATTTCTCATGTATACGTTACTTGTATTTAAAATATTTTTTAAAAATATTGAAATAAATTTTGCCATTATAATTTCAATTCTTCCAAAATATATTTATGGTCATGTATAATAATCCTCGTATGTGTGTTTATGCGCTGAACTCTTGATAACGAATTCAAATATTTTAATAAGTGCAATTCCGTAAGAAAATAAAGCGCGAATGAATTTTAATAGGATTACGTATAATGAAGATAATTTTAATTATTGCTTACAGACGGCAAGATTAATTGAGCTTCTCTCTTACTTTATTATAATCTCTTCGTAATAACAACGAATTCTTTAATTTTCATACAAAATTTTAAAACAAATTTGACATGATTTATGAACAATTTATAGGCAGTGGGGATTATTTATATGACTATTCGTGTTATTTTTTTATATGACTGACGCGTTCGTTTATGGTGTAACTCAAGAAAACAAGGAACAACGCCTACTTCCCAAAGTTTATATTTATTTAATAGCAAGCAAAACTAACTCGTAATTAAGCTTTACTTTCACTATTTAACCAAACCGAAGTGCTTTTAACGTAAAACTTTAAAAATAAATAACCGACGTTTGCAATATGTTTAGACACAATGTTTATCTAATAAATTAATTAATAAAAGTGTATTAGTGTACTTATTAATTGATAATAAATACATTACATAAACATTGTAAGACGAAATATATGCTAACGTATATATTACTGATGTAATATTGTTGGTTTTTAGAATTTAATAAGTAAATTAATAACTAAATAGTTTATAATTAGAAATAACATTTGAAATTAATTTTTATTAATTAAAGCTAAAATATTTTCTTAATTATATTACGTAAATTACATTGCAGGACAGGTATATTAATTTTATAACTTTATTAAAAGCTTAGTAGCTTTAATGAAATGTAATAGAAAAATATATCATATTATGATAAAGATCTTCAAAATCCTTTAATTAAATAATATCAACAAGTCTTATAATAATATCGGATGGTATTTTATTAAATATCCATAGCAATGTATTTCATACTTTATAGGGAATCCTTCTTCGAAAATAACGTTTTATAAAAAAATTATAATTAATCGAGCGTTATAAACAAACAAGTATTTTTGGCTTTAGAACAGAAATTTAAGTTTTAATGTGAGAAAATAAGCATGTTGGTAAAGATAGTAAGGGTTATCTTTTCCACTGGAAATCTCAATGTGATAGTTAATGGGTCACAAGAAGTTCAGGTAGTTAAGTGGAACTCTTGTAGAATCGTTAATGGCAATAGTGAGATTTTGCGAAACATCCTCTATGACCTACATTTCATTATATAAAATATTTGTTTTTCTAATTTAATAACATTTCACGCTAGATATCGAAACATCTACGTGATAATCGAGTCTCTTGAGTACGCGACTATACATTATATATATATATAGGTAGTCAATTCTAAGGCACTTACGAATCTGCAACTTCTATCAAATAGTATATATAAAAAAATATTAACAGGTTTGAAGGATATTCCAGCATAATAAAGAAATTGTACGCGTAGGCGTAACTTGATATTAAAATACTCTGATAAATATCGTAAAAAATTCTATTATTAAAGAATAGATCGAATTGCCGAATATTTCATACAATTATCAATATTAATTTGATATATTTTTAATCGAAACGAGTATTTGTATTGAACGTATGGATAAAAAAATTTCCAACAATTGTTTATGAGAGTTAAACGACACTCGTGAAATCTAATACATTTTGCCGAGTGAGAAAATTAATTTTCTTTTTAAAATTTTCTATTTCCATTCACCGCTGAACTGAGCCTATTAACGGACTATAGACACTTTTCTTCCCTGAATACCTCTCAGCTTTATATTTATATCGATTGTTTGCATCCCCGTAAATGTTTATATTTTATTTTTACTTACGCTTACTCTCTACTTTAGAATTTATTATTATCCAAATTCGTCTTCTCTTCGTCGATATTTTCTTTGATTATATTTCTTGAATATAAATCTCGTAAAATAATCGATGTATTTTATAATTATTATTGTCTTTTCTTTGGATCAAAGAAGCATCGTAAAATGCTTATAGTAATTAACAGCTTTCATTCGATATTGTTAATATTTAAAATAAGATGTTTTACATTAAAATTTATATTTGTATGTAAATCAATGGAGATTCGTAGACTCACTTTGAATATATTTTTTATTCTTTAGAAATCATTTATGAATGTCTTTAATCTTTCATTCCAACCTACTTTCTACATATTTAGCTTTTCGTATTATATTTAATTTTCAATAATATTCATCCTTGATATAAATATAAATGTTTGAGCGATTTTGACACATTTATTATGAAAGTTAAAATTTTACTTTATATGCCCATATATATATATTTAAACTTATAGCTATTCGTTCTCTTATAAATGGGAAAAATTTTTGTGCCAATTTAGTAATTAGTCATTCAAATAAATTTACTTACATTATTAATGAAGGGATAATTTTATAAACTGTCTGAAATGTCGGGTAGATTAAATAGGAAATGTCAGGGCAAAATAGAAATCATTCATAATAACAGATAATGAGTTTAACAATTTTTTTTTTTTTTCCTTACTTGTGACCAAAATATGAAAAGTAAATATTTTACATTTCAATATATTTAGAAATTTCTCAGATAACCGAAAAATTATCTACTAAAATATTTATTGCGTTTGGTATTTCATTAATTTTCAACACTTGAAATTTACTGAAAAAAATGAAATTGTCATTTCAATATACAATTTCATAAAAACGTAATTTTCATATTTTATTTAACTCAAATATTTTTCTTGAGAAATATGTTTTAACGTGTGAAATTACAATTAAATGTATATTTAATAATTTCTCTTACTTTGTTATCCTAACAATTTAAATTAAAAATTTATTGCTTTAGCATTATTCACTTATGTTATTTTATTATTATATACTTGTGTGCTTATGTTTCTGTTAATACTAATAATATTATAATTTTTATAATGTTCTTTATATATTTAGTTATTTCGAGAGATATTTTGAATCGTTTTTTAAACTTATTTTATTATATTGTATCATTAGTAGGTTATACGCCTTTGAGTGAACGTATAGAGAAGGAAATCTTTAAAGCCAAGCCAATATGAAATTAGTCAGTAGCGACGTATAAAGTATAAAATCTTTAATAAATAAATATGAATTTGAATTAATTAATTTCATCTTTAATAATTAGACCTAATTATATTTAATCGCATTTAGATGCAAAGTTTGTTATTACTATACAAATAGTAAATACTAGATACAGTGTGTTTAATGGTATTAGTTATAGTAAGAAATAAAAGTTAATTAAACCCTAAAAACATTTGCCACTTCAATTTTCTTTTTCTAGCTCTTCGAATAACCTTTGTTAGTACTTAAAATCATATGGCTTCTGTAAGGTCAAGGTTCAAATATTAAATAAATATTCATATACTATAAAAAAATATAAGCTTGTAAACCAACTTTTTATTCCATTAGTATGATTTAAAATTCCAAACGTGTAAAAGTTTCAGTACACACGCATTCGGAATAAAGCTTTCATTATAATAATCACGTTAGTAACAATTACATCAATAGTTTTTATTTAGTTTTTAATTTTTTAGTATTTATAAAATTTTGTTAATACTGTTATGTTCCATATTTCACGTATTTCACATCGACTAAAGCTGTAAGAATATACTTCCAAAGTATTTTTCTGGTCAAAAGATTCTTATACATTTTATTTAAAGTATTAAATCGTTATTAAAACATTTTTTACAATAATTATGAGCGAATTATATTACTGTAGTTGAATTCACACATTTGATTGTTATCATAACATTAATATAGAAAATTACATATGATGAGTGTATCAATTTCATATTTTATTAAAAGAAAAAACAAAAAAAGAATATCAAATTGTATCAAATAAGAAAAATGTAGTTAGTATGATAATTCTTTTGGATTAAAGTAACTATTTCTTTGAAACTAAATAATTACAAAATTTTGTGCTTTCTTTATATTTTATTTTATGCATTCATTGTACTCTATATAATTTTATTTTGGCGTGGATGAGAATATTTTAACATCGAAGGGAAATTGCGCTTCAATTGCGCACTTAGTAACTTCATTGAATTGTTTTTTTATCTTCAACGAATCTTAATACTAGAATTTATATTGCTAATTTCTTTTTCTATACAACTTTTTTCATAAAAAATATCTAATTAAAATAGATAATTAAAATACGTGCGAAATCATTGCCTAAGTTAAAAATAATTTTTATTGATATCATTATTAAGTTCTTTTTAACAATAAAAATTTATAATTATTTAAAGATTTTACGTTTAAGCTTCAAATTCAAATACGGCATACAATTTTCCTACATTTAATTACAAGAATAATAAATTGACTCATTCAAGTGAAATATAATTAATCATGTACACTTATGACAAAAAATTCTGTTTGTAAAATTACTTGAATTGTATAATATTTTTTTATAAAGATTACAATGTTTTTCTCCTTTTTGATTTACATTTGAGTTTAAAAAAAGAAAAAAAGTTAAATTGAATAAATTAAAAGAATAAGTTTAATTTTTTAAATATATATTTATATAATTTTTGGAAATTCCAATTATAGTAATATTTTTTAATATATTTCTTACATAAAAACTCTTGTTTATATAAACATTTATATAAAAAGTATTTATATAAATAAATTAAAAATAAAGGGATATAACGCTACCGATCGTAATGGATTATTATATTCTTATTAAATCATCAAAAATTTAGTTCAAATTCTATTTCCTTTATTTTTAATTTATTTAATGTTAATATTTATTGTAAGATGGAGTCTATGTAAATTATCGAATCTCTAATGATCTAATGATTTTTTTGTAACTATTATTTCTAAAATGTCTAAAACAGAGAAGAGAATTAGTAAATTGATGATGATAATACATAACTAAAATATTAAGTACAGCGAATTTCGTATTATAGATGGATTCGGACCTCGTATTTCTCACATATATATATATATATATATATTCTACTGCATTTTTATAGCTTCATCCCTGTTAACAAAACTATATTCAAAGCAAGTATAATGCTCTTTAGTTTAATTTTAGTATGTAGCATTCTTGAAACACTAAGTAAAGCGAATAATTTCTTATGCCGAAGAGAAATATCATTCAAATATTACAGCTTACATTAATCCTTTTATATTTCTAATAATAATTCACGTACGTAGTTTGAGTAATTTAATTACAATATCGAATAAAATGTGAAAAAACATTACAATCATTTTTATTCGCTTACGCATAATAATTCATAATTGATTTAAATATTAATTACGTAAAATAAAATTGCATAAAATGCAATGTGTTTGAATTTAATTCAAACGTAAATTCATATAAAAATATAAAAAAAATATATATATATATAAAATTGGAATTAGTTAGGATGCGCTTTATTAAGCAATAACAAGTATGAAATATATTATATAATTCACTCGAATGTAACTATTATGAAATGAAATGAAAATTCAAAGCAAATGTCTTGAATATGATTTCGATATCATACCTTTAAAGGCTACTTAAAAAGATTAAAAGAAGTAACAAAATACGTTCCCAGGTAGAAGAAAAGTGTAATTGCCAGATAAAACAATGGCCCGTACCTTATACAACGGAACTTAAGTTAAACAATAACATTTACAAGCACATAGTACTACGCTTTATCGTGAAAACATCGCAGTACGTAATAAAAAAAAAAAAAAAAAAAAAAAAAAAAAAAAACAACAACAGAAGAATAAGAAAAAAATTACAAAAGAGTAGTTCTTAGATGTAAACAAACATACATCTTCTTTCCTTCATGTCTGTGTAAACTCTCCTTATTATTACAACGTCGGAAGTTTTTATTTATTTGTACGATATTCAATTTTTGTCACAAAACTCTAATTAAAGTATATTATTGTTTGTTATTGGACCGATTTTTTAGTGTATTAGTGGCCAAGGTAGAGTCTATTTGGAAGGAACGAAAAACTTTATCGAGTACAATACTAATAACGTCGACTAATTCTCGTGTATACTATGACCACTGAAAGGTAATAAGTTTCATATATTTAGAGAACCGAGAGCAAACTTTGTTCCATAAAATTAATGTATTTGAGTTTAACAAGTTTTATAAACTATCTAATAACGTAATGTCATGGTACACACATATATATATATATATATACACACACAGCCGTGTTAAAAGTTTTAGAGTAAATTCAACAATACGCACATATTAGTTGAAATGATTAAGTCCATGAACTTGGATTGAATGAATCGTATTAGTAATATGCATAGACATCTTATAAAAGAGAACGAATTTACAATCCCTTCGGTTTTATTATTAAATAGTATAGTATAACGGCGCGAAAGCCGTTTTGTCTATGGTGTTAACTTATATTACATAAATATATTATATTATAATAGTTCTCGTTGGGAGATTATTAATACAATAATCTTATAAAAATAATAGAAAAAAAAACCACTCTCTATGATAATAAATCTTTTATGGCATTATCGATTTTTAAATAATAAGCTCTAAGATTAAGTAGAATTTCGTAAGAGGAGGAAGGAAAGGCAGAAGTTTCGTAAGAAATAAGTATATAAAATTTAAAAATTCTTTTCGAATACAGAAAAAACAGCGCTGGGCTAAATATTTATAATACTTAATGAACTTAATACTTTTAAGTTTTGGCTTATAAAATTTTGACTCTCTGCATAATAAAACTGCGTGAATTGCATTCGACAGTAATCATAATATTATTTTATGACGGAGAATACCAATAAATATCAATGCATTCAATTTTTTAATTTTTAAAGAAAATAGATATTATGGTAATATTTTATAACAAATAATCTGAGCGGACATGTTTTAACAGACCCGTATTTCTAATGTCACGAATAGGTAATTTAATACCTTAAACATAACCTAAAATATCTGGAAGTAAATTAACGAATACCATTGTAGTAATGAGAAAGAAAAAAAAAACATAAAAGTTAAATAAAGTTTCGGAAGAAAAAATAAAGTGAATTTATAACTTATAACTTATAACTTTGCTTTGAATAAGGCAAAACATTAACAATAAAATACTTATCCGAGCTGTTGATAAAATTTTATCGACCGGATCTTCTTTATAAAAACTTTTATAGGTAGTTGTTTGTCAATAACGTTTCAATTTATACTATTTATATATTTTATACAAACAAAAAAACAAAAACAAAAAAATATATATACAATACAGTATATAACTTTTAAAATAGAAGAATTAAATAAATGTTAGATCGAATGTCATATTCTAAGTATATATATATATATATATCTATATATAAACAAATAGTGCCATTCATTAATTATTTAAGAAAGTAGAAGGACAAAATATTCTTGGTCCCTGTATTTTTGTTTTGACATAAAAATATTAAATATCTACGCGAGATTGAATACTACAGACGATAAGACAATGTATTTCATGGCTGCCTAATCTGCTTGATTACCTTCCACTAACAATGAAAACTATTGTTAACAATATATTTTATAACGTTCGATAATAGATTTTATTTAGAGAAATTATCTATTTAAATAGTCGTTTTTTTTTTAATGTATACAAAACCTTCACATTTTATTTCCAACAAAATATATTTGTCAAGTCACTTTCAACACATGTAAAGACCTTATAATTTATAGTATTAAAATTTTAATAAATATTACATTCTATATATAAATAATTGGAATTGGAACACTGGCGTATATAATTATTTTTCGTTCAATTAGTCTTAATGTATAATTTATATATTTATCTAAAATTTATTTAATGTTTTTAAACAAAATTGAGAATTGAAAACTTAACTTCATTAAATTCGTTTTGCCAATGAATCTGTACAAAATACTTTCTGCGTGGCAATTTCGTTGAAACAAATAATAATTAATTCTTAAAAATATAATGACAAATTAGATTCCATAATACTAAGTTTGTAGGATGAATTTTTTTTGTGTTGGTGAATGGGGATGAATTATTTTTCACCGGGAGATAAAATATTCCGTTTAATAGGATCTACGAAAGAGTTTATCTTATATGTACCTATAAAATATTTTTATACTGATAAGTCATATTTTTCAATATATCATACTATGTAAAATGGAATAATTTACTTTTTTCTTCTCATTTTTTGATAAATTGTATTAATCAAATAGATAATATAATTTGTTAATTCAAAATTTATTTACTTTGATTAAAAATCAAAGTGTTAAATACGCTTTTATATGTACTTGGCTGCCCAGGTACATAACGTAATAAAATCTTGTAGACATTATATAAACATTTTCCATTGATTCGGATACATTTTGAAAGTTATTATTATTATTATTATTAAAATTCTACGCGAATTTAAAAACCAATGTAATTATTATAAAGAGTAAATTTTTATCCGTCTCTTCTATCAGGCTCTAAATTCCAATGATTTATACTTATTAATTTCAGTAAAAGGGATGGTCCATTAAATTATAATTTCCATCCTAAAATGCCTTGCATATTAGATAATAAAATGTATAATTATCTTTTCAATTGAATAATATTATAAATAAAGTCTATGAACATGATTTACCTCATCTATTTCAATGCGTAAAGTCTCATTTCCTTTTCTTGTAAATTGTAAAATAAATATTAATAAATGCAGGAGCGACATATCGACGTGATAAAAACTAATTTTTCGAAATTACCGGCTTTTAAATAAGTTTATCATTTAAGAATAGTACATTAATTCTAATACATGATAAGATATAATGGGAATCTTGGGTATCAAACACAGTATTACAACGTAACCGTCGTAAAATTTTCAAATAAAAAATTTCACGACCTGTGCCATAATACTCCCCCCACCCCACCCCGCACCCGTGATATCACGAACTCGAATAAACTCGAAACATGTAAAGTTTTTAAAAAATATCCTTAACGGCACTAGGAACAGTTGTTGTGTCGCATACATATGCGTTGCATGATTAGAACGAATTACTTGATTGCGTATTTATTCCCTTAAGTAAATAAAGCCGAGTAGTCTAAACGTATTTACTACCCGAGGTTTCAATTGAATTGCACGTTACAATTGCTCTAATGACTTATCGAAATTTCAATTATGAGTACTTATCCAGTCATTAAAGGGAAATATTTTAAATCAAATTTGCAACAACATAATTTGAATTTTATTCTATTATTTATCTTTAAATGCTGCGCAATTGAGCTAAATACACAATTATAGAAATTGAATCGCAATTGGTATCATTTTAAAGAGGCTGTTCTATTTGGAAATACTTTATATTATACGGAATCCGTATAAATAACGAGTACGTTCTAGGAAGTATAAGTCCATTGCTCAAAATAATAACAATGACTTTGACTAATTAAACGAAAAATCTTGCATTTCATAGGCGATAAGATTAATTGAGTACTTAATTAACTATTTACTAAATTTTTTTTTCTTTTCTTTTTCTTATCAAATTGCTGAACGATGAAGTAAATTACTTAAATTCGAGATACAATAGTATTTCGAGATACAATACGTGTCGTCGTAACGATTAAGTAAAAAATATATTGTCTCTATAATACAGAAAATAAGAGCGTAATCCTATACTAATTGGAACATTATAGAGTATACCATTACCGTGCTGCAATTACATATATGGCGTTCTACAGTTATTCCTGAAATACATCAATAATAAAAAACAAAAAAAAAAATAAAAAAAAAATAAAGTGAAAACAAAATTATGAAATTGTAAACAGTAATTTTAATCCTTAAATATTTAAAGGGCGTTTAATACATATCATTTTAAAGGAATTTACAACAAGTAAACGTTACGCAATCTAATAATAATAAAAGATATTAAGAATTAAAAATATATATATATATATATGAGTGTGAATGTAAGTTTGAATGTTATGTTAGGGTTCACGTGACTTCCCGTTTAATTGTACCAGTAGCGTAGAATAATTATTATTTAAGAGGAGACGAACGTTGAAAGGAATTTATTAACACGGATAGTTTTTAAAAATATCTTATCGGTACAATTAGAGTAAAGGTAAGAGCAAATTGTACGGAGTCGGTAAGAACAGAAAAAAAAAGGTGCAGAAGAGAAACTCGTTCGTTGGTGGTCGTACTCGAAAATCGGATTTACTCGTGGCTGATTAAAGGAAGGTTAGAGCGTTTGATTGATCGTAGGAAAGTTTAATTTTGTAAACCGACAACTCGTTTGAGTGAAATTAAAAGGTATTAAAGAAACTGCTAAGCAATTCATCCGGGGAACGCGAATGCGAAACATTGAATAGATTAAATTCCATTATAATTGAATACGATTCCACGTATTCATCCAATAATAAGATCTAGATTCCGAGTGCCCGTGATCTTAATGAATATACTATACTGTCTTTCTTCTCAGTCAGACTAATGAAACGTAATTAATACATAACGCCGAGAAAAGCTTATGGAGTATTTATACAAAAAATGCACAATATCATTTCACATAGAAATATTCTTATTCAAAATTATTCTTCTATACATATAAGGCCATGTACATTTACGAAATGTTCACTTTAATCGAATTTCTACATCCGAGGGTACATTCAATGTTTCCTATTTTTGACCATTATCAAGGAAAATGGCTTTGACAAGTAAATACTTATTTTGAGGACAGTTTATTTCGGAAGTGGAATTTCCTTTTTATGTCCAAATAACGATTGACACTCTCGTTATCGTTTATTTGCCGAATTAGGTCTAGGCTTCTGAATAGTTTATATTTGCTATCCATCATAATATAAGTTGACTTTTACTTTCTCGTTTGAAAAAGTTTTATTGGAATACGATTCTTTTGAATCCCAGTCATTATGAAGATCAATACTTTTGTTCCGACTATTTTTAAACTTAAAACATATATAGTTTATCTAATGGCCGATGTACATTATATTCCCTGCTCCGCTACATTCATAAATTATATTCCTCTAATTATGAAGTTTTCCTTCGTCAAGTTTCTCACTCGCGAGCGTTTTTATTCCCTTATTAATTTATAGGAAATTAACGTCTTGGAAGTAGTTGTACGTACAACAAGTATATAATACGCTTAATGCCAATATTTCACTGACTCTGCCCATTGCTATCCACAAGAGATCTGTTACCTATCCTCACCTCTCTGTCTATTGAAATATTTCTTAATCTTATCTATCGCATCCTACCTGTATTTCGTACTATAAATATTATTTAGGTTAAGATATTGCTATTTTAGAGCCCGCCCAGCACTTCCCGTCTACACTGTAAATTCGTTATTTACGCGATTACGCATTTACTCAATATCATTGTTACTTTTAATAGATCTAATAAATTAATAAGAAGCTGAGAAATCAGCGAACTTTTACGTTCGCCACAGTCTAACATTTAATAATACGATTTAATAATAAATAAAAAATTCATATTATTCGAATGAGAATTTTATAAAAGATTATTAAAAACCATTTGAATAACCGCCGATTGGGCCACTTGTATAAATATTATACAAAACATTGATATTTTTATACATTTCTAATATAAAATTGGCATCCGTATTATCCGTATAACCAAGCAGACATTTATTCATAATATCGATAGAGTTAGTCTTTTCCCTTTTGCATATAATATTGTATTTTCGTTGCCTAAATAGCCGATAATAAATAGTACGTAATTTAATAATATATATTAAATTATTATTAATATTTAATAAATTGAATTATACATCAAAGTTATTAGAATTTATATTTATAAAAAGAATGTATTGAATGAGAATGTTTTATGGAAAAAAACAGCAGTTCGTGTGAGGGTGACAGTGCGACTTGGGCCGAGACAGAAAGGAGTGAGTGAGTGAGTGAGTGAGTGAGTGAGTGACTAACTGAGAGAGTATGTAATTCGTGTTTCAAAGTTATAACTGTATTACCGTAGGTGCCCAACTTTGTATTTCTTACTCATATAGAATATATTAACGTATGTTTGCCGCTAAATGTAGTACACAACTCAAGATAGTACATTGAAATGACTTAAAATATAAAAACGTTTCCATCCAAGTATTTATTTAGCAAAGATGTTTATTCAATAAAAACAATAACTAGTTTTCATATATTATACGTGTTTATATCTTTTCGTTGCATTTCATTCTTACTGATTCTATACAAAGTCAAGTATTTTTTTAGTTACGTCTAAATCTTCTGCTTTCGAATTATAATGTGAGACTTTAAATTTATTGGCCATTGATCTATAATCTTCCATTCAATTTAGATAGACAATTTAGTTGCGAGGGAACAACGTGTATTCTTCCTGTTTTTAGACAAACTCTTTTACAAATTATATGAAATCTTACGTACATTCGTGAGAAATAAAATTTCAACATAAATTGTTAACATACATTGATAAATTAATATTCCTAATATAAGCTATAATATCCTATCACACGAGTCACCATAGATATTAAAAAATTGTTATTATATTCATAGTTAAACTAATTTAAATCGAATAGTTTATTATGTAAATGTAAATATTAAAGTTAAAAGATAAATTAATAAAATCACAAATAACTGTGACCGAATCTAAAACTGTGTTTTAGTTAAAATTACTAAGTAATTGTACAGTATGGATCTATTCAACAGATTTTAGAAATAAATAGAGTACATCAATAACACAATTAAATGTAGCTCAGAACTCACTTATTTCGCACGAACATTTCTAATTACACTGTATATACGGCACGTAATAGTAACAACCCAATAAATTACAGTATCGAAAATTTATGTAGTCTTTAACAATTTTAAATATATTATTGTTACAAAATATTAAGTTTTTGGTATAAGTCATGCAAAATTAAAATTTAATTGAAATTTCGTTTATGTTTTTTTTTTTTATTTTTAAACAAAATATCATTGAATGTACATAAAATAAATTTAAAATAGCCTAATAATAAATTAACATTTTCAAAAACGTATTATATTAAGAAAAAATAATTGGCAATTTTTCTTATTACATTAAGATACTTATTAGTAGATAAGCATTATTAAAAGTACAAGTTAAGAAAGATAGAAGGATAGTTAAAACTAAAAACTTTCCGTTCAATAATTCTTATAATACAATTACAGTAAGAAGAATATTACAGTGTGGAGCGTAGAATATTAATCTAAAAAACTTATAATTAATACTTTTCTTAGTTTTACTAGGTTAAGAACTATTGTTTCTATTTTTTTAATGTGAAATTTCAATGTTTTCAATAAATTATTAAAGTTTATAAATTAGTAATAAGAAGTAACCGTTTTATAAATAATAATCTTTCTTTAAAAAAAAACATGAAAATATCCACAAAAAATAAAAATTCTTCAATATAATTTTAACGGCGGACTATACGCACTTTAATACTACTTAAAATAGATTCCTTCGAAATTAGATAATCAGTTTTATGACATGTATGAACAAAATCAATTATACCTCTGATTATATTTTGGTAATTAAAAAATAAAATGATAAAATTTTCTATTCATATTCTTTCGAAAAATAATAATTTAACATAATAATATGAATTTATTATAACCTTAAAAATTTTCAATACATAATTTGCTTTTTATAAAAACTGTATTTACACTATAAGTAATAAGTATTAATATAGTCTCTTTCTTAAAAATAAATGATCATTATTTAAATAATTGTAGCTAAAATTTTATTTTATAATAATAATAGAAAAATTAAAATATTTATAATAAATAATTATGATTTCCAGCACAAAAGTGTTTAAGAAAATGATCTACAGATTATGATATATATATTATGATAATTATATTAACCGATACAGCGCGATTTTAGGGAATTTACAACTTAAATTGAATATATTACATGTAAATTATAAATTCAATATATACTGAATTCAATTCGATATGAAGAAATTATGCAATTATGAATATATATATATATATATAAAAGATTTTTATTAATTTTCATTTTGAATTTTATTACATTCACTGTCACAATATAATGTAATGAATAGTTATTTAATAAAAATACTCGAAAAAGTTGTAAAATATAAATATATAGCAGTATTCCTGATGTTTTACACAAATGTATCGGCGAGGGGAGGGGGTTTAAATAAATACTGTTTATTAGCTTGGACGGTTTTATTCCGCGCGTACTATCGATACTCTTCTGTCGAGAAGTCCGGTCGAACAATGTATTCGAAGTCTGTTGTACAGTCGTCGTCTAGCAAAGGTCAGACCAGACGATGTCTTAAATTCTTACGTCTAGGGCTACGAACCCATCGTACGCCACGTATCGGTGACGTCATCGTCATCCTCGCTCTTCCTACTCTAATCCTCGTTAATCCGTTTCTGCGAAATTTCTCGTGCGCCCTGACGGATTATCAAATTTTCGGGTAAATGCAAGGTCGCGGACTATTATGTCTAACGCGTAATATCCTTCCTCGTAAACTCTAATTCGTTATTATCCGTTTCTGCGAAATTTCTCGTTAATCCGCTCTTAATTATAAAATTTTCGGAAATACAAGCGCGGACTATAATAAGCCTAATTAATATAGGCCGTGTAAACATTAAAATGTAAACATTAATCGGCCTTCATCGTTCATTCGTCTCTACGAAATTTCTTCTTTCTCGCGCCTCACCTCGATGCATTCAATTTATTTTCATTCATAAATTCGTAAAAACTATTATTATCCATTGACATTATCCCCTCTTATCTCCCTCCCCCCCGTCCTGAATCCCGGAACGGATGGCGGGGAGCAATCGTCATCTGTTGATCGGGTCATAAATCGATGTACCGTCGTCATTTCCGCAAATTAAGACCGTCACGGTTGCGTCTCTTTATGTTTGAGATCGTTTATTTATTCTCAAGGCTGCACAGCCATCATCATAGGCTTTCGCTAAGCCAATCATTGTCGTTCATTCGCTCATCTCGCTCCGAACTCTCTCGATCATCATCATTAGCATCATTTTTCCCTTCTTCTTTTTCTCTTTCCTTTCGAACTTCGTTATCAATTACATTAATTTACCTGAATCGAACGCGTAACAAACGTCATCATCATCGTCATTAGTTATTAAATTATCATCCATTATATAAGCAGAAATAAGGAAAAATTATATGTAATAATGAAAATAAGCAAAGAATTGTTTATAATAAAGAATTATGAAGAGATGTATAAATATTCCAATTTTTTGACACTCTCAGTGTTAAAAAATAAGTGAATGCTTAATGAAAATTTGATATTTAAGAAAATTTATTTTTAGGATTAGTTTTACTGCTTATTTTAGTGCATACTTAGATATTGAAGACTCCTCGAAATCTAACATGTTTCAATTAATTTTCAATTTTATTGATTTCAATTAAAAGCATAAAGTCCTTATTGAATAAATTTATATATAATGGATACTCGTATAAAGTAAATAAAAAATTTTATAAGAATCAATAAAGTGTGCAATTTTTATAAAGTCTACAGGAAATTATGAAAAAAACCTCTTTTATTATTTATTTACAGATTTAGAACTTTTCAATTTATTCGTACAAACGTTATTGTTAATAATTACATTAATAAAATCCGTTGTATATCATTTAAATATAAAAATAACATTACCATTTCCAGGCCTAAATCATTAATCTATTTCTAGATAATATAAATTATTTATTTTATTAATGGCGATAATAGTGTCAAATGTTGAATTGTCGTAAAAAATAGTTTTAAGGTCTTAATATTTAAAACTTCAGTTCAATAATAGAAACGAAGTTCTTTCTATCTTTATTAAATGCTTACGTGAATGAAAGTATTTGCAAGAATTTGAAATGGAACGTATGTGATTATATATTGAAATACTAAATGAGTTAAAAATGAAATAAAAAATAAAAACTTTTATTTCAAAACTATGTGAAAAATTATTTTAAATAAATATTATTATAAGTTGTTAATACATTTTCGTATTAGAAATTAGTTTTAAAATATTCTTTTAGAGATTTTACAAGACCTAAATGTCATTATTCGCATCACTTTTAAAAATGGTTTCGATGCCTGAAATATCTCACATCTAATGGAAATAAATATGCAATTTGACTATGAGTGCATGAGCGCCTTATGATATAAGGCAAGTTCTTAAATTATTAACGAGTTTTATAAGAACCAAATTTTCTTTGGAATAAAACTTTGATTATTAAAAAAGTATTTTTTTCTTTTTCTTTCTTTTTTTTAGACGAATTTTGAAGAAACTTCATCTTTGTGAATCATTGTAAGACAGATTTACGCACGAAAATATTCATATTGTACCGCATTTGAATAAATTAGTGTAAAGCCCTTGAGTTTATAAATTGACAATTAATTTGCGATATTCGTAATCTATTAGTTTTAATATTCAAGCATAGCAAAGGATGAGATACTGACATTATAAAAGCCATCTTTAATCTTTAATGTTAAAATGGGACTCCCACGTGACTACCTCACGATCTACAATATTACACTTACTATAAGTGTACAAAGGAATAATTAAGTATTACCGAGTAAATGAACTTAATTACCGAGTACGTATTTTATGCTCGATTCATCCCCTAATACTTTTACTATTATGAATAGTAAGGGCAACGAAATAGGATAGGAAAGAAAAAGCAAACGGTATGATGAACTTTTATTTAAAATAGTGATTTAGTAAAAAGAGCATTTAAAATTGATTAAAAATTCTGTATATAAGAACTTTGATGTAAGGCCCGGTAATGGTTAATTAACATTATTACGCAGATATTGTTGTAATATTGTGGTATTCCGCGTGAAAGTAATTACTATCAATCAGGCCGAGATGATTTAAAATTCTTTGTAGAAATTCATTATCATCATCATCATCATCATTGAGAAGGGATTGTGAATTTATATTGTCCGGTATCGCATAAATTGTTCCACGGAGTGAGGAATGGAATGTTACTTATAAAAGCTTTTGGAACGTTATCGAGGGATTACTCGAATTATCAACGACTCAGATGAGCAAGTTGAAAATGTTTTTCGGTTGTCTCGTACAAAGACGCAACGTCGTGCGAGGATAAAAAAAAAATAATGTCACAGCCACAGGCCGTAGACTAATGGGTTTGAATTTATTTTACAGTTAGAGGAGAGGAGCTCGTGTCAGTTGTAAAAGAAGAAGAGCGAGGGAAGTGAAAATATAAAGGCCTCTGCGGTTAAATAAGGAGAATCGAGTTGGGAACGCCGGTGGCGTTGAACCGCAGAAGCAACAGCTCGTCGAGTACGGCGAAAAACGAGTTATTATGCAAAATAATCGGAGCCTACTGGACGAGGGTGCGAACCTCCTTAAGGACTTGACGCATGCGAATTTAAATGAGCCTCTCAAGCAGCACAATGCCAGCGCTGTCAAGCTCATGCAGACTGGTAAATATACAATATTGTACCTCCCAATGTGTTTATTGATTCATTTCATTCTAATCGTTATTCATAATAACCATTAGGCTTTTTATTTATTTATTCGTTATGGTTTATTTTATTCTCGTTGGAAGCTATAGTAATACCTTACATCAATTATTCGCGAGTAAGCGATAACGATTAATTACACAAATTCATTAAACTGATTGGCATTTTCGATATCGTGACGCAAAGAAAAAAAAAGAAAAAAACAATCATTTTCATTCGTCACGAGAAAATATAACTTTTTAAAAAATGAAAAAGTTACATTAACTTGCAGTTTCGTTTGTTCCACCTCGTTATTTTTAATCGACACCCTTAAACTGATATTTAAATTATTGCGGATATTCGTTGTTATTAGTTCGTAATGTCTTAAGAGTTGCACGAAACCATAGATTTTCTTTGCAATTAATATATTTTCAGATATAAAATTTTATATTATTCGTAGCCATAATTATTAGTTGCGTGCTGTTTATCTTTATTTGAGAAAAATTAAAGTATTTTCTTCCAAGCGTTATCATTCATAATTGCCCCACAAAAGCAATAACTTTCACAAGTTAAATAAAAGTATATTCGTGTTAAAATCTAATAAGTTTCCCATATACGCATATTGCGATATTAAATGGAACTTAATTAAAGTATTATATTAAATCTATTATTTTTTATTTCTTAATTCGTATTGACCATTCTACTTTCTCGTTTGTTTTTTTGTTTTTTTCATGAACGAAAAGCTTATACAACTAATTAAAGGAAACGAACGAATTAAAGAAATATATTTTTATTTAAGAAGAAATATATTTATTTTTTCTAAGCATTTTCCAGATGCAGGATAAATTCAAAGGGCTTTAATAATAAGATTATATATTTAAGCTATTACTTTATTTATTTTAAGAATAAGTGTTTGTCAACTCAAATATCTTTTACAGATCTTTTACATATGGTTATTGATGCATCTATTCACTAATGACTTTCATACTTATATATTTACATGTATCGTGAATTAATCCACGATTTTCGAAGAATGTTTGGCAAGAAAATTTAATAAATATGAGGGAAGACTTGAATAATGCTTGTGAAAAATAATTTTGAAATAAGAGAGAGAGAGAGGGAGAGAGGGAGCGATATGAATACAGAAAATTTTATAATAGTTATAAATTTTCAATCAGACACCATGCGCTGCCATTGCCTCTATTATATAGCGTTTTAATTACTCAACGAATGCTTAACGGGTTAGAAATAAAAGTTTTTATAGGCATTTCAATAATATAAGGTGAGGAGTTTGAACTCCATAAACTTATTTTTTAAAGACAAGTTTTTTTTTTATTTTTATTTTTATTTTTATTTATTTATTTATTTTATCGTATTAAAATATAATAATATCGGCGTATAATTTATGAGAAATTTGGCTTTAAAATGCATGAGAAATTAAAGGGGGTTATTTTAAAATTCAACAGAAAAGAAGAAAATAACGAAATAAATAGATTTTAATTAGGTAAATTTAATTTCATAAAGTCCGTTTTGTTGGGAACTACTTTCTTTATGAATTTAGGTCTCTTCATAATAATTAGTATTACGTATCACGTTGAGCACATTAGTTATCACGCATGAGCATCGGACAATATAAAAGTGTTCGTTAGTGTGAGCCGAAAGAATGGCGTAAGCATGTTCGAGCAAAATTTAACATTACATTTCTGTTAAAACGTAAGGCAGTAAAATTTATTCTTATAAAAGTCTTTTATGAATAATCAGTAGTAGAAAATCTAATATGTAATTAAATTACACACGCTAGTTATTACATACTGAGAAATTGGCATTGTATATACAAGTGTATACAGTACGTAGGCTGAAGTCGCGGGGCCTTTAATGAAATATTTATTATAACTATAATAATAACAACAACAGTAATAATAACCATAATCATAAAAATAGTAATAGTAATAATAGTGATTGTCGATATAATAATGAAATTATTATGGGGAAGTTTTATCGGTTTTTATCGATGCGTATCGATTGCTCGAATACTGGAGTGATTTTGACGTCGATTGGTTAGGGGTCGGGGGGGGGGTCGGGGGGGTCGTGGGGGTGTCGGGGGTGAATAGTCGGTCAGCGGCATTCATAAAACGCGGTTATTCGAAATCGCGCGCCTTGTCGCAGCAGCAGGAACTCAACACCTGTGGGGTTCTTGTGCTCGTGCTGGCGCAGGTTATATTTAATAAAGAAGGAGTCTGGTCGTCATGGTAACTCTGCGAGGTGAACAGGCACACTAGGTATTGATTCTCACCCCACCTGAATTCAGGTCAGCCCCTGACTTAATACCTTTGCTGTATCATACCAGCTTTATTTGCATCTGTCTTTTTCTCTTACGTGCACCTCGGCCGCTACCCCCGCTACACCCGCTACACCCGCTACACCCGCTGCACCCGCTACACCCGCTACTCACACTCGTGTCACTAATTATTACTCTGTTAAGCCCGTGCTCGATGCCACAACGGTATCACGTATCCGTGTATCCCCGTATCCACGTGTACAGTCGACCGTATGCATTCTCCTCAACATTGTCTCTTAACAGTCAATTGCGCTTACTGAGCATTAATTGACCTTTGCATTAACATTCCCGCTGTTTGATATACAAGCTAAAAGAGAGAAAAATATAAAAAAAAAAAAGTAGAAAGTAAAAAAAGAAAAAAGTATAAAACGGAAGGCCTCAGAATAATGGAAATGTAATGAGTGAAAGACGGTAACGAGGAACTCTCGACTAATTGGATATTATTAGTGATTTATGAGTACTCCGACTGATTATAACATTTTTGTCTTTTAAATCATTAATAAATTATATTTTACTACGTTATATTGATCATCAATTTATTATATACGCATTTTTTTAAAAAAGAAAATTGTCATTAATTATAATTAGGCAATGATTAACTCATTTGACTCACGGATAAAAATTTGCACTATAAACGAATGTAAATTTCGTACAATCATTACGTATAAATAAACAACAGTATTTTAGAGACAAAATTATCAGTTTTAAAATTTACGAACATTATAAAAAGTTTTAATTAGATTAAGTGTATGTAATATAAATAAGAAATTTATTATCAATTCATGTTGCATTATTACTACCTTATTATACGTTTAATTCGGTTAATTTAAATTAATGAAAAGAAGGTTATTAAAGTATTCACGTATCGATTATTGCTATAATAATTTCCCTAAAAACGTAGATAATTCTACTTTTTTTTTATATAATTTTTTTCTATCATAATATGGTTTTGCTTGCTATGAAGGCAAACAATTTTACCGTAAAATTATTATTCATTTTATAAAGAAGAAAAAAAGTAATATAATTTATAATAAATGAAATTATAAAACTAAAAAGTAAATAAACACTGCGAATGTATTAGTTATTAATTGATGAATATTTTTCAACCATTTTAATTGCATAATATGAGCTTTGTAATGATGTGTGTATGATAATTATATAACAATTTTTAAAAATATTAACCAGTGATTTTATCTATGTCGGTACGAAATGAGGATATATTTGATGTTAACATCGTAAAACTTCAAATAGCTCTCTACTTTAACCTCCTCGTCGATTACTTCACACACACACACACACACACATATATATATACATTTCAAATGCAACCACACATTAAATAATAGCTAAAAAGTAATCTACCTGTAATTTATTACATGTGTCAGTTTACACGTTCAGTTATATTCCCCATAAAACAATAACAAAAATTTCTAATATTATAAGAAAATATTGTCTTTTCACTTAAATTTTCACTTAAAAAGTAGATAGTAAAACTGCTTAATATAACGTAAAAATATATTATTCTATGTTTTTTTTCCATTATTTTCTAAACCCTAAGAACATTTACTTTAATACACGATATTTACATTTCGAGTTTGGATTCATTATTATTGAAAAATTAATTATATTAATATTTGCAGTAGTATTTATAAATAATATATCGGATATATATATATATATATATATATATATACATATTATAAGTATAAAATACTATAGATATTTGATTTTATGCTGTGGTTATGTTTTTAGCAAAATCTAGTATAAAAGCGAATAAGCAACGTGAGAGATAAGTTGATATAATAACAGCTTTCTGCTGTATAAGTTCCGTTGTATAAGTTTTCTTATTTGTTCGTGATAATAGCTTTTTAAAAAGAATTCGAGAAAATTGCATTTTTGTACTGTATGAAGTTTACAGACATCTTGTAACGTAAAAGGTTTATTTCTGAACTTTACTAATTACTAAATTAATTATTTCCGTTCATTCTTTATTAAGTTTAAAAGATTTTATGGTTTTTAATTACCTTTATGATATAAGCTTAAGGGAATGATAAATAATTAATAATATTTACGATCCACGATTTATTTATATAGTTATTAATATTTTCCTACAGATACATTACTATTATTGCTATTATTATTATTATTATTATTATTATAAAAACATTTTTATTAAATAGTTTAAAAACAATAGAGCATTTAATGGAAATTATAGATCGTTAATCGATTTTATAATCAATATTCTCGATAGCTTTTAATTTTTTTAAATAATAAATTTCATGAGTTCTCTTTTACTCTGTTATATTTTATTACAATCAATTTATCTTTGGAACAAATTAAAATCTTAAAATTATAGTTTAGTGAACTGATGTTACGAACGATGTAAAGCCATTGTATTTTCGTAAATTCTTAATATTATTTTGTTAATATCGTTGAGTTATTTTATAAGTACTCACTGTATTAATTAAACAAAAGGTTACACTGTCATCCGAACGGAATGTAAATATAAAAATAATATATATATTCAAACTATCCTTATAATATGTAAAATAATTTTATTATAAATAAAATATAAAACATGTTTTTTGTTAATGAAATTACTTTAATGTATTTGAAGTTAATTATTTCAGTATATTGATTTTCCATTTAGTGGTAGAAAATACATGATATCGTAATATAAAATCAATGGAGTCAATTACTTTTTAATTGTAATAAGCTCGAGATAGAGAAAAATGATTTGTACTATAATTAACATAAAGATTATATATAACGTAGAGTAAAGTTTATATTATGTGCTCGCGATTCAATTTCTTACGTTTATTTTTATTTAATACATAAATTAATATTATTAAGTCAGCGGATTGTTCATTATTAGAAGATATCAGAGAAAAAAATTACGCATGAATTAATTATTTAATAATAACAAAAGCGATCGCTTAAGGCATTCAATATTTCGATGTTTATTCAATTTTTATTTATTCAATTCAATATTTATTATTATATATCACGATGAAGACAATGTGTAAAATCATTAAGGTATACGTTTTATTAAATATGCTTTCGTTATTAAAAATATTTATTTTGTGAAATAAAAAATTTTGACTTTGTTACAATTCGAGTATCTGCTTAATTAAATATAATCAATAATAATTATTTGTAAATAATATTAATATTCTACAGTTTAAATATAAAAGCGACTAGCTTTTAAAGATATCGATTGTATTTAATTTTTATAAAATGATATTATCGGTATGTAGGATGGAAATAAGATTTGCGTACATAGAATAGATTCCCTGGTAATTATAAAATATTATTTATACCATATCTCTCGATTTATCATCTTGTCAGTTCGAGACATTTGCATGTACAGTTAAAAAATAATTTTGATGAATTATTTTTAGAAAACCATTATATATTTTATCTCTTTCATAAATCATGATATTAATATTTTTTTTTTCATACTATCCTTGATATTCTATTACTTCCTGAAATAAAACATCGATCAACAAATACGTCGAAAAATAAGAGGGTGAGGAATGTGCGTCACATTTCATTTCAGAAACTAGTCTGTCACACGTGAAGGTTCTATAAAAGAACCTCATTATTTCTATTACAAAATTTCTTAAAGTTCACACGTAATGAAATCTCGATAAGGAAAATATTCGACGATTCATGGAATTTGAAGTTTGTAAATAATTCAAGAAACATATTTGCCTATCAACAGGCAATTAAATCAAACGCGGATTTTTCCATTATTACCATGTAATACAACATATGAATATTTTATACATAACCTATCGTAGGATAAATCGAAAAGTTATTTTAGTCTCCAATAACAACAAATATAAGCAAATAATAAAATAATTATTACTCGTACTTTCGTTTTCGAAGGTAAAGATAACAAAAAAAAAAAGTTTTTGTTAAATAAATATTCATGCTCGGGAGTATTCTTACGAGTTATAGGTACCTCTGACGTATTATCCATTGATAACATAGTAAATATATTAATTTAGTATTTAGTATATCCTTCTGTCTTTAGTATATCTAAAAAATGAAAATATTCATAACATTTATTTAAAGGTTTATTTAAAGTTCATTTAAAGGAACATACAAACAACATGTAATAAATTTAATTATTATTAAAAAATTTTATTAAAGTCTTTTCGTGTTTTTAATAAATTATTTTACTCCTTTTAAAATACAAGACAATATAATTTATATATATTTAAATATATAATTAAGTAATATAATAAATAATATAATTCTATTGGTTTTGTTAAGATTTGAAATAATATTGGTATTTAAGATAAGCAAACAATACACGGAGAGTAATACCTTACATCCTTTTACATTATTATTATTATATATATATATATATATAAAAGAACTCTAAAATTATTCTACGAGTGATCACTACGATATTAATAATATTTCTAAATCTTACGTATTATTATTCATTTGTAATAATATTATGATGAAGTTGACGCGTAAAATACTTCTTGTAGTAGAATACAGTTATTTTGGAGATTAAACTACCGTCCTTTGTTATTTAATAATATCATTAAATTATTTACAACTCAAGTTTAAAACAAACTTCCTTGATTGATCAAGCTGTACGCTTGTAGTATGTAAATTTGCGGCATTATAAATGAAGAAAAAAAATTCATTGGCTATCTTATAAAATGTTATACTTCTATTACAACAACAAAAATTTGAAAGTACCCTTTGTGATTCGAACTTTATATTTGAACTTTATATATATTTATTAAATCTTACGGAGATTTGTGAAAAATTCATTATCTTCGCGTTATTTCATAATCCATTATCTTTATTCGTTCTATTTGTATCAATAAACAGCTACAGCTTTTCTCGGGTTAAAAACATTAATGACCATAGAAGAACTCAAAACAAATAACAATGAGTAAATAAGAATAGATGGAGTTATGGTGATAGGGGACGGAAGGTGACAGCCAGTGATTTTGAATTGAAGAAACAATAATTATATTCAATGTACAAGTTATATTATACGCATCTATCTGTGAAAGGTGATAAATATATCTATCTATTCTCTCTGTCCGATGCCTTTGTTTCACATAATGTCTCGTTCCCATAACATTGTGATGGAACATTCACGTCGCAAGAACACTACTTTCGGATTAATAAAATCTCATTTCATTAAAACATCAGTCGACCCGTGCTTATATCCTGCGCCATTTTCCCCTTTACCATCCAGTGGAAACTCGATAATTTTAATAATTTTCTCTTATTTATAAGATATTTCATATTAATTGTGCATATGTAATACTCATTTACGATAACAGCCGTTATTTAAGTATTAACGTTATTAACGTGCTCATTATGGAAGAATTATTTTAAAACAGCACTTACTGAGGTCATTTATATTTTAGACATAATTTGTAAATGGCGATGGATATTTAGCCAATTTCGATTATGATATCGGAAGATACATTTATTTACGAGCTCTTACGTGCATCTAACAAATCAAGCAAAAGCTCTTTGGTTTTCCTAATATCCTCAAAACTAAACACGCTATATTGTAATATAGTCGCATGTAAAATAATTGAAGCAAGAAATCTATTCGATTCATCCATCAATAAATACGAATAACAATAATTAATTAATGTATTACAGCATTATTTGCTATTAAGGGTTAAATATATACATATATATATATATATACAACTTCATCTAATAAGCAATTTAATCCTTAAGATTAAAAAATAAAGTTATATTTTTATTTAACTAAAGACTTAATTCCGTAATTTAAAATGCTTACGCCCACGTTAATGAGATTAATAAAGTAAAAAATAAAGCAATCTAATCAGAAATCGATGTAAGCAACACTAGAGTAACGATCGATTGATTTATGCTAAGTGCATAATTTGAATTGAAAGGCGTAAATGCATTTCACATCGACTTTGTGTCATTAAAAAGAGCAGGAGTCGTGATTCGTGTCACAAAGTCATTATTATTATTTATGTAATTATACCAATTATTACTTAATTGGTATCAAATCTTTTGTTAATAAATTTATTATTATCACTATATGCTTAACTTTTATAATGCCGAACTTATGTATTGTTTTCTTTATTGTACAATATGTAATATAAAAAACGTTAAAATTAGGAAGCTAAACGCAAGACATTTATATTTAAGTAAAATAATTCCAAATAATTGTGTATAAAAAATAATACAATTATATGCATTTGCGAATACAAGTAATGGATGAGCTTATATTTCTAAAAATACGTTACTAATATATTTTTAATTTTTATGTTGTTCATATATAATTTACTTTAGTTGTATATTGTAATAATATTGACTAAGGTAATTTAATTTTGAGTAAAATAATAATATAAGTACTACAATAAAACATTATTTTTTATTATTTATCTCTTGTTAACTGACTTGTTAATTACTTGAATCTTCTTATTTTATGCAAATTAATTTGATTTAAAGCAAACATATTTCAATACCGTACATTGCGTTTTTTTTTAAATTGTGGTTTACCTACTGATTTATCTCATTAAAAATTAGTCAACAATGTAATTTTGGTTATAGTACAGGTAGAATAATTAAATAAAATGGATCATATAGTCCTTGATTATTTTGAATTTGATTGTATTTCCTCTTGACAAAATATCAGAGAAAAGGTATGGCTAAATCATTTCCGAATCACATGATTTTCATAAAAAACGGTTAACAAAAGAATAACCATTTGATTAAAATTATAATAAAATTATAAATTAATTTAAAAATAAAGTGCTTTTAGACCGTATAACTTTTATGTACTTTGTGTTATTTAAATATGTTATGCAAAATATCACATAGCATAACAAGACTTTATTTAGAATATTTATTTAGAAAAAGAATATTTTATTATTTATTTGTGGTTTTATCGTAATATAGATTTCTCAGAAATAAAACTACATAAAACCTATAATCTATGTAGTTGTTGAGTTAAATATAGAGATCACATACATGTATCGTCTAATTTTCCTGTAGTATATACAAAACATTCGATAAAAAAAAAAAAAGAAAAAAGAATATTGTATTTTCTTGCATTTTTATTTAAGAAAATGTCCTTACTATTTAAATAATTAATGCAACATGTGTGCTAACGTGTGAGGTGTTTTATAAATTTTTCAGCAATGTATATTTCAATTCCGAGAGTACATAAAGTAAAATTTTTATTCACTTTTAAAATATCTATTAATTGAAATAAATAAGTAATTTTGTAATTTTATGAAAATATTTTGTCTTAAATATTGCAAAAACTATCGAAGCGTATAAATTATTTTTTTCATCAATCGATATGTATTCGTATATATCAAGTATCGAAGATTATTAGTATAATTAACAATGGACATGAAAATGTAAAGAATACACTAATTGCTGACTTATTTTTCTGAATAAATAATATTTTATATATACTTGAATATTATAAATTTCCTTACATTTTGTAATATATAATTTTAGTGCAATTGGTAGTGCAATTAAAATAATAAAATAATTAAGTATCTAATTTTATTGTACATGAGATTTGATTTTAATTAAAAAGAAGCGAACTTCTTAGTTAGGATATATAAAACGTAATATAAATGTTCAGTAGCAACAGTTGCCATTCGCTCAAACGGGGCACATTTAAGTCTGCCTCTTAATTCCTTATCGCTTTCGATGGTAGTAGATAGTGGCCAGCGAAAAGTGGCCGTTGACTTTACAACATTAACTTTAGTTCCATTTCAATACAATAGATTAAATTGCGAATACCTAAAAATGTCAATAAACGTATTTACGTTGTCATTTTACATAAAATTTACTTCCAAGAAATCAGAAGAATATTGATACTACGTCCATTACCATTGAAATACACGTTACTTGAAACGTTCAAGAGATAGAGTAACTTTTTTATTTTCAAGGAATACAAAAAAATAAAACATCATTGATGTACTGTACTTTCGACATTGATTTATAATAAATTGCGAATTAAAAGTAAGCGCTCCGCTTTTAAAGCCGAATATTTTGAGAACGATTATTTATTAAATTCAACGTGTAAATGTATGAGTTCGCGAGTGCTTATTATTTTCTTAAAGCAAAATATTTAATGACGTAGTGACGGCTGAGGAATGTACGCGATTACGTACTATTAATAGTTTCTTAGGACTAGGTCGTGTTTTTCGTCTTTCGGCTGACAAAATCGATCCTAAATTAGAGGCATTCAAGACTACCGATGATACGTACATGGTCGAATTTTACTACCACCAACTAATTCCAAATAATTACTTAAAATTCAATAACATCCAATACGCGTCGGTACTTTTATAAAAATAATTTGAATAAACTGGCGCATTGAGTGAGCAATGGCAACATAGATGATAATATACTTTCCAAATACATTTTTAAAAAAAAAAATATATATATGTGCAAAAATTTAAGCAATCATTTATGTAATAAAATATATTGAAGGCTCGAATATCTCAAACCATATTTATAGTATTATTTTACGTATAAATTTATTAGTAATGTATTTAGATTATTGTAATTTATGTTTTCCAATATATATTTAATTTCTATTGCTTCATTCGTAAGCGAATTCATAAAAATATCTCATTTAAAATATTGATCAGATGCTTGAATAAATTACGCCAATATTGCTTTAATAATAACAATAACAACAACAACAACAATAATAATAATATTATTATTATTTAATTTCTTAATTTCTTAATTAATAATGATTTTGAAACATAATGCATCGATGAAATTTCGAGCTTATGTTACTTTTCGTTTATAAACAAATGTCGGACGTCGTGGCACTTTAGTAGTTTTTAAATATTTTTTAATTGTAATTTAATTCTGTAAATTGATATGCATCTAATAAGAGGACCAGCAATTGTATCAATTCAAAAATACGACTAGTCATACGAAATACGCGCAGAAATGAAATTCTGCATCTAAGTATCTTGCAGATTATTGCAGATGAACGGTTCATTATAATAAATGAAGATTCTTTTAATTAAGATTTACCTGAATATTAATTAATTATTTTTTTGTCAGCTCGAGCAAGGATGTAATTATAAATGTAAGTAACAACTCATTATTTTATGACTTTAGGTAGAGAGGTTTAGTAGAGTCGGTTCGATGTTAAGTGCATTTTCTAATTACGGAATGGCTTGTGAATTGCCCTTCGAACCATAACTCAATTCATAACAATACAATGGTGAATTATTTTTAAGACTAAAGTATCTAATGGAGTAGTGAATTTTTCGTGCACCGCGCCGCTGTGTCGTGCCAAAACTGTTATTGCCCATTCGGACATGAGATACACGTTGTGATTGTCGCTTTAGTTATCTTCACTAAAACTCAAACCGTCAACAATTTTTTAACATTCTAAGATCGACGATTTGTCAATTTTATAGCGCATACTCGCACTACATGCAAAACAACTACGGGTTAGGAAATAAATAAACAGGAGTATTTTTATTTCGGTCTCTTCAAACATTTGTCCATCGTATTTTCTCAAGAGAATATTTACTACTAATACTTGTTAATAAGTATATAAATAAATTCCATCAATTCCTGATAGTATTAATTATTGATAAGTTTTGATGAATTCGTTATTCCATTCAAATTATGATTATAAATTATAAATTTTGAATAATTTTTTTTGCGTATCGAAGTATCGCGGCAGAAGGAAAAATAGAAAAATCTTATTAAATTATTGATTATGGAGGGAAATATTATTCCGAATGAATTAATGTGCGTCCGTACTGATGGAACTGCTTTAACATTTCCAAAAAAAAAAAAAAAAAAAATCATATTGAAATTAAAAGATAATAAATCGCGTGTAAATAGTAATACAAGGAAACTATAGATAAAGTGATATTTATTCTTAATATTAGAACATTAAGTAACTGCTTAGGTGGTATTAGAAAATAGTTATAAACTCCACATAATTTGATTTCTTTCGCTATAAATATAATTTGTATTCAAGGATACAGAGATATATCTAATTATAATTACAAATTATAATTGATCCGAAATACGGATACTTTCAATGGGATGCGAGATACAATCATTTCTTTAAAATACGTATGCAGGCATGCATCCATATAAATATGGATTGTGAAGGACGCATCTTATCGAGGAAAATAATACAAATGTAAATTTTATACAAAATTTTTAAATTAACTTATTATCTGACTTTGACTAAATAAATCTATTTTTTTTCTTATTTATTTATTTTTTTTTTTTTTTTAATAAAAATACAAATACTCGCTCTTGTCGTCATACATACGGATTTGATCGATCGAGGTTTAAGATAAAATAGAAATAATATAGAAATGTCTACGTATTAGTATGGTTAAATAACAATTCATAGATTCCGGTTACCCGAGATGCACGTGAAGAAATCTTTAATCGATTTCGTCTACGTGCATGCTTATACATATGTATAAGCATGATTAGTACGCTCCCTAACGTGAAAATTTTAAAACTTTTTGTTCGTTTCAATTTATCTGGTATAGGATAGAGGGCACATCTCAATTACATCGACATATCTCACGGAGCTGTCTACGTTGAGCCAAATTTCGCCTCGTGTACAGATCGATATATATATATATATATATATATATAGCTCGGATCGCATTCTCTATTGGCGAACGAGTAAATAGATAAATGGATATATGTCCTACTACGCTCGCCACTACAACCTTTCCTATAAATGCCAATTTCACCTGTAATTTTGAAGTTTGCTGGTACTGTAGTGTATAATAACACGACCAATAGATTTCAATGAAACAGAAAAAGATATTGACGACTTTATAGTCGGCGGACCTTTATTTCATATCAAAAATGGATTTCGATATGGTATTTCGGCTTGAAACCGAAAGGGTAGGCATTTCTAGACATTGGCCTTTGTTAAAGCACGTCACTTTACTCTCACGAATAACATAAATTCTTCATTAAAGTATTAGATTTTTATATTAAAGACGAATGCCAGCGAGAAGATTTCACGCTTATGCATAGATTTTTCAATGTAATGGCTGATCTTTATTGTAACAACGTAATCGAAATGTAATTTTTATATAAATAAAAAAAATGGCGGAGTTTTTTTTTTTTTTTTTTTTTTATATATCGAACCAACGTACTTTGCAACGATGTCGTTTAAAAAGAAAAGTTAAAACGACATTGCAGTCAATAAGAATCATCGAGGTTTACAAACAAACCGTAATTTGCTTAGTCAGAATCAATTCATTTTATATTAACTTTCAAATTTCTGCAATTTAAATAGACGCAAAAAAATATTGATCTCGCCTCTGTATGCATAGAGATGAAAACAGATTGTACAATTATAGGATTGGAAAATTTTTCGATAAGTAAGTTTCAATTGTCCGAAACTTATAATTATTCCACTCCGCTGCATATACAATATTAGCAATTCATCAGTCTAATTGGAAAAAGTTTCTATTTTATCGTGATTTTTTTATTTTACAGTTTTACAAGCGTATGTCGTATACCTTAGACCTTGGCATTTGTGTTTGTGTTAATGTCAATTAAAAGCAATTAGCCAATTAAATCGTGTCTATTGAGGCAGACGTAGAAAATATGAAATTACTTTGTCACGCGTGATCTTCGGATGGCTCAATATTATAAAATTATTAAAGGACTCGTTGCATTTAGTTCGAAAGCTTACGTAATTTTTCATTCGATACAAATTCTACCAAAGTATCATTAGCATAATTTCTTTATTGGCTTATTTAGATTTTAAATAAGATTTACAACCAAATATCGAATTACTTAGTCTATTTATTGTAATGAAAACGCGTTGAAAAGCCGTTGGGAGTTATTAAATAATATTTTACGTACATACAAGAATGAAACCGTGAGATACGGTATTCGAAATACGGATTGGACGAGTCAATATATAGTAAAATCACTAGTAAAAACATGAAAAAAAAAAAAAAAAAAAAAAATATAAATAAAAGAAGATAATTGCGGTTAGTAAAATAATATACGTAAAGTAAAATGATGATGATGATGATGATGATAATAATAATAACAACAACAACAACAATAAGAATAATAACGGCTATTCTATATTTAAATAAATATATTTAAATGCCTATTAAATTTATTAGACAGTTGAACGAATGTAAATTCGTAGTATGTAAGTCTGAGTAAGCTGAGAATGAGTTCGAATATCGTAATCTCTTCGTTTGAGAAGAAGAAGAAGAAGAAGAAGAAGAAGAAGAAGAAGAAGAAGAAGCGCCCGTACGTAAGTATCTCGGACAACGAATGCTTTCGAACGAAGTCGATTGCCGCACTCGCGTTAAAATCCCATTAAACATTGCATTGGATAATATGAAATCGCTCGGCGATTAAATGTCGATTCGTCATTTCGTGCTCACAGTATCCGAATTCGCGCAAGCACTGGGTAATGCAATCGAATCCCACAACCAGGGCATCGTCCGACTCGTCGATGACTTCCGTTCTCGAACAGCTGCTGATCCAAGGGGCGAGGCGAACGGCATGCGACGTCTTTGGGACAGCTTACTTCGGCAAGTGGAAGCCGACGCCACGGCATACATTGACCTCGGCAGTCTCCTCCAACAGCAATTGTCGAGATCTGCTCTCGAAAGCTGCTTTTATCACAAGGTCCACCACAGAAAGGTACAGGATATCCTTACCATGACATTATTAGTCTTTGTAATTTTGGAATAATGCCAAGAACGTAATAAGATCAAGCTTTCGCTTTCAAATCTCTATCATCTCGATGGCTTGACGTTCATTACGTACAATATTTATCATTATTGTTTTCGTAGCGAATAGACGACCTTTATATACGTACATATATATATATATATATATATATTCGAAAAGTTATTTGAATCTGATATCTGAACGGGAGTCGTCTGAAAATATACGCAATACGGGATTGTTATTGATATTGATCATGTCAATTGTAAAACGGCCCCAGGTGTTTACGCATCGCGAAGCTTACGAAGAGGTCGTGGCTAAATCCGAGGAGAAGCTTCAGCGAGCCCGGGGAGATTATAAGCGAGCCTATGGCGCTTTGCTCGCGACAATTGAGCCAAATCAGGATTCTGAATTCAAGCGCGCCTACCTCGAGGCCCACAATGCTTACGTCCTCCAGCTCCGGGCGACCAACGCCACGGCCGAGCGATACCAATTTCATTGTCTCCCCGGATTATTAGGCGAGATCGCCGACATCTACAAGCAATTGTGCACCCGCGCGAGTAATTGCGTGGGTCGGATATCGAAGGCTACCGGGGAAAAGGTGAGCGAGCAGGCTGAGCGATACCAAGCTCTAACGAACGAGGCCAGGTCCCTCAATCCTCAATCGGATCTACAAGTAGGTAATTTAGTTCGGTACATAGATAATATAGCCCTCTCTCCAATACTTCATTCCGCTTACCCTCCCCTTACCTTCCGGGTACAGACAAGTGTCTTGTCTGTACCCGGACAAAAGACCTTCGACTCTACTTAAATATTACCTCGCACTACGTCTTATCCCTTTCATATACCTCCCCCCCCCCACCATATACCCTCCCATTCTCCTCATCCTCGCCATCCTTATTTCAGCTCATTATTTCACAAATACTATTCCAATTACAATTCCAACTTATGAAGCAAGCTGTAAGGTACTTGGTATTATCATATTAAGCTAATACGATCGAGTTTACGAACGCGGGCAGAATACCCTCTTCCTTTTCATCCGTTCAGAAATATCGCTGATAATTTATCAATTTCATTGCAGTACGCTGTAACCAAGGCCGAGCTTAATTACTCTAATAATATTTTAATGAACATTTCAGACGCGCAATATTATCATCTTTACTTCTCGTATCTTCTCCAGCCAGCCAACCAGCCAACCAGCCAACCAGCCAACCAGCCGTGCAATTTATTTAAATTACTTAATGCTTTATTAAATATCATTGATGACGTCTCATAATATTTACGAATTAATTTAAATTGTTTTTAAAAATATTTGCCTATACTCAAGAATACATTAATAATATTCATTATATTATTTTAATTCGTAAATCTACAATATATAACCATAATTACGTTATATATTACAATCGTATGTATCAATAAGTATTGTCAAGCCTGTAAATAATCAAGCAATAACGAGAATAATAAATAATAATATACGTTTATTATTTATTTTAAATAAAAAGTAATATTAATGTACGTTAAGTTTTTATTATTCCGGATGATTTATATTGAATTAATTCTATAATTCTTTTTAAATTATTTAAATTACCATGCCAGTCACAAGTTAAATACATTTTAATCAAATTTATTTTAAAATTTACCTATTATCACAACGCACATTAAGCATATATTTTTATTAAAATAAGTTAAAAGCATAGGAATAATGCAATTAAGGTCCCTGTTTATGTATATACATATGAAATCAGATAAATACGGTAATTTAATTGAAAAGATGTACCTTGAAAAAATAAAACATTTTAAATTAATTCCTAAAAGGATAATAATAACAACAACAACAACAACAACAACAACAACAATAATACAATGATCTTGTATTATTTATTTTGGTTAAACAATAGATCTTATTCGAATTAGATTTAATTTAATAAAATAAATATTAAAAAAAAAAAAAAAAAAGAAGATTTTATTTAAACGCTATAAATCCTTTATGATTAATTTAAAATTTATTATTGACGTTAAGAGTTCTAGAAGTTATAAGCATTTATATATAAATTGATTATTTGCCCGGACGATTTAAAACTCTTCATTAATAATCATACATTGACATTAGAATACGCGCGAAGACTTGGAAGCCTTGACTCTCAATTATTCGATAAAGATTAAAGAGCCGCGTGTACGTTATACGCATATTAACGAAAGACGTTAAAAACGATTTTTTAGGCTTTAGTGCGAAATTTGTCAGCCACTGCTCAACCACGAAAGCCTCCTCGCAAGTTGTTCGTGCCCCCATCGCCGCCAGAACAAACCACCTCGGAACGAATAAACAGTGTCCCTACATTAAGAGATGAGCTCGTGCCTACGGGAAACAATAGTCTTGCCGTTATGAAGGAGGAACTGAGACTTGAAGCCGACAGACTCATTGAAGAAATTGCCCACTTGCAAGATTCCCTCGACTCGCTCAACCGCATACAACGCAAGTACGTAATTCAACATATATTACAACCACGTGCTCCTTTCACATTATTCAAATGCTCTTATAATACTTTTACAAATTAACGGAATTAACGGTATTAATTTAGGATTTAATATTTCTGCAATTTTGTATTTCTGCACGATGATGGTGCACTTCACTTACTTCTTTCTCCGTTGTGCTTACACTTACAGGAATGCCGAGGGTAACTTTGACGTCAAAGCAGCCGAGTTGCAAGAGGATATTTTAATGCAACGTTTTGAATTAGAAGTCGCCCAATTGCATCTCGCCGCTGTTCACGCTCAGGTACATTTTCATGTTACTTGGAATAACATTTTTAAGAAATACCGAGGATCCTTTCGTTCTTGTCTCGGAAGAAATATTTGTACGATTTCTGCTTATCTCGATAAATAAAACGCGCATTAGAATATTTTAGGAATACATTGCTTAATGATAAATTTTAATTTATAAAAGTTTTAACTCCTTCTTTAACTTTTACATGCAAGTGCATTAAATTACAATTCTATATATATATATAATTAAGACCAAATAAACGGTTCATCGTAATAATAATATTGCATTACTGTTTCGAATTCTGATAAACTTATTAACTTTTAAATTAAACGTGCCTTCATATTTACATGTCTTGTTTCACAAAATATAAAAAAAAAAATAAATACAGAACTCATAAAATATAGAATACCGTGTATTATATATAATACCGCATTATTACGGAATAATTTTACTGTTAAAATTTTAAATATCTATAATTACGTTTTATAGTAAAAGTATTTTGTATTCTTTTACTCATTGAATTATCAACTATAAATTGTTATAGTTATATACTATAAATTGTTACTATAAATTATAAATGTATAAAACATCTTATAAAATATAGGTTTATTGTATATGGAGATTAATTCATGTGATTGTTATTTGGTTCATAAATAATTTAACGTATTTGAACGCAAGTAATATAACTCAGATTTTACAATTTCTTTGATGTGAATTTGATTAATTGGCATACCGCAAAATATTAGTTAAAGTAATATGAAAAATAATGTCCTTATTTTTTTTTTAATTAACTGAATATTTACAAGTTATCTTAAGTATATTTGAAAAAAAAAAATTACAACCTATCAGAAAGCGATACAAGAGCAGAAAAATAAAGTCAGAGATGCTTTAAGATCGATGCATATTTCAATTTAAATTGAAAATACACGTAAATTATTAGACTTTCTCGTATATAAAGTGATAATGAGTTTTCTATATTCAAATCACAAAAGTTTTTTACCCTTTGCTTATCGATATGCTACATCAATGCAATCTTATTAAAAGCGTCACGTATTTTTGCTTCATTGATTTTGACAAACATAAAAGCACGTTTTATTTCCGCTCTAATGCGCGATGTAAAAAATTGTCAATTTCAACAACTTTATCGTTAAATATGTAAGTATTAAAATAAACTCGATAAAATTTTTAAAGTTATTTAATACTTTTTTATTTTTTAATCAATGTTTACGTACCGTAATACATATGTATATATACATATATATACATATGGTTCGCGTGTATATATATGTACGAGGGGTGGGTGGTGGGGAGGGGAGGGGGCAGCAGAAAAAAAAATAAAGGAGAATAACATTTAATTTCAGAGATTCATATCGATAAAGTTTAAAATTTAATTCTATTTTTCAAACGAATCTCTAATTTTGACATTTTCAAATTATCTTAATACAAATATTATAGATCAAAGCACACGTATTTAGTAAAAAAAATAATTCAAAGTAAATAAGCGTTTAGTGGAATAGCTTATGTTGATGTATAAAAAATTTTTTTTTTATCACGAAATTCTTGATAAACATCAGTGGCAAGAAGAATTCTCGAATTTTCTTTTTTTCAATCGATCTTCTTCCGATCGATCGTCGATATTAATTTTTTCTTCGATAAAATTCAATAACAACATTTTTTATTGATTAGACCGATGCTTCTGCTACCGATCTTAAAATGAAATTCTAAAGACCTCGCACGAAGAATGCAATGAAAACATTGATTGCGCATGCGCGACAACGTGCACTTTGCACTTCTGCAGTTTAGGAAATGAAAATTCTTCTCTTTCACTCCCTCTCAATCCTACTATCGCTAAACTATATATATATATATATGTAGAATTAGAGAAGACGGGCGAATGTATTAATTAGCCTTCGCTCGTCTTACGTATAAATAGCTCGTTATTTTTGTTTATTCTCTCCCTTCCCTGCTTTACCTCGTTTAATCCTTTGCCCGGATTTTCATTCGCCGATATTAATCTTTCGCTGCTGCCCCCGCCCCCACGCCCCCACGCCGATATTAATCCGCCTGCCCCCGCCCCCACGCCCCCACTCCGTCACCCTCCTTATAATTTGAATATTTTAATTCTTCAGAGGGTTTAGGGTATACGTAAAGAGTAAAGATGAATAATTAAATGAGTACGAGGAATGTAAATATGGTGGCAGTTTAAGCTAGAAAGTGAAGGAACGCGGGCTATCGCCAAAGACATGACATGCGCTCTCGCAACTGGGTCAGAATATTACGAGAGAAGGAGGTAGGAAAGGGAAAGAGGTTAAAGGAAAAAGGAGAAGAGGTGAGAGGGGAAGAGGAGGAGCAGCGCATAGTAAAAATCCATCCTGACCACCTAGTCGAGGCGGGATAGATCGCTAAGGGAGGAGTGTAAGGATCAAACGATTACTGCACTTCTTTCTCAAAGTTCCTCACTCACTTACTTTCTGCGCCAACAATGGGCTGGACGTCGCTGCGTATTCGTGTTGTTAGTATTATTAATTATTTATTGCGAAAAACCTTTGCACAAATGCCTTTGTGTATTGTCATATTGTGTGCTATGCTGTCTCACGCGAGCCTCACTTGGACCATTCGCGATACATCTGCAACGTGTCAGTGTATATATATATATATATATATATGTATATGTATACAAGATCGTGATATTGCGGATGATTTTGTATCTGAATTATTGAGGTTAGAGTTAGTGGATCAGCCTGCGGTACAATACGAGTGATAGATTTTATAATTAATCCGAACTTTTTATTTAGCAGTTTCCGTGGGGGGTGAGGGGGGGGGCTTCTCTATTCGTAGGTGTGAAGTTGTAACGCTTTAACGAACGAACGTGACCTCGAACTCGCTATCGCGATGGGTTTCGTTTTTTGTTTGTTTTTTTTTCACTCTCTTTTTATTTTTTTATACATCAATTATAAATATTATTGTCCGTAATTATTGGAATCCTGTGTGTGTTTCGCATCAAGTCTTTACAAATACAAATCATTTAAATATAATCACCGACATTACATTTCCTGTGTTCTTATTATACATAATATATTGTCGATTATATTATTATTATTAACGAAATATTATTGTTTAGACGAAATAAGTTTAGAATTTCATTAAATAAACAACATATGTGCAGACAATTATTATACGTACATAAAATAATAAGTATTTATTACACGATTAATATATTTATTTATACGCTATGACTTTTGTGATGATAAATGTTCATTTTATCGTAAGTGTAGGATATTCATTTTATTAATAATATCCATTAATATACAATAATGCTAGAAATAATGAGATTTTTTTTTTTTTTTTACCAATAATTACTTCGGTACGCTAATGAAGACGACAATACGGTTTTCAAAATACTCATTATCTCATTAAACATGGCTACCGATTCTATTATTTTATCGATTCATTGCTTATTTTACATTATTTTAGTACGATATTACAATAACATTTTATTTTTGAATAAACAACCTTCAATTCGTTTTTTATTGTAGAAAAATTTAACGCTTACATTGATCATTTCTTTCTGTATATGCTTCATTGAAATTTTTTAAATATTTTTGCAATTTATTTAATTCTTAAAGCTTGATGGTAAAAATTATGGTATTTTAAATACTTTAATATAAAATAATACAATTTACGTTTGCGAAAGGTAAGATTTTTATTATATTACAATAATTTATTTATAAATGATCATCAAATAGTTGGAAATTAATAAGAAAATATTTTCTCATCAATTTTTTATATTACTCATTAAATTATATTTAATGATTATCATTTTTTGTATACTATATCAGGAACATATAAATAGACTTTTATTATGATTGGAAATTTAAACTTTTTATTTTTTAATTTTTTATTTTTTAATTTAAAAAAAAAAATAAAAATAAATACCCTTATCCTACAATTAAATTAAAATAAACAATATTGTTTAAACAAAAACAGCAAAACTGATTTTGTTCCATTTCTTACTAATTTTTAATTTCAGTTCTGTGGTTATTTTACAACATAATTTTGTTTTTTAATTAAAATGCTCAAGTGGAAAATCAATAAAACTTAAATTACTAATAGCGTTATAATATAATTATACATTTTCGATTTCTAAAAATATCTTATCTTACCTGAATAAAAATCTATATTTTATTTGTTTTATATATTTATAACGCACATTCATAATTGAGTATATTATAAACTTATATATACATATACATATATATATATATATATAAATAACTTCCACACTTGGCTTTCACATATATTTAGTAATATTTAAAAATATTGAATATTATTGTTTAAACGATTCATATTCTCATACTGTATAAATAATTATAATTTCTAACAAATAAATACTATTTCATTATTGAATCAATTTATATTTACTTAAAAAAAAAAGATATAACAATGTATTATAGGTATAGTAAAAAATTTATTATATAGAACTATAAATTACATTATTGAAAATATAAAAATTTAAGGTTTATAATTGTTTTAGACATTAATACATCGACATAATATAACATTTTTATCACATTAGTTTAATATTTATTTTATTCTACCTATTATTTATAATTCGTAGACAAATAATCACATCGTTCGATGTTCTTTTTTCTTATTTAATTTTGAATATTCATAATATATATTACGAATATATTAATTGTTCGGAATAATAAGAGTTTTAGTACAAAAATGTATCTGAATAAAGTTTTTATTATAATTGACAACGTCCCCAATTATTTTCCAAAATTGAATTACGATTTGGGTCAACAAGAATGTATTAATATAATCCACATAATATTAGCACAGATATTTTATCACAAATAAAGATCAATATGAGGATAATAGTTATAATTTTATTTATAATATCTACAGGATAAAATAAAAGAATAATGCACGAGTTCTTTTCAATCATTCTTCTTAAAATTTAAATGCATATTATGAAGATATTTTCTCTGAACATTATTTCTTGGAAAACGAATTATATAATTTGATAGAGATTTTTATTTATAATATCAGTTATTAAAGAGATTAAGAAGATATATATATATATATATATAGGAAAGAGACTAAAGAAATTTATTTTGCATTATTTTATCGTAACAGAAATTCGAAAATCATGATTATGTCTTAATATGTTTAATTGATCGTATTCGAAATCTTGGCATTTGTTCTGGCAAGTTTTAAATACAAAGCGATAACAGCATAAATATTACAATTTATGAAGTCGATAATAATAATAATAATAATAATAATAATACACGAAAATAGTTTTTGGAAAGATAATGAAATGGTATAAACTGCTTTGCCAATAAAAAAGTAATTGATGCTCTATAATTTCGAAGCGCAACCTGTCTCATTCGCTTCGGGGTGCAATGTGTCTATGCTTCATCATTTATATTATTAATATATATATATATTAAATTACATGTGAAATATTAAATTTTGCAATATTTTAGTCTTAACCGTACAACATTTAATTTGCTCTTATTTATCTATTTGGAACATTTTTTATAATAAAATATTTCATAAACTAAGAAATATGATAAAAATTGAATTTATTTTAATAGAAATAAAGAAAAATTATTACATCTATTAATATATAATTACAAATGATTTGCCATTCCTTACACCATTTAAGTTAACAAATATTTTTAATTAAATCCAAATAGTATAAATATAATCTGAGATTTATTAATTAGTTTAAACTTGCTAATAAATTAAATATTTATTTTATTACATACTATTTATCGTAATACATAAAAGTAATTTGTAATTGTGACATATTTTATCCGAAACATAATTTAAACTATTAATAGATAGAAGAAAAAAACAATATATATATAATAATAAATATTCCAATACAATAAGTTTTCATGCATTTATTTATATTGCTGTTTTCTATGAATGTATGTAATTTGTATGATTTAATGTAAAATATGAAATACAACTGAGTTCTCATTTGATCTCAATTATGAAGCTCACCAACATTGTCAAAAAGTGAAGATTTTTCTGTGATATTTAAAGAACTGATTAGTTATTTAAATTTATTACATGATAAAACGTAAATATAATTCATTCGAAGAAATAATAACTTAAAATGACAAAAATATATTTGTATATATATATATATATGTATCAATTCATTCATTCATTATCTTACATTATATTTATATCTTGTTATTCGTAAATAATGAATTTATAAGTATTAACGGAGATATCGAGAAATCGAAATTCTTGACAAGATAATATTTCAATATATTGATGATTTAATTATGAACGCGTACAGTTAAGTACGTAAATATTCTGAAAAATACGGTAATTTAATTAAGAAACAGCTTATATTAATAACGTGAATAACCTGGATACGCGTTATAAATAGCTTTCGTACGAAATCTCTATAGAAAGCTTCTTTTTTCCCTCCTTCTTCTTCTTCTTCTTCTTCTTCCTTGTCTTTTCTTTTTATACGAAATCAATAAATACGATATATATATATATATATATACGTTTTAGTTACAAATATGGGTAAACGTAGAGGTGTACCGATTAAACAATAAGAATTAATTTTCATAATGATTTCATCATTGGTTTCAATCACGTGAAATCTTATTACGGATTTGTTTCATTGGAGTAAAAAAAAAAAAAGCCGAGAGAGCAGCTCGAACTTGAATACGGCAAATCGAATAAGTTCGTACACGCATACATTAAGTTAAGTACTTATCTGTGACGTATAATTGCCGTGCATCGGAATGCATTCGCAGATCCAATTAAAACCGCGTTTGGCTTCGGAAGTTGCGACGACGACGACCACGACGACGACGACGACGACGACGACGACGACTTCAGTTTCTGACAGCTCGATCTGACAGACGAGCGGACCTGCGGCGCTTCTTGCACCCGTTGCAAATAAAACGAAACAAGTGCAAGTTCGAGTGATTACGAACTCATAATGATGGTCAGACGAATTAGGAAGTATCGCTCTGTGGAGGAAAACAAGCACCATGTCAAACGGAGAAAGGCAATTTATAATACACCTCCTGTCTTCACATTACTATCCCACTATTACTTATAATTACATACTATATTGTTACTATATTAAAAAAAAAACAAAAAAAATCCAAGTCGCGTGGCTCTTAAATCGATATTAAAATATTTAATGAACTTTAGATATATGAACTTAAATCCTCAGTCATATCATATTTATTATAATCAATATATTTAAATTAATATACCTGACACACATATATATATATATATATAGCTTATGAAGCGTTATTATATTATTATTATGCATAGTATAGAAAATAATAACTATAATAATAATGTAAAGCAATTTATTAGAATAAATTATATATGAATGAATATATTCGTAAGAAAAATATGTATTCATTCTCAGAAAGCGGACGAATAAGTTATAAATTTTCTGTTTTCCATCATTTTACAGAAGGAGTTGTTCGGAGGGGGGGTGGAAGCAGCCCAACCAGATGGTACAGGGACTCGAAAAATGTCAAATGGATCAACCGGGAGTACAAAGCACAAATGGCTCAAAGCGTTTAAAAGTCTGAAAACAACACCAACTACTCCTCCGCCCAATGAAAAGTTAGTTTTTTTTTTTCACATACGCTCTACTTTAAAATCATAATATTTTTATCGAATATAGCTTAGTATTGATTTTAATGTGTTCAATACCTATTAGAATTTCAACTAATATGCATTTGTGAATAATTTGTGACTAAAAATAAAAAACATAGATCGATAGTTTCCGACAATTTCGTTTTTTAAATTCAAGTTCGTAATTAGTCAATTGTTCGTTTTATTAATAAACTAATAGTCTTATTATTACAATCTATATGTAAATTAAATATGAATTATAATTAGATTGAGGTGTAATGTTTTTTTTTTTTTTTTTTTTTTTTTTTTTAATAATCAATTTTCACTACATTTAATTGAAAGATATTTTCCCTCCTTAATCACCTTCTGTATTTTTTGATATAAATTAAATAATCTTCTAAACAATAAATAATAAATAATATATCATATGGTTAAATAGGTTGAGTATTTGTCAAATCATAAACCATTCTTTTTTATTACATAAAACACAAAAGTTTTCTTTATCCTGCTTTACCATGATAATAATAATAATAGTAATAACAATAATAATAACAACAACAACAATAACAACAACAGCAACAATAATAATAATATCAATAGTAATAACAATAATAATGTAGGAAAAACTATTGTTGAAGCTAATATGTAGTAAAAAGGAAGGGTTCTGATCGTATTTTATAATAATAATATGAACTTATTTAAATTATTAATAATAGTAATAAACATACATTCATAAGATTGCATGCACACGTGTCTGTAACGTAATTTATTTTATACGCTTTTATAAAAATATTATAATATATAAAGTGATGTCTTATTACTAATGCTTTAGAGGAAAACAAGCAATGTATCATGCTGTTTCCACAGTCGTTGCGATGTCCAGGTAAGCATCATTTCAGAATGATTAAAGCATTATTTACACTTCTTCTATTTATTTTCATATATATATATATATATTTAACAGTAATTTGCCATCTTCCATCGGACTAAAAGTTTTTCTGAAAAAAAAATAAACCAAAACAAAAAAAATACATTAATTGCTCGAATATAAACAAATCGAAGATCGAATGAAGCAAAAAATTTTATTTTCAATATTAAAAATAGGAATCGCAATATATATTTATAAATATAAATTAAATCCTATGTCTTTGTAAAAAGCTGCAGGAACATTCATTTTCAAAATAAAACAACGGCTAATACTATACCCAACGTTTTATGACTAATTACACAAATGAAAAACGTGACCTCAATCCTTCACTTTTCATTACTAATATTATTAATAAACGTCACGGTGTCTTGTAATAACAAATATTTATTGATTTTTACATATATTTTTATTCCGATAATACAATAACAGAAATACTTCTCAATTGTTCTAAAATTAATTAATACTCCGTGCCGTTCGCTTCCAATAATATTTAAGATAAAAATAATAAATATATATATATATATATATGTGCATGTATGCGTATATTGAGAGCGAAGATTGAGACTTACGGAGGCGCTCGGATTCGCCTGTATCGAGTACACAGAGAGAGAGAGAGAGAGAGAGAGAGAGAGAGATGGGCAGATAATGATGAGGAATCGGCTGTATATTTGCAGAAAGAATCTGGAATCGGAAAGCGGTGGCCACAATTGGCGGGAGCACACCTACCGGATGATAACGCCCTGCGATGCCTGCGGGCAGGTATTGCGCGGCCACGCGCGCCAAGGCTTCCGTTGCCGAAACTGCAAAGCAAACGCCCACGCGGACTGCATGAGTGCCGTGAAGCTGAGCAATTGTCCGAGTCTCATGTCGAAGCGGACCGTCGGCATTTCCCTGTTACGTAGACAGAAGAGTACGGCCCCGCCCGTCGACGAGACGCCTTCCTCCGAGCAAAGTAAGTACTCCAGTCCCGAGTACCAGACGGAGTACCGACCCTCGCCCGATTATCGACCTACTTCGAGCCCAGGACGGCTCACTCACGACAATCTAGTTCATCCATTACGTCAAAATATAATTAATAGCCATATTCAATATTTATAATAAATACTTGAGACGATGTCTCAAGGGGTTATTGGCGGTTGGGCGGTAGGGCGGGGACAGTGGGGAGCGCGGGGCGGGGCGGGAGGACCGTAACTTTTGAAGTTGATTGCGATCAGAGTCGCTGCCTCGGACGACGTCTCGATTCGATTCCTTGAAGCGAGATCCACACTCATTCGTTATTGCAATGCTTTTATTTACGCTTGCCCTTTAAAATTCCTCATTTATAAAGTTTCCGTCTTCCGTACGAGTTGCACGAGCACGGACATTCCGACTAGCGTAATGATTGCCCTAGCGATTCGTGCGTCCTAATAATTACGTACGTACGTACGTACGTGCGTCCTATTATTTATTACGTCGGGCTATTAATTTACTCAAGGACTAACTTTTACATTGGCATTAAAATTCGGTTAAACGAGCGCGTTTACTTTGCCCGCGCGTTTAATGGCAAAATTGGCAGCGTCAAACGTATTTAGCGAATTAAAGTCAATGAGCCGAATAAAGCAGAGGGATTTGTATTCTATTGCGGATATGCACGCGACGTACGCGCGACGTACGCGCGACGTACGAATAACGGTATAACGAATCTTCTTTTTTTTTAGACGTATCAAACTGCAAGAGCATCAGTACTTGTCTTGTTTGTGCCGTTTTTCCTCATCTACGTAGTACATAAATTTAGTTCTATAATTATTATCGCATCTTTATCGACATTTAGAGTCTTAGATTATTTATTATGCGTAGTTATTTTTATAAGCTTAACGATAGAGATCATTAATGCAGCAGATTCGCCATGCCTTGATACGAAATACAATAGATAATAATAGCTCTCACAAACAAACGTTTTAATTAAGTATTTTAAGAATATTTTTTTTTTTTTTTTTTTTTTTACTGTTACATTTAGCATTCTGCACTCAATTCATTCCGTCGCTTAATTCAATATCCCCATCCATTGGTTTTATTTATTTATTTTTTTTTCTTTTTCCATTTGATTTGCACATTTATTATTTTCAATGACATTCAAAATGATATTCTCTCTGTAAATACGGAGTGGTCCAACGATTATTATTATTAATATTTTATCGAAACGAAGTCACCATGGCTTAATCGACCAATACAACTTTTTATAATTTCACGTATCTTTTTAAGCAAATTGTCCGTTAAATTGTCAAACGAAAGATAACGGAACGATATGCATCTCGTACAAGTGTACGTATATTTATATATATATATATATACGTATATTACACAATAACTATACAGTTTTCAAGCAATACGGCATTATTATTAAAAAGCAAGTACAGTTCGTCTATAAATATTATATGTGAACAATACGGTGATAAATATTAAATAAGAAAATAGTATAGAAAATGGGGTCGGGGGGGGAGGGAGAGGGTGAGGAGGATCTGAAAACAATGCGCAAGGTCACGCATATCTACCCATAACGAAAAATCTGGAACATACATTGAATATTCGTGAAAAATTAACCGGTCCGGCAGATGTGGACGCCATATACCAGGTGCTGAAGCAGGCCGGCGAGATACGTGGAAACTCGACAAACTCACCGTCTACGCCTCCTACAGCAGACCATCTTCCCTCCGGCGCAGCGCCGTCTTCTTCATCGAGGACCACCACTTCCTCCCAACCTTGTTCCTCGTCCACCTCTGGTAAGGCTAATGTGCTCTCCATGTCCTCGTATACGTCTCACTATCTCTGCCTGTTTATCTATCTATCTATCTATCTATCTATCTATCTATCTATCAAAATAACCTATCTGCCTACCTAGTTTTTTCTTCTTATGCCTCTCCTTTCCCTTCACTCTTTTATCTTTCTTCTTCTGTATCTAACTATCTATCTATCTATCTATCTATCTATCTCTGTATTTATTTATTTCTTTATATGTTCCTCTTCTGCTGCAATGTATCTCTTCAAACTATGTAACGTTTTAAAACATTGTACACAGCAATTTCGAATTACTAAACGAAAATTAACCGATAAGAATTATTATTTTTGTTTTCCCCTTAAATTTAACAACGTTATTACGATCGCGAAAGAATTACAATATTCTAAATTGAAATTGCAATTTTAGTGATACTGTACAGTAAAAAGCTTTAATTCCGTACTAATAATTTTAAATGGCTCGCCATTATTTCGTCGAGCGAAAGGAATTAGTCATCTGGAAACGTACGATAAATTAACTAAATACTACCATTACGATAAATTACCAAAACGTTTTTAATGCGGAATATTGTAATTTACTTGGCAAAGAAATTTCGCAATCTATTTGTATATAAACGTTATGAGGTATATAATATACACACATTTCATTCATTAGCCTCATACATTCATTCATTCGTTCGTTCGTTAGTATATGTATTGATTATTAATATGTAGGAGGACGCGAGGACGAAAACATACGTATAAATTTTATTTTGCCCAGCTATCGTAAATTTTAAATTCTTCTGAAAAACTAAATAACACAAGTTTTAGAAAGAATATTTTATTTTTCAAATTTTTCACGGATTTTCTCATAAACTTAAAACGGTTTTGCTTCCCCCAAGCTTTGATATTTTTGGCCGACCAGCATCCTATTGACGAAATTTGTTTCAACTGAAGTATATATTTGCCCCTTCCAAATGGAAAGAATTCCATTGCTTTACTCGTGGATAATTTACGTTTGTTTATACGTAGAACGACAGGAAAAATTGAATAAAAATTGTAATAATCGAAAGAGAAGAACACGTTTTACTAAACAAATTTTATTTTTTTTTTTTTCTTATTTATTTACTTATATATAGAAAAGAAAGGATCAGGAAGAATTTGTAAAATAGTTTTAATAACAACGGAACTAAAAATAGTGCGAACGGTTATTTCCAATACTTAGAGAGAGAAAAAAAAATATGTGTAGAAAACCAGAATTGTTACAGCGGTTACACGAAATAAAAAGAAATCCGTATATTTTTGTCGGAAGGAAAAAAATCTGACGGAGACTCCTTGTACTGTCGAGAGGATCTGTCAGGATAGATAGGTCGATGCCAGCCAGATAAGGTATGGGGGGGGGGAGGGCGACGCGGGTCTGCCGATGGCGATGCTTTTTACCTCAGTTACACGGAATTATAGTGGTTGGTTGTACTGGTTAAGTCAGGAGAGAACGATTTACTTTTCTTTGCGCTATGGTCTTTTATATCCGCTTTTGTTTTTCCGGCTTAGCAAGGGAAGAGAGAGAGAGAGAGAGATATGAGATGTGATCCGATTGTCGACATTAGTGGCGGTGAGCTACATGGCATTTTGCATGGAGACTTATGGTGGCGTATAAGGAGTGGAAAGGGCATAGACTTAAGCAATTCTTACATGGCTACGCTAGTATGAGTCATTATTGGCTTATTTATAATATTAATATCTGTAATCCTGATAAATTTGATTTAGAATTCTATTCTATTTATATATATATATATATAAGATGGTAATAATTCTCGTTATTTTATTATAAACAATTATATGAATTAATATCGTATTGTTGTAATTAATGAATCGTCGAGCGTAAGCCGTTAGTTTATGTAAAATAAAATCCTTATCTTATAGGAGACATTTGAAATTAGACGAAAACAATTTCACAGAATATTATAAAACGTTTGACAATCAAATTTTCAGATTAGATCTATGAGCAAATACATGGCCCTTGAAATATTTTAGGCAAACTTAAAATGGAATTTTATCTTCCGTAAAAGTCAATACATTCTTTACAATTCAAATTTTTCTACAAAATCAAATGTATTTCTCGTACAGAAGCTTCTACACGCGACGTTTTTTTCTTTCTTCTTTTTTTTTTTTTTTTTAATAAACAATACAAATATTTTTTTATGCGACAAACCACTTATCGATCCTCGAAAAATAAATACAAAACTCATGTACCGGCCATCAATATATCATTTTCGGTGTCAGGTATTTGATTTTATATCGCCGTTTTTCCATAAAATCAATGAAAACGGATTACAAAAGCCAATAATTTTTAATATTCCGATTAAAGTCAAAGGTATTTATATTTTAAATGCTTTTTATTTAGCATAGATGCGGGGTTGCAAAACTAATAATTGGCTTCTCGTTAAATCATTTGGTTTCATTATAAAGTCATTCTACGTCGATCTAAACGACAACTCGTAGCGCCTATGGATCTATAAAGTTGACGCACCTTCGATCGCGTTGTATGGATTTTATTTACATTGCCCGATGCGCTCTCACTTATATTTCTTCATAACTGAAACACATTTGAAATTTTAAATTCAGTTTATAATTATCTCGGTAATTCTCAGCCCCTGCTTGCGTCATGCGCGTTAAATAATTTCAGTAAACCCAGTACTGGTTTAGTAATGGTTTGTACGGCTGTATCTCCGTACATTTAAAAGTATTGTCACAAATTTGAAATAATAATCCTCGCGTATATCGCTAATTATTTACGTTATAAAGCTAATATTAGACGAACCATCATAATTCAATCATTATTTGTTGAATGCTGGAATCCTACAATTAATAATATAATTATTCTTGTCACAATGAACGACAGTTTCATTTTTTATCGAATCAATAATTAATAAATTTAGATAAATTATATTATTAATGTATGAATTTTGGTTTAGAGTTATTGCAAAATAAAGGCGAAAATTCAAATAAAATCCAGTTTGTTAATTGTAACCTGAAACTTCTTATTACTCATTATTCTAAATTAATTTCTAATTGCATTTGAATTTCGATGTTTTTTTTTCTTTTATTAACTAATGCAAAGCCAATTATTTATTATCAAAAGAACGGGCACGAATTGCTTTTTGTAAATATTACATTTAAAAAACTTGCCTAATCACTATTTATATAACTTCGGTAATTGCGAAGCCCTTTGTCGTATCCGTCAGATGAGATGATACAGTCGGGGTACATTTAACGTGGATCAGATTATTAGTAAAATCTTTGCTCCGCCGACTTTTCCTTTCCGGTTATTCTTTGTCCGCGGACCTCGTTATGCTCGAGGCATAAGTTATAAATAAAGTTTGGAATGTATGTTTTTTTTTTTTTTTTTTTTTTTTTCCAGAAAAGTTTATAAATATGTAAGACCGAAAGAAACGGAATGTCCTGCTTTATTCATAGTTTCCAGTGCAATAAACTTTTTATTTCCAATTACGCAAAAAAATAATGCAATTATAATTCTGCCTTAGCAAGGACTATCTCGCATTAAAAACTAATATTAACTTTCATTTAAATTTTTTCTGAAAATCTGAATTACATTACTTGTTTTTTTTTTGTTTTTTTTGAAGAGTACAATTTTCGTTTACTATAAATATTAATTACAATAGTATTGTGTCGAATATATCTATTTACATACACATTACTAAGAAGTTTTGATAAATACAGTTAATATGCTTATAAAAGCTATGGTCATACTGTCAACAAATCAAAATATGATTTCTATTAAATACCAGAGAATATCATAACTGGATGCAATAACACCTTTTTGGTTTAGAAGATTATATAAACTATGGCAATTGATTGAATCTGATGAAAAACTCGTATTATAATTTTAACGCGAAGAAAATAAATCATTTTATTATTATAATTTATTAGGCTGAAGCATTTAATTAAAATAAATGAAAATATTGTGAAAAAAAATTTATGCAAATACTACATTTTACTTTATTATTAAATTGAAGTGATCTTGTAACTTTTTTAAGTATCATCGGTAAAAATTACATAACTGGTTAATTGGTAAAATAAAATATGGTGAATATTTTAATAGGAATATATATATATATACACTGTATAAACCATGAATAAAACTTAAATCATAAATTTTCCATCAATTTTTCAAATTGAAAAACTCCTTAACAAATGCAATTTCAGTTTAAAACTTTAAAAGCAGGATCTTCAATCACTTAACTACAAAATTCAATCCTATCGGAAGTAAAAATAATATTTTAAATATATATTGTGGCATACTTCTTACAAAAAACTTAAAAAAACTTTTATTACGATAAAGAAATGACGAAACCACGTTGCGTATAAGAAATAAATTCTGAAAATAAATTTCATATTCTTGTTGTTTACTTATTGTTAGCAATTTTATATTATTGGTTTTATTTTACACTTTTTTAGTACTAAAAAGATTTTAATAATATTCCACACTTCCACACTCCATGAGAATTTTAATGTATATAATAATTATCCTCTAATCGAAGTACAAATGAGATAATTTAGATAACATAAATTATTAATTTTCATCTATATATATATATACGTATTAATACTAATATAACGTCAGTTGTTCAAAATAAATGAAATCCTTTGAATTTTTTTTATTTTCAATACGTTTATCTTATTTTTCAACCAATTGCCTTTTAAAAATATTATTACATTTTCGTATATTTTATTTTTGTAAAGTACTTCGGAACTAAATTCGTTTTTAACATGAAAATTATTACGCTTTCTTACTTTATAAGTTTCAATTCTTTTTTAAAATATTGATAATTATTTCAATGAAAAAGTAGCAATAATATTATATTATTTAAATAATATTAAATATATTATATTTAATAAATACGATTGCTTGTATAGTACAGTAGTTTTATTCTCTGTTTCATAAATATTTAATATATTTTACATTAACATTAAATATTATTTTCTCATAAGAAAATATTTATAAATATAACAAATTGCTAAATAATAAATTCACATTATTTCTCTTTTTGCTGTCAATAATAAATGTAATTGGTTTTTATTTATTAGGATTCTTATAGATTAATATTGAAAAATTAGTGAATATTGTGCTTTGGTTAGCAAGAAATTTAAATAACTCTTGAAAATATTGTCTTTATACGTAGTTTTAAACAAGAACAAATAATATACTTTTGCCATACACTACCGTATTCATCACAAATCAATACACATTAATTATTTTGATTTCATTTAATTTAATTATAAAATTTAATTTATATCAATTAAATTTTTTAATTCTAATTTTTTTTTAATATTTATTAAAAAAAGGAACATGAATTGGTTTACTAGTATATTTATATTTAAAAATGTAGCTTGCAACATTATATTTTCACGATTTTTAAAAGAGTTTCGTAACATACAATTTTTTTTGTTAAAAAGTATTTTGGAAACCATAAAAAATTTTAATAGGTTGAATTACAATACCAGCGCAATAAAAAATTATATCTTTAGTAGTCGATTGCATTTTTGTTTGTAAATAATGTAAGCCTTTTAAAAGACATGTAATTCTTTATTATCATTTTAATATTCCAATCATAATCTATAATATAGAAAGTCTGAATAATCTGTCTTCTATTTCAAATATTTTTATTCAATTCAATTATTTAAAATAAGACTTTATTCGATAGTATTTTTATATAATGAGATCATAATCTCATTATAATATTTCAACTTAAATTTTTCGTTACCTAAATTATTTAATTTTTATGAATCTCTGGTTACGAATAAATTATTAAATTTTATTATTAATTTAAATTATTAAATTATTAAATAATATTTCATATGGAAATATGTTGTTTCAAATATACATGTGAAACAAGGATGTTTCATTTCCATCGCGAGATGTCAAAACAATAAAATTATTTAAAGATCAGTTGGGATTACATTAACAGTATTTCAAGTATAGGTTAAATTATTAGATTAATAACCGGTTACGATTTTTATGGTAAGTAGCAGCTATATATAAAAAAAATATTAAAGATATAGTTATAAAAAACCAGACATTGAAAATCACGTTAACTTATATATATATATATATAATCTTGAAGTTTACAAAATTAAATAATAGTAAATGGATATTTAATTAATTAAACATGACTTTATTTGAATTTAAATCCGCGTTCAAAACATTTCCGAATTTAAAATATTTATAATTTTTCCTCTCCGAAACTGAGACATAAAATGTTTTGTTACGTGTATAAAAAAAAAAAAAAAAAAAAAAAAAAAAAAAAAAAATAAAAAAAAGTAAAAAAGAAAATGTGTATTTTAAATAACAGTGAATTTAAATCTATTCTTTTTTTATAAAAAGAAATGCATTAATGTTAAAAAATATAACCGTAACAAGTTTTATTTTGTACATATTTCTATAATTAGTAAACCGAAGCATAAATTGCGAACAATGTATTATGAATGTTTCGTACGATCAATATAAAAATTAACTGTTACAGACAATAGCTAATAAACAATAGCTAATACTAAAGTTTGAAAGATGTTGCGGCGTTTATCTTTATTATTAAAATTATAATTTAGGAAGGAATGAGGTGGCGGGTAAATAATCGGCGTATCAGATAAATTAATATAGTTGTTTACTGCGAATGGTTCCCCCTGTAGGCATAAAAAAAAAATCTCCTTCTGTATGGAAGGAGAAAAAAGCCGTGAAAAAAGGGCGTGAAAAAAATCACCGTAAAAAAATCCGTACGAAAGGAGGAAAAATCCAATTACAATTAAAAGGCGATGATCCGCGTATGCGATTGTGGGCCTCCTGCTCCTGTGTTTCGCCTGCCGCTGTATTTGTCACATTCTCAGGTGTGTAGCAGCCCACTCGGACTCAGGGGACAAGCCGGAGACTTAGACTTACCCTTTTTGAAGCCCAATAACCGAGCTCGTGACGAATTCTATCAGAAATTAATTAAACGACTTATAGATAATACTTATAGTTGGAATACGACTGCAGCGAGAGAATATTACGACGTTTTCTTTAAGCCTGTTAAAAAGGGATTTTCTCAAATGGAAACTATTACAAAGGGACAATTAATCGAACCTCTGTATCCCCTCCTACGTGCGCAACGGAGACCTATAATAGTTTTTATCCCGTTTAGTGCGATAAGAGGAACGGTCTCCAACAAAAGACAATAGAATTATTTGTTTTCAATATATAAAAGCTTCAAGTCTTTGTTGCGTGATTATCTAACGTAGCATACCTTAAGTTATACATGCTTTTTAAATATATAAAAGTGTATATAATAATCCCATAATAATTTATACGGAAATTGATAATAAATCATTCGTAGCGCAGTTTTTTTTTTTTTATTACATCACTAATATGTTTTCTTTTTAATTTTTTTTTTTTTTTTTTTTTTACATTGCTTTAAGCTATTAAATATAAATTTACTAAGATTAATGCGACTTATATGAACATTGTATTCAAAAGAATAAATCCGTTGATTTAAAATTATTTTTTTCAGCCCGAAACGGTATATATATATATATATATGGCAAATTACAATGAAATTAAAAATACTTTAAATTTTTCAAGAAATTCCAAAATATAATAAAAAAAGACATATCCTTATGTTTTATTTTATGTGTAAAATAAAATCATGGGAATTGTAATAACGTGGTAATAAATTTTGAGTAATAATTTATAATTGTTTTAAATGTATATATATATATATTAAAGTAGATGCAAAATTAATAAATTGAATGTTAGCATAATTATCATTGATTGATTGAATAACGAATAAATATTTCTAATACGTTTTGGTCACAATTATTTTATTGTCATAATCCGTAAATTTTTATTATTATTATTATTAAAGAAAGTCTCTAAATTTAATAAAATAAAAGGAACAATGAATTAATTAGTAAGTATTAAATTACTTGTTAAAATATATTAGCATAAATCAATGTAATGTTTTATTTCTAATTTCACGATAACATTGAAATAAAATACTTTAGACATTATTAAACTAATGTAAGAGATGCCGATATTCCGAAATTATTTAAATAGCTTATTTAATTAGAAATAATCACCGTATTAAATTCGATAAGTTACGGATGTAAGTAATATTTGTATCGTAACGTATTACTTGCAAAACAAATATTTCAAAATAATCTAAATGGAAATTCTAGCATAATTAATGATATTAGATATTGTTTTGCATGCTGCTAATATTATACCAGATAGCTTTCTTTAATGTATATATAATAAAATTAAACTTTATGTAGGTATGTATGTATGTATGTACATGTTGTAATATGATGGGTTTTTATCGTATCTCGAGTCTTGAATAAACAATGTCTTACGTATAGTTTTGAATTAATATTTGTCAATATGAAGTGTATTCAAGCCAACCAATTTGATTTTATGTAAAGCTTGTATCGCGCATTTTAATTAGAAATATCATAAAATAATTTAGAACAAAATTATCATTCCGAGGCACGTTTCTACATATAAAAAAGAGAAAAAAAAAGGAAAAAAAAGAAAGAAACAAAAAAGAAGAAAAAAAAGCCTCGAAATATTTATTAACCTGCATACGTCAGTATAGGAATTTTGAAATTTTGTGAAAAAATAAAATACGTCACATAGCAGAAGCCCTTATCTTAGTAATATTGTACCAGAGATTGTCGAGCTTTTCCCCTGACATTGATTCATTATATGATCAGATCCTGATGTGAAAACGACCCTCGGTCCATTTGTCGTAACTTATTTGTCACAGACTGGTTAGGTAGGTACTCGGAAACATTATCTGTTGGTTACGCGTTATTCAAAAAGTATCAATCGCCAAGCCGTTCAAACGGGAATAATACTTTCACCGTGAAAAAAACATACATTTCATTTTCAATTTTCAATTTCCAATAAATGTAATCGATCATTCCAATACGTCGTCATTCCAATTGATTTTTTGCATTATATTCTTACAAAAATTACTCAGAAATATTCCGAATATCAATTATAACTGAACTCAAGAGTCTCCTATGGGACATTGAATTATTTTAAATATCCCGTGTAAGATTAATGTTTACAATTAATTATCAGTTCTATATTACACGACAATGACAGATTTGTTCGTAAACACCTGCAACGTGACAATAATATAGATTATTTCTTCTATTTTCATTTACACTTTTACTGAAAACGCACGTAATATCATGTAATAACAATCTCATTACAAAACTTTTTACTTGTTATACTATTATAAACGTCAGATATTAAAATTAATTAAGTTCACAATGATTAATTTAATTAATTTAATTCAATAAATCAATGTTCATAACGTATTACAGCTAAATAAATAATAATATTTAACAATCGGTAACTTCTATATATTTACTATTTATTTAATATTAAATTTATAATTATCTGTTAATCAAATTTGGGCATAAAACGTAAACTTTCGTCTTGAATTTCTCTTGTAAAAGGAAATGTTAACAAAACATATGCTTCTATTAGTACAGAATGTCGGATATGATATCTAAAAAAAAAATTTGCAAAGTGATCGATAATTTAAGCAGATAATTTAAATTTTTTATTTGCTTATTGCGTTTAACCGGTAATATCTGAAAGTATAAATATTATTGTATTGTTAATCCATTTTTAGTAGATAAATAAAGCCTTTACGCATAGATATTTCATAGAATAGAACAATTAATGAATGCGCTAGAAACGAAACGATCACTTATCTACGTTGAAAGGTGTGATTGGTATTGATAGGTCTTAATACATATGAAAATGGATTTGACTTCAGCGCGGAGATTAAAGATTAAAGTAAAATAAAGGAAAGTAGTTGAAAAAGAATATTATAAAATTTAATAATGAAAAGTGAGCCGTAATGCACAATACAAATATCATCCTCCCCGTGGAGACATGAAGATGAAAAGAAAGTTTTCCCGGCCTTCAGCTATTGCAGGCTTTTCCATAGATTTTTCAAATATCTCCTCTATTCCATCTGATACGGCACTTTATTTAATTTTCACTAGAATTTCTCGTCTATCATTCTCACCCTCCCTTTCACTTTATATCTACATATTTATTCATATATCTATTCGCCCATCGATCTATCCAGCTGCCAATCTATCTATCTATCTATCTATCTGTATGTCTATCTATCTATCTATCTATCTATCTATCTATCTATCTATCTATCTATCGATCTATATATCTAACTATCTAACTAGCTGCTGCATGCTTACTTTATTTCTATTTACTTATCTCACTACATTTGTATTGATATATTTCTGTACACTTATGCACTTGTGCGTGCTTTTGCAAATTTGTGCGTGCGCGCGTGCGTTTACTATAGCTATTAATACATTACTATAGTTTATTAATAGTTTACTATAGCATTTATTAATTCGACTGGGGGTGGGGGGGGGAGCGTTCTCGCCTAGCTATTCTTCTATTTTGCTTGGCGATACGTTCGCGCATGTGTGAACGCACGTGCATGTATATGCGCCCGTGGAAGCTTTATTTCATATTGTTATAGAAATGAATGGGAGATGAGAGATTGCCGTGTGAAAAGAAGCGATTCCCTTTATACATTAAAGTTACTTTGCATTTTCGAATTCGCGGATTAATATTGAAGCAAAAAAGATGAATTGTATTTTTACGAACTTTATACGTTAATTAAAATTCGTCAATAAAAAAAAAACGCAGACAAACGCTCGAATAGAATAATTTAATAATTGTTTGCGTCAAAACTGCAAGATCGGATCTAACATTTTATAAGGCTTACAGTACACTTTTTCTCGATCTCTCGAAGATAAGAGTCTAAGCATTAATTTATGTCCAAAGGGGGGGGGGAGATAAATCCCATGAATTTAAGGTATATATATATATATATATGTACCTTAAATGTTGTGTATATATGTACACACACACACACACACACACATATACAAACGCATGATAGTATAAATAGAATGCATTTGTGCGATAAATCTCGCGGGTAAAATACGTGATTACGGATACGTACGACAAAGGCTAAAGAAAACGGGGGTAAGAAATATTGGAGATCGGATGAAATTGAAGCGATTGGTGTTGAAAGGGCGGGAAATATAAGGGTAAGCGGGTAATGTAAAATAACGTAAGACTTGTGATTCTCGAATGTAAAGCCCCGCACAGTCCGCAACGGCGAAGGGAGCGACTGAATCTTCGGATGAAGAGCCTAAGCCTGGACTCACCGGAAGGCTCGGCACATGTGCGCCATCGGCCCCGAGATCATAATAACTCCGGCCAGCGAGAATCCACGCCACCTCGACGCTCCGATAGCGGCAGCATCAATCGATTATGTGAGTATAAATTTAGATTTGCCCTTACGCCCCTCCTCCGCCACCTCGCCCTACTCCTCGTCCTTTGTATTGTCGTGTAATAATTGGCCTTACATCGGTTTTTCTGCTAGCCCTAGTCGAGCCGTCCTTTTTCCACGCACGGGAGCTCTAAACTATCGGCCTTACCCCCCTCCCCCATCCCCTTCCCACGCCCCAACAATCCCAATGCCACTTCGCGTTTATGCTCGGATCGTATAGGCGCATAATCTACTGCCGGCGACTGCTCGTAAATCAATAATATTTACATTTCAAAGAGGATTATTTATATGGACGACAAAGATACTTTAACCATATATCATACCGATGCTTCTTCATGCACTCAAGCGCTAAATATATCCGTCTTATATAAACACTATACCATTTCTCGACTCTCTAAGCTTTCCCCCACTCCCTCCTTACATTTGTCCCCTTACCTATTTGTTAATTTGATTTAATTACATAACTGCCACTCCATCCCTTTAGTCCTTTGTACAATTTTAATGCCTTCGATTACGAGTAGACGTACACACGTACCAATGAACACAAGCGATAGTAAAAAATTTCGATTTTTTTCTTTTTTTTTTGTTCTTTTTCCGTTCATAATAATTCTCGAAATAAAGTTACGGTAATTGTTATTGGGGCAGCTTCGGCATTGGAAAAAATGCTTTATATAATGCAACAATGCTAAACACTCATTTGTAAGCTAATTGCATTTGGATTACTGACCCAGTTATCGTAGGTGCCAAGCCGAATCATAATTCCTTATAGCAGTTTTAGTACCTCAATTCTATAATAATGTATATCGCGCTAGCTACGAGATAATTTCTCGCTTATCTGCGCCTTGAGCACCTATTAAGCTTTATTATGAAATTCCTTTAAGGAAAAATCAAATCCCGTCGGATCAAATCTTTCTCGTCGAGATTTTTCGCCTCGATCACTTTTACGAATCCACTCTTATTGTACATTACACGTTTACGTAAAAACAATTAATAATATAATTAATAATTCGTTCGTTGTAATGATGTACAAGTAACGTCTCATTAAATTTTACAACTACGTACTCGTAATTAAGTGCAATCGTGAGCTCATATTTACAATTATTCCCGGAAATTTATAGTCCGAAGTAAAACTTTCCTTGTTGTGGCCGCGCTGAGATCAGACTTCTATCTGTGGAATCTTATTGTAGTCGTCAATAAATCAAATTAGAAACTTCTCTTCGTAGGTCGAAACAATTACGAAGCTCTATGTTTCAATATACATGCACATAATTATATTTTTACAGTCATTCGTTATAAATTTTATCTCGCCGAAGTTTCGTTCCTATTCTGCCGTCCGTCCCGTACGTATTGCTACACTACTGAAAGTTAGAAAAACAAAAGTATCCTTATACAATCCAATCTATACTATAAAGTAATTTCCTTATATTTAAGAAGCTTGACATTAGCATGTATTCGTTTATTTAAAAAAAAAGACTTTTAATTTGTTTAACTTTCAATTTTTTAAGCTTTCGATATGATGCAAGTTGCGCGTGTTAGTCTGAAGTTTTAATGGGAACGCGTAAATTTATTATTACATTACGTAAAATAAAATTACTAAAAAACATGTAAATGATTATTCGTAAGATTTAGCGAATGATGACTTTGCACGGGTTACAAATGCGAAGTCAAGATGGTGCGCAATACCCGTAGTTCAGTACACGGGGATCAGTATTGGATTGAAAAGCCTGACGGTATTCTGCTCCTACTCCTTCTTCATATCATCAAATACCGCTCATCATTCGCTTAGCTAAGCAATCGCTGGATATTGAAAATTCAAACTCTACAAGCCGAAGTATTCATATTTTTTTTTCTTATAAAATCATGTTATTACAAAAGCCTGACAATTTACGTGAAATTATTAATTAAAAATCTGCGAATCTGCAACGTACGTTTTTATACTCATTGAGTAGATTTTTAGTGTCCCCTTAAAAGATTCCTTTTCTTTTTTTCTTTCTTTGTTTCTCTCAAATGAAAGTAGCTTTTATGCTTCTCACATTACTGTCTATAAAATGCTTGTGTTAAATAAATACTATAAATTCAATCCTTATCACGTATTTATACCTTGCTGTTGTGTATATATACGGATAAAAAAAAAAAAAAAAAACTTTCCTTACGTATCGTCAGCTTACATTTAAACCACTGATATAAAATACGCTTTAAAGAACGAACATTGTAATTCTTTGAGGTTATAGGCTCGTTTTACGACGAGTAGTTATAAAGAGATTGAAATAGAATATAGTTGAATAGGGGCCGGTATTCTTCGAGTTGAATTCCTCGCCATTTGTCGAAAGAAATGATTTTTCGACTAATTTACATTGGCCATAATGCCGCGCTCGCCTATAATTTCTCTTATTGACATTCAGCAGCCCCGTGCAGTCCCGGTCAAAGCATTTACGGGCTCCATAAACAGCACATTCGAGGAACGATCCGTATGTCGAGCGTCGAACTACCTGACGACAATGAAAAGTCTTACTCCTCTGCCAGTACGTCGCCCTGCCCATCACCCCATATGAATAACCAGAATCAATTGAATCCGTCGAACAAGCGGGTGCTTCCACCTAACAATCTCTACGTCGTGCTTTATAATTTTGACGCGAGGCACCGCGACGAGCTCGATCTCAAGTAAGTATGAAATATTTCTACTTCAAATACTGGCTAAACTCGTACCAGCACTACATCCACTTTTCTAACCTAACTAACTAACTAACTAACTAATTTTATTGTTTCTTAATGAAAGTATTAAATTCTTACACCGACAAGCCAATAAAGTTATAAACGAATGTCAATTGTCCTTTATCAATATCACGCCGTTCTTTATAATAATTCAATACAATAATTGAATAGAGTATGTAGGCATAGCGCATGCATTATTAGCGCGTATTATAAGAAAGAAATAGGCTTGTCGGAGCCCCAATCCTTTAAGGAGATTAATCAATTGTGCCTCATGCGTTCCAGAGCTGGATATAAAATCACCGTTATCGATAAGTCGGATAAGGATTGGTGGAAGGGGAAATGCTTGGGAGGACGGGCAGGATTTTTCCCTAGTACGTATGTGATGAGAATCGAATCGGGCCAGAAAACTCTACAAGTTACCCGAAATCTACAATTAGCGGATCAGACGACTCTTTTGCGCGACCAGGTTAGAACACACGTACTTATATTATCTTGTAATATTTGCCATTAAGTAATTAAAGGTACGATCGGCTGCAGTGATTTCAGCGCGGGGGCTTATCGGGATTATCGAGCGTAATTAAAGCTCGTAGCTTAGATAATGTGTTTTCTAATGCCGTTGAATATTGTTTAGATCGTCGTGCAGGTAAGCGACGAGGTGGACGGCGTGGCGCTGGTCAGATGCGCCACGGACGTATTGTCGTCGGGACAACAGACCGGCAAGGACAACGAGGTCCGCTACAAGGAGACTCTTTGTCCGTTAACGTTTCTCCAGGAGGTGTGACGGCGCCCTGCTCAGAGCCACGTAGACGGTGATCGAGGTAAACGAAGCAACAGCCGTCGGACAACTCATGTCACCGGGCTAAAGAATGCCTCGGAACAGTATTACGATTGCCTGCAATGTACCGAGCAATGTCGCCACGACTTTCTCGTAAGGGCGAGGAGTAATAATATACATAAAAAGAGTAACGGCGGCCAGTGCGACGTCAAGCTTATGAACAACAACAAGATGTTTAAGGGCAAGGGCGACAAAGGTAACGGCCATCAACAGGGTAAGAAAAAGATTATTAAGAGCAATAATCACGGGAGCGCGAGTAACAATGAAAATAACAAAAGGAACGATAGTAACGACGGCTACGGTCACGGCAAAGACCAGAGGGCTTGCATCGACGAGGTCCTTATTGGTAAGAGCAAGGTTAAAAAGATCAATAATCTTCAGGCCGCGGCGACCAGAGCCGGAAATAAGAGCGCGAGCAGTCGGGGTGGTTTGGAGGGCTACTTGATAAGCGTTAAGGACCCGTCGATAAGACGCTGGCTGTCGAAGAACTTCAACACCAGCGGCAACAGTCACAATGACACGAAGCTACAACAATTGTCGAAGAAGCACGAGAATGCGCCCGTCACACCGGCGCGCAAACGCTCCTCCCTAGCCAGACCCGTCAGGGTGCAGGATAACATTTTACAGGCAAAGGAATGCGGGCCCGCAGTCTGGAATAACGATGAGGGCAGTGCGCGAAACCGGGAAGCGGATCGAGTCGCGGATCATCGGCACTTGGAACACAAGGTTAGTTAGATAAGGGCTTCGGCTATCGCGCTGACCTTGGGCTAAATATGGTTGGCGTGGTATGATTGACGTTGCGCGTCTCATTGTGTGATTGCGCAGGCCAGAGTCGCGGACAATGTGGACAAGCTTGCGAGGAGAGTGGGTGAGGAAGGACCGAGCCGAGCCGCGGACGATCTCGTCGAGGTTTACGTGAACCGGGAGGCGAAAGCTTGGTCGATTCGCCTGCGAGTCATCGAATTCTTCGATTTGATCGTACCCAAGTACCGTAAGCAACGTAGGCGGAAATGCCATTGCTCGCTAACGATAACGACGATGGGCCAAAAGTGTATAAACTCGTCGGTGGATGCCAGGCCCGGCCTCCGAGACAACCATCACGAGAGCGCTTTCAAGGATACCGAGCATCTCCTCAAGGTGCTTAGCATTAACAATGTGGACCAAGATAATAGGTACAACGTCTTGCGCTGTTCCGTCATGTAGAATATTATAATAAGATCGCGTCCGTTGTTAAAAAAAAAAATAAAAATAAAAATAAAAACAAAAACAAAAACAACAAAAAAAAACAACTACAACAAAAAAAAAAAAAAAAAATAAACGTGACGACAACGTAGCCATTCTTACAAATAATACAATAATACTAGAATGAAGGTTCATACTCCCCCCCTCGCCCCTCGCCCCTCACCGCCCCATCATATCCCCTCGGCGCGGGTTAGAATTTCCTCTTTCCTTCGATCGCTTCGAATATTTCGAATATTTCATACCCAAGACTATTATTAGATATACCATTCGAATTTACGATCAATGCTTATTCACCGGGATTGGACTAACGATTACGGGTCTTTTATCGTAAATAATACCGCAGTTGCATTAATTAATCCGGGCAAGTTAAATAAAAGTACCTTTTCATTCGATATCGTTTCCTAAGCTTCTCTTTTTCTTTTCTTCTTCTTCTTTTCTTTCTTAGAAATTATCTATTTTTTAATACAAAGTGCATTTAATACTACCGAACACCTCCATTCCAAATACAATGAAAATTCATTCGAATTCAATTAAGTGATGGGGGGAGGGGGTGGGGATAGTCACACGAGGAAACTTATATTATATTTAACAATTTTAAACAACTTTTGCTTAATAAAACACGTTATTCCACAATGAAAGGTAAAATAAAATTGTTAGAGAATATTTATTGGTAATCTTTTGAAAATAAAAAAATTTTCGTAAACGGTTTTAATAATAATATAGTCTACCTATAGATGTAATAATAACAATAGTTTTTCTGGAACAAAAAAATTTACATTAAGAATATGATCGTCTGATTTTTTAATAATTTACCGATTACTAGTACAATTAATTTATTTAAAAAGTGCCACGTTTACATATAAAAACGGAATGTCAAAGTTCACCTTTTTCTTTTAATGTTTTAATTAAAATAAATTTTAAAGCATTCGCTATCGATAAAGTCTCACATTTACAATTCCTTACTCATTATACGTTTTAAATAAAAAATTTATTTATTTATTTATTTATTTATTTATTTATATATACGTAAGGATATTGTTTTTAATTTATTCATTTTCATAAATTAATATTACTCATTCATTTATACGTAAATATTACTTAATATTTTTAAGAATTTAATATAATTAAATTCATTAATAACTTTTAATTATCAATGAACTATTGATTACTTTCATATAAGGCTATAAAAATAATATTGTAATATATATTATATAAAACTGATTATATTTAAAGCCAGCTTTGCGTCGTTAGAAATAAAAGATTGAAGTGAGTTTTAAAAATTTATTTAATTCATGTACAATAATTATTCTTAGTATTTAATCGCTGTACTAAATAAATAGAGATAACATTTTTTGTAATGCACTGAAGGATAATATTATAAATGATAAAAATATTAATTATAAGACAAGTGGAATTAGATATTAAGAAATTATAAAATTTTGGAAATTATTTATATATATATATCGAAATAACAATCTTTTCTTAAGTATAAACTAATTCATAGTTTCATAATTTATAGTTAAAACGATTAATTTAATTTCTTTCTTTCGAGGTAATGAGCTTGTGTGTTTAAATGTGAATAGAAATATTGGCTATTCAGTAACGTAGCATATGCAATTCTGTATAGTAAATATATGAGTAATGAACCGAAAATATTTTGATCCTTATTTATTGTTAGCTTGAACAAAATTTTAATTCAGTAGATGTGCATTAACTATACAATAAATGTGTTTTAAGAAATTTAAAATTTTCCATGGATTAAATTTATAAACTTTAATTGATAATGATAATAATATGTCATTATTAGTAGTTACTTATGCAACAACTAATGAAATTAGTATATTTTATTTTAACGTTTTATTAATTCGTACTAACGTAATTCGAATGCCTGATAGAATTACATAAAAAACATAAACGAAGTGCACTAAAGTAAATAGAGTTTTATAATAATGTGACAAGCATCGGAAGGGGAAATTCTTTCTCAACGATTCATAAAAATTTAGTCGCGTTTCAATTAATTTCAATTTAATAACGTTAAACTTTACGCTCACAACTGAAGATATAACAAAGCAGATTAATCACTAATTTTAAATATGCTTTTATACATACGATATTTTTACTTATCGCATACTAAATATATTGAATAAGACAAATATTAATAAATTACGTGTGTGCATATTTTTTATCTTGTTAATCATTTACTAATTAAGCGAAGGAAAGATTGATTTTTACATATAAATCATTAACAATTTATAAAAATAACAATATAAACTGTTATAATTGTAACGCGACATCGTTTAATTTTGTTTCTTTTTCTTATTTTGCAATAATAACGATACGACAATCCCATTCCCCTCTTCTTAAATCAATATTATTCACGTATATACATTTGAGCGTAGAGGAATAATGGGCATGTAATATTAGTAAATAATGAAATGCGACCTATTAATCCTATTCAACATTCCCTAAATCCCGTATCCCTTGATAATGCGCTATTTGACATTAATGCAAGAATATGTATGAAATAAATTGCGAATTGCAATCCACGCCCTCTGTGTTCCTTCAATCCTCTCGTAGTGTTTGTCGAGGAAATGCCATCACGATAAATTTCATATATATTTAAGGTGCATTTCCAGTATATCTAGAGATATTCAATAAAACAATACGATTCTGGTAAGGAGTAATTATTTTTTCAAAGTTGACCAGTGCTGATTTTACATATTTTTATGCAACGTTAAAATATTAAAATAAGCGTATTAATATTACCTTAATACCTTAATAATTAAAACGCCTACTGAAACGAAAACAAAAACAAAAAGAAAAAGAAAGAAAGAAAGAAAGAAAGAAAAAAACATCAAGTAAATTCTCACAGATGACCATATTATATAATTCATAAATATTTCTGTGATACCATTACTACAAAATTGATATTTCTTTCAATTTTTATGATGAAATAATCAAATGACCCTAATGGCATATGCTCTATGTCAATTATTCGAAGAAATTCGTATAAATTTTAGGTTCCCATACGTTTCATTCCGTTTTATAAGAAAAATTATTTTTGATTGATATTTTTACGAAAATATTTTAAATATTCATAACATTTGTAATGACAACCATTTTACAAAAATATTAATCTTAAGAATTCGATTAATCTCTACAATTAACGCGTAAATTCATTTTACGACAAATAATTAAATTTAAACATATAATTCTAATACACCATTGTTAATTGTTTACTCGTTGCAATGCTTATTAAAAATATTCTTCCTAAAATCAATAATTCGACAAGAATCTTAATTATTTCATTATTATTCGGCATTTAAAGGCTACAAAATACGGCTAAGATTTATTTCTGATGACTTTAAAATACATTGAATAATTTATTAATAAAATATCTTAGACTAAATTAAAATAAATTATAATTTACTAAGCCATTCTTCGAGCATGATTACTGAATTTTTTTAACAATCGGATAGAATCAGGTTCGAGCTATGGATTGTATAGTAAGATATTATTTAGTAATATCTAATACCGTATTTGTAAACGTGCACCTTATATGTAAAAGTAAATGATCGCGCATGTGTAATAAGGTATGAACTAATTCGATAAATTCATTGCAAAATTACATAAATTTGGAGGATGGCGATAATTGAACTTAATATAGTATTGCGGTCGACCTACATTGATCTAAGCACAATTAATTAATATGCTCGGATCTAATGTTTAAAGACATACAATTTTCTTATATATATATATATATAGAGTATATAGCATATATATCTCTCAGAAGACGAGCGTTGTTTGGCATTCGAGATCGAACCTATCCAAAAAAAAGTTCATTTTAAAACAAATCGTCAGTATTATGAATACGTATACCGTAAAAGATATTCATGTATAATGAAGCCAAATATTTCAAGAACTAAAATTTCATTTCCGTTTTATGAATAAATAATAACGCGTCGGTATTTTATTTATTCTGTATTAATTGATTTTGTCAAATAAATTTGGTTAATAACTATTAGAAATTAGATGAAAGTTATTTTATTATTTTTCATACTAATTTAATGTAATATTTACTTAGAAGCCATGAAATATGCTAAATGTACAAAAAAGGAATATTAACAATACATAAAAATAATTTATTTGATTTCATAGAACGTTGATTAAATAATTCTTAGCGCATCATTATTATTATTATTATTATTATTTTATAATATGAACAAAAACAATGTAAGATTCTATTGTATCTAGTTTATGTTCATATATCTGCTATTAATTATAAAATTATATTATACTGAAAAATATTTCATTGAAATTTTAACACAGTGATTTTATATTTAAGGTTTAATACACATTTGTATGTTAATGCATTTCATAATTCATTCATCAAATAATATTAAAAATAATAAAATACATACGCATTTTATATTTTTTATCAAACATAAAGGAAAATAAACTTACGAACCTTAAAGTATTACCAAATTTTTTACGATAAATTTTAAATCAAACAAATATTTTTATAAAAATTACAACTTTTTATAAAATTGCATCGATAAATTTGTGAACATTTTAAAAATTAAAAACGAACAAAAATGTAATCGATAATATTTATAAAAATAATTAAGGGTTCATTAAAAAATAAAAATTATGCTTTCGAATTTCATTATTTATACGCAATAGAAATTTAATTAGTATGCTAATTAATTTAACTATAAATGATAATGATCATAGTGATAATAATGATGATAATAATAATAATAATAATAATAATATAATAATAATGATAATGATAATAACGAACGACGCTCGCTTCTGAAAATCATAAAAAAGTTATTACTTTAATGGAATATAATTTATATAGAATATAAAACCAGTTGCATCAGATAGAATAAAGTTAGCTACATAAAAGTATGCGAATACTTTACTTAATTAAAATATATATGTATATATATAGCGTGCATTCACGTAGTATCTATTGGTACATATATATAAAAGAAATTCATCCGCCAGTAGAGTTAAATTCTGAAAAAATTCAAGTTTCAAGTTAAATATTAAATTACTATTTCACAGATTTTTTAATTAAAAATATTTTATATTTATATATACGTATAATTATTTAAAATTACATTGGCTAAATTTTATAAATTATTCGTTCAAAGAACCTAGATTTAAATGATTAATTAATAGAAAAATATTAAAGATTTAAATGATTTAATAGGTTTAATTTTCTTTATAAATATCTCTATGTACGTATGTATGTATCTACGTACAAGCATTACAATCTCGTGCATACCGACACATCAGAATAATGTTTGTTGTATCAATATTAATTGGAGTAGATTATTTGCTTATAGTATTTTCTGTAAGCTGGGAAGAAATTGAGATGGCATCATAAAAGTATAAAAAAAAAAAAAAAAAAAAAAAAATATATATATATAACAAATTAATAGGTTTACTTGGTTTTTATTTAAATTTCGATAATGAATATGTAATATTTGTATTTTCCGCCGCAGAAGTTTTTATAAAGAAACAAATAAATATATTTACTCATTTGTCTTAAAATTAAAAAAAATATATTTTTCCCCATACTTTTTTGCACTACGGCGTAACCAATATTACTCTATTTTTTTAATAATTTTAAGGGTTTAATATAAATATAATAGTATAAAACCTAAGTGAATATAATAAAATGTATTTGGCTGCCTAGTTCCTTCAACAAATCTAAAAATATATGTATAATTCTAAATGATATACTTTTGTTGAATTTTTTAGTAAATGTAAACAGAATTAACCGTCCTTTTCGCATACATCGTACATGTGCTTATCGTGCATAAAATCTGTTAAATTGTTATCCTTGCACGTTATAAGAATTTTATATTACAATTACGCATTCGAAATATTTTTCCACTAAAATGATCCGTAAATATGGTTCTTATAAATATTTTCACGATTATTAAAGTCATTTATAGCATTGAATGTGAGTTAAAATTTTTATAATTCTCACGAACCTTCTACAATTGAAAAGGGAGAATAATATATATATATATAAAATAAATAAATAAAATAAAAAATAAATAATTGGACTTGCCTTCAATGTTTATAACTGTTCGTAGGCGTTTATAGAGTATAATTGACTAAGTCATTGATATTGCTAAGAAATTTCATTAGTGTATAATAATTAATTTTACTATAAATATAGTATATAGTATTAGTCTTAAGATCTAGCGAGTACGATCTCTTTTATGGTTTTTAGTAGTAATAAATGTAGAGAATAATATAATTATAATGTAATTTGAATTAGAAAAAACCTTTTAAAGCTAATTCCTTTCTAATTGTAAATTTAATTATTAATCTTCTTTGTTTATAAATTTCTTTGAATGTTTTTAAAAGCGTAAAATGTATTTGTTGAATAAAAGTGAAGAGCATAAAACTACTATAAAATAAAGAATAAGTATATTGTTAAAACTGGGATGAAATAATATTTATGTAACGTTTTTCGCATAATTTATAACGGATTTAGTATTTGCATTGCTATTAATAAAAGTCTAATAAAAGTTTAATCCTTTTTATTGTTACGATAATACAAAGTTATTCCTGATTATTGTATCATTCATGAAAATAAAATGGTACCCAATATATATATATATATATTACGTATTATTATATTCGTAATTATGACAAAAATGCAAATATTAGTCATGCGTGATTTATGTTGATAAATATTTTATTAAATTTTTAAAGATATTTTTAAAAATTTCGACAAATAATCATTAAATGACTGCTCTCGAAATGAACATCGTTAACTGGAAGATCGATAAAATAATCTATCTGCTATTGAACATAAATTACAATAACCTGTTATAAATAAGAATATTTTTTTCTTGCAAATACAATGATTAATAAGAATAAATTATATAAAAATATTGTGAAATATTGCGAAACATTGGAACCGATAACAGTGCAATGATATCTTAAATTAAGTATTAATAAAGGAAAAAATCTTAAATTTAAATTGTATAACAAATAAAATTTCATCTATTAAAATAATTAATTATTATATTCAATAGGTTTAACTTATTGTTATACTGCCAATCAAATAAATGAATTAAACTTAATGAGTCGTTAGCGTATAATTTATTTTTTTAAATTTCATAATCTAAATAGTTATAAAAATATTCTATACAAACCAATTAAACATGCCATTGATTATATAATTTTTTATATAAAGATTTTTTCATTTATAACAGTTTCCATGCTTATTAGATGCTCAAGAACTTATATTTCTTAATAAAATAAAAAGATTACGCAAAAGAGAATATGATCATAATTATTGTATAAATCTATATCAATATATGTAATTATGTACCATAAATAAAATATGTATTACGAGTGCCATATTTTTCCCTGTTAAGAAAGTAAATTGTATTCTTAATTATACATTAGATAAATAATTTTTTATTTGTAAAATAGTGCTTTTATAAGTTAAATATTCATTTTTGTTTATAGTTTATGGGAATAAATATAATATATCATATATATATATATATAAATTTTTTAAACAAAATAAAAATTTTATCGAAAATCAAAATTTAAATAAGAAATAGAGTAAAAAAAACTTTAAATGTATATTGAAACAGTGTGTAATGGAAAATCGAGAAAATAATTAGAAAGAAATTAGGATTATGAAGGAAAGTAATATAAAAACTTTTAACAGCATTGAAAATTTAATGTATTGCAACCTACAGAAATTGTACATCAGAATGATTCTGAAAAATTATTAAATAAATATATTTTGGCCGCGATCAGTAGAAAGGTTCGGGTATGCGATAAGCTTCGTTTGATAATTTCACTATTCAGCGTTAAGTTTGAAATTTAGTTTTACAATAGGAATAAATGGTTGGCAACGGATGAAGACTAAAATTCTTTGATTTTGTAATATACGTGCAACTACTGAAATATTAGGATTCCAAATGATTAAGGCGAATAAAGTTACAACAAGATGAAATAACTTCACGGATTTATCCATACGTAAGATTATTATTAGGTCGGCAGCGATCTCATTATAATTTCTTATGTCGTAAAAAAACAAAAAAAAAAAAAGAGAGAAGAAGAAGTTTTACAAATAAATAAATAAATCCGTAAAGTCTTTCTTTCAATTTAAATGAAAACGTTTAATAGCTTCAAACAGCGGATTTTAACAAAATAGATATAAAAAAAATATTACGTTCGGAACGGAACTAAAAATACTAAATCCAAAAGATATGTATAAAAAAAAAAAAAAAAAAAAAAAAAAGAAAAAAAAAAAAAAAAGAGGGAAGTCGCCGATTTAGAGTAATTGGGAATGCCTCTATTGTTTAGAAAATCGTTTAAGAAGAAGAAGGAAAAAAAAAAAAAAAAAATAGACACGTGCTCAGGCGCGCTCAGGCACGGGGATTATTATATCTTGAAATGAGCCCCCCTGAGGATGGGGAACTTGTCGCCGTTACAAACACCGCGGAAATCGTCCATAGACAGATCGTAAATGGCTACACCTCCTAAGCCTTTGGCCTTGGTGTACAAGGCCTTGTTTCCGGCGGTGTCCGCGTCCTCGAATCCAATCCAAATACCATCGGTTCCGGTGTCGGAGTTGTAGCCTTGGTACGCGTAGGCGCCATATTTCTTCGAGGGGTCGTTAACGCGTCTGAGTCGGCCGACCGCGTGCTCCGTAAGGCGCGAGCAGACCTCGGCGTACGAAAGTAGTCCCGGTGTAGCTGTATGGGGACCTTCTGCCCCGGGCCCGTCGGCTGTCACTGGCGGGACACCCGCTATCTCGCTGTCCACGGTCAGCTTCCACGTACGGGCGAATGTCGGGATACCCACGACGATTTTGTTTCCAGGTGTGCCGTGCTCGAGCCAGTATCTGGCGAAGTATAAAAAAGAAAGTATGTAAGTGTTGGTCTTTTTGAATTCGATGAAATGTCTCCTTCGCGTGTCGTACCTCGTTTGAGCGTCAACGTTATCGCTGGGTTCGCGGCCATAGCTTTCGTATATAGGCGATGGGTAATCGGCTTTCTTCGGCGAGCGTTCCGGATTGGCTTGATCGAAAGCGAAAATGTGTATTGCCTCTAAACTAGGCGCGATTAGTCGCGCATCGTAGTAAACTGAAAATGTACACACAAGTCCTTTAAAGCGATGTGTTTTATTTTATACGTAATGGATACGCATTTACGCGATGCATTTATCATAATTTAATATACTAAATTAATATATATATATATATATATATATACATACTTACCGCTCGAGTTAACGTGTGGTAAGACTGTGAGGGTAAGTGCCTTGTTTTTAGATCTAAGGTTGTTCTTTAGATCGCGCACTAAATTTGTGAAGCCCTCGCGGTGCTCCTGTTCCTTTTCGTCCTTAAACTTGCCGTAACCGAAGGTCCTTTTGATTCCGTGCCAAATAGAGCCGAAGGTGCCGCGGTTCTTCTTTACCTTCGTAGGGGGGAACTGCCAAGCGAGATCTACGCCATCGAATTCGTAATCGGCTAAAAGACGATTGACCGAGTTGATGAACTTGGTCCTCGATTCTGATGACTCTGTCTAAAAACGTAAGGGAATACGAAACATTATTGAGATAGAAAAATGAAATTTACAAAAAAAAAGTGACAATTTCGTTATTACAACGAAACGCAAACTCATATGCTCTCGCGCGATTACTGTGGCTGAAAATTTCAGACGTAGCGGAAACTTCAAGAAAACTACGTTTATTAAAAACGCGTAGCACGTAAAGTTTTACTTTACTCGATTGATCATATGAAATATGATTGTTAGGTTTCGTACTTCCCTGAAGTGCTTCGAAACTTCTAATAAACGAAATTCAGATATTAATTGATTGAACGCTATTGAAATTATGAAAATGATTTCATTTCCCCGAGCTTGTCGCAATCTACTTTGGCCAGATATGCCATTTCAATACGTGTGACAAGATTATTACCAATGCTTGCTTTTCTTATTTCTTCTTCGGCGAATAATAAAAATTATCGTATTTTATTACTTGGCATTTCTTATCTATAGGGGAAATAAAAAAATATTGTCAAGTTAACCGACGTGAACTTCTTGGGGCATTAAGATAGAACATTCAAAGAAATTGGAAAAATTTAATAATTTCATAATATAAAATATAAGATAAGTAACGTGCTCTTATTAAAGATTTTTAATTAATTAACTAGGAGCTTTTATTTATCGAACGAAAAGTATTTCGTTAATGAGGCCTCGTTACAGATTACATGCTATTTTACTGTATATAAACCTATCATCATTTATAACGTAAAAATGTAGGAATACATAAGTTTATTATACATTCATATATAATTAACAGCTTATGAATTTTGACAATGGAATATGCATTTAAAGTTCTATAAATTTAAAAATTTAGTACAAATAAAGAGTTATACTCACGAGTGTAAGGTATTTGTGGGTCTCTTCGTATGGGTCGGCATTGCCACCTATACTAATGTAGACCTTAAGATCGGGAAATTGGCGTTTGAGTTGGGTGACCAATCGGTAGAAGCCGTATCCAGCGCCAGTGTCGAGGCTAGGATTCAAAGGAATAACCTCGAAGTTATCAGCATTTAAACCCGCAAAACTGTAGATCAAATGAGTGCAGACCGAAAGTGCCGGTCGTAGATCATCCACTTGAAACTTACTCGGACCTACGCATGGGGAATTTTAATTTTTACCAATACCAATACTAATATTTTAAAAACATAATGTATATACGCCCCTTCCCCCCCCCGTCCCGCTCCGGTATTCGTTTTCTATCCATGTGTAATTAAAAGCAAAGCATCATTACAGGATTACATGTCCGATGTTAAAAACTCAAATTTAATTATAATGTACAATTATTTGAGACTATTACTTCACGTATTGAATCGTTTAACTATATATATATATATATAAATAGATGCAAAATATATTGATTTAAAATTATAATAGGAGTGAAAATGTTAGTAATTATTATGATCGATACTATTAGGAATACGTAATGCTTTTTTTTTTTAAGAAAACTATATGCAATAATAAAAATACTAAATCGTATCCGTATACGATGGATTACTAATTCAGATAACATAGAAATAAAAAATGTAATTGAAATACAAGAAAAAAACAAATTCTATGATAAATTGTATTTTTCCATAAATTATGTTGCAAAGTGCATAAAACTGAATTCGTAATGAATGCAGTGACCTTGCGGACGAAAATAAAGATACGATAAAAAAAATTTTCAGGAGAAGGAAAAGAAAAATGCAACGTACCTGATCGTTCGAAGGACGAGGCATTCCAATAACAGACGATCTTATTGTGCTCGTGAGGGTCTATCGTACTAAATACAGAATTTATGCAAACGAATAGAATCACGCCGACACTAGTGGAAATTAACAACTTCATCTTCACAGCCTGTAAAACAATGTAGCGGGTGAATTTTATTACGTCCCCGTTATTTTACGCGTATAAAAATCAGTTATTAAACGAATGATAATTTCTTTGAGCAATAGGGCAAAAAAGAAAACAACAAGATGAAGAGGAAAAACAGAGAGAACATTAACTGTCAATGCAGAATCAATTTATGTAATTAATGAGTTCAAGGAGAGATTTCTCTACTCGTTATACGGAAAGATCATTGTCGTCTCAAAGTTATTTGACAGTGTGCGACAGTAACGAAATCGGATCGAAAAGCATCGAAGTAATTATAGACGTGTACGTACGTACGTTTTCTTGTAAATATAAGCGCGAGAAACTGACTGTAACGAATGAAAGCGAGGAATTGTAAAATCTGATAAAATTTCAGATAATAAGTATGTATGTTGGATTTTGATGAAATACAACAATTTTCGTGAGAATGATTAAACTCGCAATAACCTTTATGAAACACTTGGCTAATATAGGGTAGGGTGGGGTGGGGGGTGAAGGGTGTTGGAGGCGGCAGATCGTTAAGTAAGTGAAGTAAGTGAAATAAAATGGGTAAAATGGGAAAGGGATGGGGGTGGGATGAGAGGTATCGGGACTATTGTTTGAAAATCGGCGCATGATTAGCCATTAGATGAGAAACAGAGGAGGAGGCGGGAGGAGGAGGCGGGAGGAGGAGGCGAGAGGAGGAGGCGGGAGGAGGAGGTGAAGGAGGTTGGAGAGGAGGAGGATGAGGAAGAGGAATATCGTCGTGACAACCAACAACTTACCTTCTCAGACGAGAGTGCCGGACTATCTGAGCCGTCGTCAATCTTGTTCTCGTTCACTTCGATACACGTCGTTCTTTCGTCGCTTCAATGCGAACGTTGTGTCGACATTTTACGACTCTTACGTCATCGTCGGCTTTAGCCTTCTCTCTCTCTCTCTCTCTCTCTCTCTCTCCATTTCTTTTACAATTCTCCTCTGTTATTTCCTCTACGTTCGAACCTCGAACTGCCGAGCCATTGAACAACGTCCATGTAACGTATTACTTTTACAAAGGATTCAATGAAAAAGGTCTACAGCGGCTGACCACGTACCTTCTTAATTCTTATTAATTATGTAATCTCCATTATCTCCGTAATCTATTGTCAAGAGTCTTTGCTTACGAAGAAAATCTATAGTCTAATTACAATCTCCATTCATATACATATATACATATATATATATACATTATAACTTATAAAATATATACGTATTCCATTACGTCTTTATTATTATGTATGATATGATATTTATTTTAAATTTTAAGCATATAGAATATATAATGATATCAGCTTTTATTGTATACGTTACTTTATATAAAAGTTGAAATGCGTCAAATTTAATAATTTACTAAACGCGTTATTCGATTCGTATAAAAAAAAAAAATTAACGTTTAACAACAAAATATTCGATCGTTTATAACAATCGCTTTTTTTTTACGTCGAAGGAAAACGGCAAGATAAATTATTTTTCAGTACTTAAACTATAATTAGTTTGCGAATAAGAAATTCAAGGAATACATTAAAACAATCTTTTAGTTTAATTTACATTTAAATATTAATTGGTTTTCTTTACAACATGATGATTTAACAGTTTAAAAAGAAACTTTTTTTTTTTTTATAATATCATGATAATTATCGGTATTTTTAATTTCAATATAATCTGTTTAATAATTGAATAACAATAATAATATGAAATAACCTACCATAGCAATTTTTCAACGGAAAAAGTAAGTTTAGCGTTATCTATAGTTTTAATAAGAATTAATATGCAACGATTACATCAATATGACTTATAATTTATAAAATCAATACGTTCTTCTGTAATATAAGATGCGACTTGTAACAATACGTATCTATATTATGAAAATACAATGCATAATAAGCAATTCAGCTGCTATACTTGTATATATTTGAGCTCCTGTTTATTTAACCATATTAATTAATAACAAAGGTAAAAAGGTAATTGAAAGTATGGAAACAATAAATTTATTATTCCTAATTTTTTATGTATTCATATTTATATTTAAAAATTAAATTGTTTGAAAATATATCCTGTATTAATATATTTATTAATAACATTTTTTTAAATATGACTCTTTTATAGTTATTTTTTATTAATAACTTTTTATTTTATAAATATGTTTAAATATATGAGAGTAATTATATATATATATATATATGTATTTTTTTTATTTGGAAGTGTAATTATTTGTTATTTCTATTTTATTAATTTACATATTAAGCATGGAAAGTTTTTTCAAGGATTTATTTTCAAGGATTTACAATATCGACAATATTCGATGTGAATATTGAATTTCAGATTCCGAATGAAACGATTTAAATATGATAATTAGATTTTTTGCATAGTTATGTATTAAAAATTCTCTATCTTCCTACTTTTATTATCTCTATAATTAATTTTAGCATTATTACTTTCTAACAGGTTTAATAATCAACTATATGCATGGATATTTTTATCTTGCTTTATACATGATTTTATTATGTTAGTACAATAGTTTTTCTAAATAATTTCATGTTCATCGTTTTCGATAATTTAATGAATTTAAATATAAAATAATAATATGATGTATTATTATTTTGACAATTGCCCTGCCCAATAATATTTTATTTATGATTTAAATTTTTTTTTAAGATACTGACGTTATGTTTGTTAATAATATTTTATATATAGATTTAAAATATTATTCGATAAAATAATTTTTGTAATAATAAATTCTATTTTACCAAATTAAGTATTCAAATGAAAGTGATTTAATGTGTAAAAACATTTGAATTATCATATAATATTTAAGCCAGCATTAATCGGAAAACCTTTTTGCTTAATCTGTAAGTATTAATGTAATTTTATATACAATTCAATCCATTTATACTTAAAATTTAAAAGTAATAAGATATGTGAATTGATAGATCAGTTACTTGAATATCGTATCACGTATTGAAAAATAATGACTGACAGAAAATTTAAAAATTTTAAATAATTCTTTTTCTAACATTATAATTAATTTTAAAATTCAAAAAGTTATAAGAAAAGTCTAATGGCAGAAGATTTGTCAACAATTACTAGAATATTTCAATCTGCTTTAAAAATAATAAGGGACATCAATTGAAAATATTATATTTTGAATACTTCGACATTCGAATATAAATATTGATTTTTAAAATATTAAAATATGATTTCATTTTCCTTGTTTACATTATATTTTCTTATTCAAATAATTTTAAATTTCTTAAAAAATACGTGAAAAATAAGACTTCAGAATCAGTACTCAGAATATATTTAATCTCCTTCGTAAGACAAAAACATTTGGAACGTTGATGTTTATATTTGTTTCGATAAATAAAATATGTTTTTATTATTTACACACGCGCGCGCACACGCACACGCACCCACACCCCCCACACACACATATATATATAGAGTATTGGATTAGAAAATATTATATAAGAGAATATTAGGGAAGAATGATAAATCGTGTAAATTATACTTCATTACTCTAATAAATAATCTTTAGAATTGTCAGTGTTTTTCTCTATTATACGTAGTTAACTCGTTATAATAAATCCTACAATTATTGAATTCTCTTTAAAATTAATATTTTAATCTTAGTACTTTAACTTCATGTTTTTTAAGAATGTAAAGAATGGGATTCTACTGTAAATAGAAGATAATATAAACGAATATATATATATATGTACGTGTGTACATAAGTACATATTGTTTAAGTGGGCAAAAACTTGTTACGAAATGAAGGATTAGAAATTGAAAAGATTATTTGATTAAAGTAGTCCGAAGTCATGAATAATTGAATAAAAGCTTTAATCCTGTATTTAAGAGAATAATTTCTACGCGTAAGTTAAAAGTTATAACGTTGCGAAGGAATACGTGTCTCATCTCGTTCTATATTCTACCTTAGAGATAGATAAACAACCTTTTCAATTGGTTGGCTTAATATCGCTTCTGCGCCGGTTCACGAATACGTAAAACAACGTAATTGCTGATATAACATTTGAGAGAAGTCACGTGCTTCGGATGAGATCAGATCCACTTCTGGATAAATACTGCGAGATCTGCTCAATAGAGTATCGACTCGAACAAAACTAATCGTCCAGAAAATTAGGTCGAAGGCTTTCATTATATGCGACCTCTCCGAACCTCCCCGAACCTCACCGAATAATACATACGTATTATTATGTCTTTAGTAATAGAGCAATTTTATTATTATTTTCTTTTAGAGCATTGTAGAGTAACTCTTGTCGGTACAATTTTTATCCCATACGATCCACTAATATTCGTTCGATATTTATAAATATAATTTTTATTCTATTTTTCCCTATCGAACGTTAATATATTTTGAGTAACGAAATACTTTATTCGCTATTAAAGATTTCCATCGCGTGTAATTATAAATTTTGACAAAATTTTTTATTTCATCATTTTTCCTTTTAAGGATTCGTCCTCTAACCGATCAATAATTATAAATAAATGATTAAATCTTATGTGTCCCTTGCTTTTACCTTTACTATTCATACATTTATTAATATAACTTGATAATTTAACGTTTTCGAAACTTTCTTCTGCGATATAATATAAATAAATTTTTTAATTATGCAAATCGACAGATTTTATTTTCTCATATTTCGTCAAACGGAATTCAATTTATTTACAACAAATCAATTCTGATGTTGTTTTTAAAGCTCCACATTTCTCGCAATACTTTTTGATATTCTATTATCTTAGTATTTTAAATATTTATATTGAAATACTACAATATTACATTAAATAAATACTACAACATTGTTATTCTTTTATGGTAGACGATCGTTAATGACAAAATAAATGTACAGGTAATTTTAAAAAGTAATTTATATTACGAATCCTATTAGAATGCAATAAATTTTTTCATTATTTTTAAGAGAAAATATTTAAGATTACTATGAAGATAAAATTACGAGTACTTGAGTCATTGAACTATTTCTTTTTTTTTTTTCTTTTTTTTTCTTGCGTAACGCTTTTTCATTTCCACGTAAGATAATTAACATGCGTACATATTATAAATAGTGCAAATATATTTTATCTACATATATTTGACAATTAAAACATTAATATTTTCTATTTTATCATCTAAATGCGTACAATAACAAGAACAAACTTATATTGTGGAAGCGTATAATATTCTTACTATTCCATATTGATATTCGGTTTGCGATAGCCAATTTTACTTTGTTATTCCAAAGTATTGATACGAAAGAAGAGATTATAAAATAAAATATAAATGTACAAAAATTATTGATATGCGGCCTTGCATAAACTCTTGAAAGGTCAATAATTTTTAGTTGAGCATTAATTGCAATAGAAATTTAATAATTTGCAAAATATAATCTCAAAAATATGCTGCTCTCATCTGGAATTAAAATGTTTAATAAAAATATACTATAGTCTAACGAATGTTGTTGATAACCTTCAGCTTACAGTTCAGTCAATTTCATCTCATGCTATTATTTTATTTCTTGAGTACGTTTCTGTCATTCGTGTACTGTTTATATCAAACATTCGTATTCTGTGTAATGCACTGCATGTGTATAATTTTTATCAAGTTGTTTATGATATTTTTAATGATTAACTTCTGTTCAATTATATATAAATTTTATTTTAATTTATGCTACTGCAATACCGTATAGTTTAAAATTTTTAAATAATAATTCGTAATTTATAAAATTTTTATTTATTATAAATTTAGTATAATTGTAAAAAATAATTTTTAAACAAAAATTTAAGAAAATGTAATAAAGAAGTATTATTAAATATATAATGAATTAAAATTGAACAAGTTTAGAAAAACAATATAGTACGTATGTTGTTTATATACAAAGAAAATTTAAATGTATGTAATGAGAAAAAATTATATATTATATATAATAATTATAATCTATATATATTAGGCATAATAAAAAGAAAATTATACATGATGTTGTTTATAAGAAATAGTATTTACAATATTATAATAAAAAGAAATTTAAACAAAACATGAAAATATAAGTATATAAATATAAATATATAAAGTTTTTATTTCTAATTCTTTATAATAAATATATTAATATTAGAATTCAGAAATATAAAAATATTAACTTATTTTAGCATCACGCTGAAAAACTTGTAAAAAATTTCTTTAATAAAGTATTTCCTAAAACTAAATAAATTATGCCAGGTAATTTAATAATAATTCAGAATAAAAATCAAATTATTTTATTAAAATGAGTTAAAAAATTTATTAAGTTTGTCTTATGAATTTAAAATAAAACTTTTTATAAATACAATCAAGAATAATAACCATACTATAATTATTCTAATATAATTAAGAGCTAATTAAATATTATTATTATAAACACAAAATAAAATAATTACTATGGCAATGATTAGTAATGTAAAAAATAGTAGTTATTAAAATAACATAATTTCAAAACAATGAATAAAACAAACCTATTGTTGTAATGAAATGAAAGATTATAATATACATATATCGTTACAAATCTTCATTTTCTTATTATCTTTAATATTTTTTATGACACATTAAGAGATAAACATGAACAAATCAAAGCAATTTAATTAGAATTATTGCTATATGATGTAATATTAAACATTAAATAATAGATATAAAATTTTGAATAATGTATAGTTTTATTTAAAAATCCTTTTTTTATTTCTAGGTTATGAACGTAATACCTACATTTGTAACATTTATAAGAATTTTGGTTTTATGAAACAAATGCAATTACTATTGAAAAATGTGTAAATTATCTTAATATTCCGTTTACTTCATATACATTAAATTACTTAAGTAAAAATGAAACATACATTAATAAATATTTCTTGTTTATGTCACTTTGTAACATTTCAATGAAATTTAAAATTTGTATCCATTCGTATATAAATTTTAAGAAAATCGACGAACTGCTTCCGTTAAACCGTCAAACGCAATAGTATTTCTATATCATTTGATTATTTCATGCATAAAATTTGATTCTGCGCTTTAATCATAATACTGATTGGTTATTTATTTTTGTTTTCCTTAACTTTAAGTTTGAAATTACAGATTTAGAAATTACTATTATTACTTATAAAATATCCATTTTATAAATTGACATTCAACTATTTTAGTTTTTAATTTGTTTATCTTCCCTTTCGTATTAACTTAGCTTTACTTTTATTATATTATTTTTTACAATGCATAAATAAGTTTTGATATTACTTAAATACAATATTTGTAAAAATATTTAATATTTTAGAGAAAACAGTCTAATTTATAAGTTATAATTGATAAGTTTTCTAATAAAAATATATAATGTGGAAATACATCTTATGTAAATCTTTAAAAAATAATCTAAAATATTAATTTAAAAGAAAATAATACTATTTTAAAAATGTTTCTTTAATCCCTTTTATATTTGCTCTTGTAAATAGATATATAACATAAATTTTAAATTTCTTAATTTAAATATTTATTTCTGCATTATCATACTAGATGGCGCGCATGAATGACCGGGTCGGCTTTTAACAATATTGTTACAATTTTAAGTGTTGAAATATCTGTGAAAAATTTGTATTTAATTTATATAAATATATATAAAGCAATAAATTAAATTTTATTTTTTATATCTAATTAAATTAAATTAAATTATAATAATTAAGACTTTATTGTTTTGAAACAACCTTATCTCAATTTTAAAAGATAAAGTTTTTTGGTTATAATATAACAATCTCTTTAATCATAACAAATTAGTTTTTAAATATTTTTAATTGTATTGTAAGGACAAATTCATGTAATTATAATGCAAAATCAAACAGTTTTATACAATGATGATATTTCTGTAAATTTTAAAATATATATAAATAATAACAATTCTTACAAGATATAACATATTCTTTTTTTCATTTGATGTAATTATACTAAAATGTAAAGCAAAACTAATTATTAGATTAAAAATACGTTGGATGCTTCTTAAGAATCTTCTTTTTATTTTGTAATGAAATGGAACCTTTTATATTTATATGTTTTGATATTTATGATTTAATTTACTTTTAGAAGAATATGGTTTTATTAATAATCATGAATATTATAAAAAATATTACAATATGTTAAATGTTAAGGTTTACGTTGATTATTGAAAATATTTAAAGTATGATCTTCAATCATGTATCATTCATGAAATTAATATATTAAGTAAATTTTTTTTTATATTGTTCATTTATGGTAACTTGTTAATAGTTGGTTATGTTTTAAAAAATTTATATTATTACTAAAAACTAAAACATGTAAAAAAATTTAAGAAAATTAGAACATATGTATAGTATCATTAAAGTTTAATAAAATTATGCCAATTGTTCATTTTAATTAAGTTCAAACATTTCGATTAACTATTAGTATACGTATATTCATATTATTGGATTTATAACTATATTAAAAAAGATATTGTGATTTTGTTTTGCTCTTCAGAATAAATATCTTACCATATGTACAGATCAATTTGAATTTTAAATAAATTTTTATTAATTTATCTTTATAAGTCTCTTGCTCCATTTAAATAAGCAAGTATTTTTTTATTGTTTAATAATAATTATATTAGCTTTTCGAAAAATTAGAATGGATATAGAAGAAATGACTTTTGTAACAAGATTCCTTTGATTTTTTTAATATAAAAGTAACGAAATAATATTCTTTTTCATTACTTAGGTATTCACTTCATTTTATTATATATCTTACGTATATAAAAAAAAAATCAAACACATATAATAAGGATAATAAGCATATATTTATGTTGCCAGTTTCCTTGTTTTTACATCATGTTATTGTATAAAGTGTATAAGTATCATTTAACATTCTAATGACCTTTAAAATGCTCAAAACAATTTTTCGATTAATTCAATGTAACAACTTTGATCAAGATTTTTATAATTAATAAATTTTATGAAATTAATAGGTTTTAATTATGAAATTAATTTTTTAATAAATAAATTAGACACGATAAGTAAGCTCTTAAATAATATCTTATATTTGTACAATTGGATATTATTCAATTAAAACTAAATAAAACTTTTAATATTGCCGATAAATGATTGAATCAGTGTTTGTCTTATAAATTAAAAAGCATGCGTTTTAAAACAATATTTAGTACACGATCCATCATCGAAATGGAAGACAACCAGAAAATAAAATTTTTAAATGTTTGATATTGACATTCATTTAATTCCTATTTATTAGTCAAGCCATTAAACAATGCAAATACAATATTCTAAGAGAATAATTTGAAATTATTTAGGCTCCTTGCGCTAGAGGAACCTAAAGATAAAGAGGGTGATTAATGATGACAACAATTTATAGGTCATTTCATGATTTCGTATTTGAATTAAATAAATTGTCGCGTATAAAAAGGTGTAAAAAATGATGGGTCTCGGCAGTGCTAATGAAATAGCGGCGGATACACGTAGAGCATAATACATGCAATACATTTAAATGCGGTATAATTTTAAATGTAGTGAAAGAAGCAGAAGAATAAGAATAAGAAGAAGAAGAAGAAGAAGCTTATAGAGGATTAATAGAGGGTAATGGAGGCGGTTAGGCTCACGATGATAGATATCGTTAAGAACTTTGACACGCCATGGGTATTTTACCGGTCGGTGGCGCTCCCTCTCTCCTGCGGCGGAAGCTGGAAGGTCTAGGATCGATGGATCAAGTAGAATCACTTGTTGCACCAGCGCCCCTGCTGTATATATCGAAATGCACCGAAACGAGAGAACGGTGCGATCCTCTCGGTCAGTCGCGCGAGCGCGCGCGTCACTTCTCCGGATCATCTTTTCTTCGACCGAGTGCAGCATACACGACGCCGCGAAAATGCTACAGAAAAAGTAAGGGACCGAGCGAGTGAGCGTGGCGAGGGAGATTAATACCCGATAGCAACCGACACGTTTATCTATCGGGAAGTTAAAGTCCTGGACCGATTGGCCAAAATCCTACTCCAATATGCTCTTTTGTGTGGACGCGTGGGACTCCGGAGCACTGGGTTCCGACAGGTAACTGCTTTGTTTATATTGCTTGCTTATATTGGTGCCGAGCTTAGACGGAATAGGTCATAGTCTCTCTACAGGCAAGTTCACCTTTATAAATTTTTATCCTTACTACGATATACTCTACGCAACTCCCTGCGAGTGGCCGATGAAAACACACGTTGTCCTCTTGTTTTCCTATAATGTCATAATATAGATATTTAAACGGTTTCATTGATCCCGAACGCTAGGTTTTTTTCTTCTTCTTCTTCTTCTTCTTCTTGTTTTTGTTTGTTTGTTTGTTTGCTTGTTCGCTTGTTTCGGGCGGGTGTACCTAAGAGTCGGCGATGATCTATAAAACTGTAGCTGTCATTACTACTCGAGAAATCTTACGATCGACTGTTGGGCTCGAGTCTGCCACAGCGAGCGGCATAACAAAGAGAAATTGTAGTAAGTAAGAATACATCAGGTAGGTGGAGTGCGATATATATATATATATATATATGTGCACACACAATAAGTAAGGTACACGCTGCCGAGACTAGTCAAGACGCTCTCGCTGGGAATCCAAGATGATATCCTTCATTGCAGTTTTTACGAACGACTATCAAGATGTTAAGATACTCTTAGCTAATTCTATTTATCGTATGCGTATTTATCCCTAGTAATTAAAGCAGTTTTTCACCTCCGTACTCACCTTCGCAGACAGACTCTGCTTATCGGACTTTTAAAACAACCTGAGCATTAAAAATTTTCTACCGCGATATCTTATACCGCATGCCTCCTCGTAATTTACACAGTCATTATCTATTACTTCTCTAAGGTTTATAAATATTCATAAATCTTTTTCATTCATTCGGTTAGCTTTAACTTTACGCGATCGGGGCAAAAAAATACTCGACGGTATGTTTGTAGCTTTGATTTTTAATTATTTCGCTGATTTTTTTTCAATTTAGCTTTACGACGAATTATTCCGCAAAGGATGAAAAATATTATAGTACCGAGTGTTTTCTAAAAATACTGTCTTTCTGAAATTCATAGTTTTACATTTATTTGCCGTTATTATTAATTGCAACTCCGTAAATGATTTCTAGCAGTGAACAGTCCATGAAAAACTATTTACCGTTAAATCATTGAATCGAATCATTCGCCAAGAAATTAGTTAAAATAAGTCGAAAGTCACCTTACACGTGCAAAAACAAAACAAATTCTACATTCTAAGACTGAATTTTTTTAGATTTGTACTACGTTTTTTTACTTTTATACAAAAAAATCACCCTTTTAAAGGTACACCACACATAACCTTAAATCTAAACGCACTTCCAGTAAGGCGGATAGTGTTTATCTTATAATCCAAACCTCTCGATTCCTGTAGTATCCCAATCACATTTGGAACGTTTGCTCGAGATTTTTTAAATATCAAAATAATAATTAAAAGTCATGAATGAGATTCGCTGGAGAATATAATGACCTCGCATATAGAATAAAAAAAAAAATCATAATTGAAGAAAATAAATAAAAAATTCATTTATTAATTAATGTTATACATTATATTAATAATGACTGAAAAAGCATCGATAAAGAAAATAGCTTTTAATTATTCAGGAAAAATACCGGTGTAGAAATGTTAGTAAAATAATAATTATAATTAATAATAAGCTACAAATAATACCGTGAAGTAAAGGCAAATATTCCGTATGTGTAAAATAATTGTGCACTATTTTCTTTAACTGTTATCATTTAATTCTCATTCGTATAGTAGATCCTAAAATTTTATATTAAACATTTAGAATAGTAAATAATTATGAAATTTATAGAATATAGGATGAAAATACGTTTTTTAATTTTTTAATAAAATTTTATACTATTAGTAATAAATATATGTAGTAAAAAAATTTATATTCAGGAATTTTAGAGCAATTTAATTTATGATATTATTAACTACATTCGGTATTTAAGAATTTTATGCTAATGACGTCAAGCGGGAAAAATCCTCAGCAATAGCAAGCTAGACTTCTGTTCTGATCACGTGTATGCACTGCTTACCGTGTTTATATTTTATAGTGGTGTGGGTCATTATTCATCTTCGTGTATTCTTAATAGCGAGTGTTTGTTGCCGCTACGTACGCTCGAATGGTGAATTTTATCAATCGCTTCCAATCACTTAAATATTTCAAGATAATTAAAAAGTATCTCTTCATTAAAATAATTTCGTTTAATGTATTCTTTTTAATTTTACCCCCTTTCATCGGTTCGTTAATCATTGACATTTTTTTTTTAATAATGAATGAATAGTGGATTTTAAATAATAAATAGAATGATAGATTTAAATAATAAATTTCGTAGGTTTGAAATTGTTTGTACCGTACTCTCGGTAACATACAAGCACTACATACATTTATAATTCAATTAATAATGGATTTAATACATGTATATATATATATATATGTATTAGATAAATCCAGATACAGCTAAAAATAAATTAGTAATAGACGTAATTTAAAATTTATATAAGATTAGAAGTTTAATTAAATCTAAGATACGTTCGGGATACAATTGTACACATTACTGTAGTAATGATATAACAATTACTGTTTTAAAGGCAGAAGTTGTATTGAGAAAATTAATTGTTTCTTACATGTAAGACATAAGTATCAATTGAAGCCAAATTACTACGTAAGCATTTTAAAAATTGCTATTATCTGATGCATTACTTTTTCTTATAATTAAAAATCATTATTCATTTATAAAATATTTTGCACTAGTAAATATTAAGTATATTTTACGTTTTGATAATAAAAAAAATCATTTATATATATATATTGAATATTTTACATCCATTACGTGTTTCCGACTAAAGTTATTCTTAATTGGCAGCTATCATTACTTTTATAAATGTCTATAGATGACTATATAATTCCATTAATTTATATTTCTATTTAAAACAAAAATTAATTGCCTTTTTTTTATTTTACTTTTTTTTATATCTAATACGTAGTCAATAAAATACAACACGTAATTTTAGTTCTATGATTAAAAAAAAAAAAAAATATCGTTACATAATAAAAATTTAGAAAAATATATGGTACATTAGATTATTGATTAAATTTGCAATTCGTAATCACGAATTTATAAAAAAGTAAGTAAAAAATTATCACTGAACGTTGAAAAAATCGTCAATACTTGAAAACCGAAAAATCTTGCCGTTTGTCCTTTAATTTGTAATTTCTTTTACTATTTATCAGATCCTCAGTTATATTTTACTTGTATATTGCAATATCCAAAAGGTCAATAATAACTTATTGTATTAGAAATGATTGTGTATTTTATAAATTTTATCATTCTTATTATGATTATAATTAATTTATTTTATATTTATTTTGGAACATCTACATACAATTGTCCATATATATTAGAGAAAATTAATTATATGGAATTATATAAAATTACACATATACGGATTCAGCATTAGCAAATTATTTTGTTCTTTTATAAGTTAATATAAATTTTATAAGATTATTCAGGTATCATAAATAATCATTAATATAAAAATTATTTTTGAAAATTAATATTTTGTGAATGTACATATGTACATGTTTGAATTGGATTCTTGGCTGCACGATACAATACATATTATATATAATATATATATTGTCTGTATACGTTTAATACTGCTTTAGATGATATTTAATATTTACCGCAGAAATTTATGATAATGTAATTAATTATAAATATTGTAATATTAATTTAGATTCTTTGCTTTTATCGAGAATATAATAGACCTCGTTCGTGTTTAATGTTTATCAGCTTAGAGAATACATGTCAGCTTGTTTATACAATTAATATAGATTATCATAGATGTAGATTAAATTCTATATTGTATTATTAATCATAATAAATAGATCTTTTAATGATTGAAATACATTAAAAAGCTTTGATTAAAATGAATAATATTTATGGATTTAGTGTGTTTAAGAGAGAATATGTTTTTGTTTTTGTGTTACAGAGGCATTTTCACGACGCCGGAATGAAAATATGGACCGAAGGAAGATTATGACTTATTTTTCTCTATAAATAGGATTAAATTTATACGAGAAAGGGGGTAGGGGTAAAAAAAAAAAAAAAAAAAAAAAAAAAAAAAAAAAAAAAACTTGAACAGTTTCGTTATAAAATTAATATTACGAATCGGATAGATTAATTGGATAAACATGGAAAAGTTTTTATCAAAAGATTCATCGTCATTATCTTTCAAGAAAACTTCTAAAGTATCATCAGAAGCGATAGAGTCAGATAAAAAAAGAAAAAAGAGAGAAAAATCGCTGCGCCGCTTTATCCCGGCAATATTTATAAAAGATAGCCAGAAGGAGAATCACGATAAAGTTGAATTGGGCGAGCGTAAGAAATATAATGAAAGGTATTATAATCACTATCAACAGAACGGCCGGCTCAATAGATGCTCCGATCCCGTATACATAAATAACGACGGCCAAATGCATGTGAAATTAAATCCGAGCCTGAGTGGCAGTATAATAGAAGAGCGACTGAACGAAATAAAACACGATTTGTTCCCGGGCCAAGGTAACCTAAGCACCAGCACACCCGAGCACTATCTAATACAAGAGAGCGTGAGGGCGAAATCGCTGCGGCCGGCCTACAACAACCCCATGCACCAGAATGGCTATTTGGACGTATCGTTTAATTCCTTGAATATCGAGGCACGTGGCCGGGAAAGTAAATGGATCGCCGCCGATGGAAATGTCATGAGCGAGTCGCCGGACACGCGTAACCCGCAGCATCGTAAATCAGAGGCGGATGATAACATCAACGAATGCGTTCTCAAGCGAAAATATAGCTTTCAGGAATCCATGTCGCCGTTCAGACGTAATTGCGGAGCTTCCGGCAGGATTTCAGCACCGCCCAACGAGAGGTTCTTAATACGGCCACGTGCCGTCCATCCGATCGACAGGCCGCTCCCGGCCATTCCGCAAAAGGTCATGCCAGCCAATGACGATTATCGCGATCCGGCTAGTTCGCAAGGAGGAGACGATGCACGGGTCGCGCATCGCCTGCACCCCGAGGATTTCCAATGCGGCCCCGTAATAACGGGCAGCGGTTCCGCCGACTCGGACGCCGTACATCGGCTGCAATCGAGCTGCAACCCCGCCGACGGGAATTCACGCTGCTCGCCGAGCACGAGCCTAAAATCAGGCGATTATGCCGACTCGTCGTATACGGCGAATTCGAGCCAGAAGAGCGAACTCTCGCCAACGAGCTCGAAGAGCGGCGAGTATTATTTATTACACTCGCCCCAGCCGAGCAATCGCACCTCCTCCAATGACAGTCTCGCGGATCCGCGGGTTCAAGAAACGTCGTCGCGCAGCATAAGAGTCGAGATAAATAAATCGGACGTGTCGCGCGAGCGGGAAGTGCCGCTGGACAGGCAAAACAACAGGCAGGCGCAGGGTCATGGTCAGGCGCAGGGTCAGGCGCAGGGGCAGACGAACGACGATAGAGAAGCAGGGGGGGATCCGTTCGAATCCGTTATGAGAAACGAATATATTTACGACGGAGCCGAGTCCCGAATGGAAAAGGAGTCGAGAGGCGAGGTCGCGCGGGCCGAAGAGGAGGCCGAAGACGGGGAAGCATCCCGTTTAAAAAGCTACGGCCAAGAAATTCACGAAGAATCGGAAGGCAACTACGATCGACAGCAGCGTCGTAACAATGATCACTCGTCGCCCAATAAGCCCAATAACCCCAATAGCGCCCCGTCGAGTTTTCAATGCCACCGTGCCACGAATAAGGTCGTCGATACGCCGATAGAGAGCGGGCCAGGACGACACAATCTCGAGAATTCTCTAGACTCGGAAGCTAATGACAAAAAGGCTTATAATCCAGGGGAAGAGGACGAAGGGGCTGGCGGTGGCTCGGCACAGAGGGACGACGACTCGATATACAGTACCCGTTCGTCGATCAACTCGTCCATCCAGTCGGAATCGACTCACTCGCTGTCATCGATGAGCGACGGCCTGCAAAAAAGTAATCCTTTAATAAACGACTCGGCAACAATGGCGCCGAACGCTCGCGGCTCATCGAATGCCATGCAAATCGTGAAAAGACAACAGGCTTCGAGTCCAAGCAGAAATAACCAACGTCGGCCCGAGCCGATTTATATTTACAGCAGCGCGAGTTCGACCCCGTCCCCGTCCCCGTCCCTTCCCAACAACAATGGCCCGATAAGCTATTCGAGTACGAACCAGTCGCGCAAAATGGATAATCCCGTGCAAGTACACGCGGGCCAGTCTTACGGCCTCAATAAATGCCCCGAGGATAGGATTAAGCAGCGGACGTTGGAAAGGAACGGCCGCCCGGGCTTTTCGGAGGCCCAGAGAAACCCCCGTGCGATTAGATGCGCGAACGGCGGCGGCCAACAGCCGTCCTCGCCCCAAAAGAAGAAGACGATGCAGCATCTCGAAGCTTATTATTGGCACCAGAAGGCCATCGAGCGCACCATGACCATCGCCCACGACGAGTACAATAAGAAGATCGTACCGCAAAATCAGCAGATATACTGTAACGGGCGAGGGGGGGAGTACGGCTCGCCGGTAACGTCGGCCACGTCGGAAATAGAGAGGCGAATGCAAGTGGAAAATGCCGATCGGCAATACACGTCAAATCAAAAGGAACAACGACAGCCCATACTGGTTGTGAGGCCTCAGCCGTGCGCTAGAAATAATTCTTCGTTCCGAGCTAACGATGCCATCATGAATGCCGACTCGAAGGGTCTGTCGCTCGATATTTACGGGAGGAACGGCAAGGGTCCGCATCCGGGTAACAACCTGGTCGTGCCCTATCCCGTTTACAGGCGCGTTTCCCAAACGAGCAACGGGGGTAGCGGGACGATAGCCGATTACGGGACTACCGGCCAAAAGCGCGTGAGCTTCTCCAATCAGAGCAACAACGTGGCCAAAGTCGGACCCGGTGGCCAATGGCCAACGAAACGCGGCTCTGCCCCCGAGCCGCCCACGCGTACCAACAAAATCGACTCGCCGGTGTACTACGACACCCCGTCCAACAATCAATTAGCGAGCCCCACTGCTGGCAATCAGCACCAGCGGGAGCAGCAGCAGCAGCACCAGCGGGAGCAGCAGCACCAGCAAGCACAACAACAACAACAACAACAACAACAACAGCGGGAGAACAGCGGCGAATACGACGCGAATAAGCCTCTCCCCGCACCGCCGAGTCACTCCTCGCCGAATTCCTGGATGTATATAAAAAGATATTCTGTCCCTAAAGGGCAGCAGCAGGCTTCCAGGTATCCGGCCGCTCAAAATAAGCCCCAAGCACGTAATTCTGGCAACAATGACGAAACCGATCGTAAGCTTCTACCGACTTTCAGCGAAAGCGAAAGTGGAAGCGAAGCTGGCGAAGTACAGCGCATACTTCGGAAGCGTCAGAACGGTAAGTAATGGGGATACTTCTTCTTTTTTTTTCTTTTTCTTTTTCTTTTTCTTTTTCTTCACCCCTCCCACCCTCCCGCCCCTCCCGTTTTTTGTCGTTACTTAATCACGACGCACTACGACGATATTACGATGGACTTTTGTTTTGAACAACGTGTCGCAAGATCAACTGGTATCGACATTTTTTTTTATTTTAATTTGATTGTATTATTATAATTATTTGAGACCGTAGCGTTAGACGCGCGCGTTAGATTTATCGTTGAAATTGAAATAAAAACAAAAGCTGGAAAATCGTTTTTTATAAAAGCGACGATAAATTTCAACCGAAGCGATCTTTTTTGCCTTCGTTGTTACAATCGATCGGTTCCCAACGGTTTCCCATTTCATTAGTATCAATCGTCCAAGTTCTACTTTAAACAACAATCTAAACAATAACGCGGTTAAGGTGTCGGGATATATTAAAAAGTTTTATAAGCTATTGTTTTACTTCCTGTATGGCATTGTCAATATAGGATGGGCATGCAAGTCTCGTTAATAGTTGTTGTCAGTCCTCGCTAAAATGACTTTATAATATTCTCGAGCCGGTTGCTTAAAATGCTTACTTTGGACTTGATATTGGTTGAGATGAGCAAACCCAGCGCGTGTTTAATCTCATATCTTGTTGTTATCGAGTATTGCACACACGCGCACACAAACAGACGTCGAGTAAATTTATCTATTGTAACAGCTAACCCTTTTATTATGTAGCGTTCTCAGCTCTACAGGATATCTAATGCGTATTTTATCACCTTTCGTGTTTGATCCGCATTCACTTATACGTAACGTCTGTGAGAAATAATTATATTTGCTATTTAATGACGAAGAAAATAAAATTGCCATAGATCGAACCCTGTGTTTTTTTTTTTTTTTTTTTTTTAGAAAAATCGTATTCCATTGGCGTATAAATTTGGAAAGCTTTTTATTATATTCAGAAAGTAGACGATTTCTTTGCTTTTATGATCTTTCAAAGTTATATTATCGCGCGGATCTATGAGAAGTTAAACATAAATCTGATTTCGAAGCCTCGAACTTTTTATCCAAGTCCTCCACAATGAAATTACTCATTTCGTAAGTATAAAAGAGCTTTTGATCGCAGGGGAAATGTAATCGAGTCTTTTAGAAATGGCTATTTAGTTATATTCTGGAGAAATGAAAAGAACTTTTAAGAAATTATTGCTTAATGTAAAGAAAGAACTTTAAAAACAACGCTATTTTGTGATTCTTTTTTTTTGTTTTTTACTTTTGCTATATTAATTAGATTTAACGACAAGTGATTGTAGGAGTGAGGTATAATAGTGAATGTAAAAATATGATCAAATATCGACAATTTTTAAAAATCCAAACTTTCCTATAACAAAAGTTGGCAAAAACGTATTTTTAATACGCAAAGTTATTTTACAACGGCACGTAATTATGAAGAGAAAAAAAAAACCTCTTTTCTACGCTATTCTACATGAAAGGCTAACGAGCTCACACGGCGGCTTCATTATTAATAAATTAATTCACTATTAATCGATCAAAGATATTATTTTATAAATATTGTATCTAGAATATCGGTTACGGGATATAATTTATTACGCTTGTAAGTGAATTACGTTATGTACAGTTAATTTTATATTAAATAATAATCCACAGGCTCATTGTAACGCTTATTTCAAAAATAATAAACGTTCAAAACGAATTTTCCTAACACAATTCTCGGATCAATATTTAATCGTTATTCCAATATAAATAAGGTTTTTTTTTTGTTTACTGTCAGCCCTGTAGTCGTAGGCGCGTATGCGATAGTTTATTGATTAATTTACCCCTTACGGTTATATAAAAATAAAGCGACTACTAATCGAACTCGGTTATCGAACAGAAAGCTGGAAATAATAAAACAAAAAACATTTATTTGTCCTGGTATTGAAAACTTTGCATCTCAAAATAAAGGTTTTTCAATTATCAATAATAATAATGATGATGATAACAGCAACAACAACAGCAACAGCAACAATAACAATAACAATAACAATAACAATAATAATAATAATGATGGAGCGTTTGAGGAAGGAGCGTTAGAACGAAAGAGCTGTAAGATGAGAAAATATTTTGGATTATATCGTTGGTCCCCGTAAATCCGCGTTGCTTGTCGTCGAGCATGCTCGCCTCCACCCGGATAAGTGTTCCCGTGCTTCGTAAGTAAGTTCGCGATACAGAGACGAAAGCTCGTGACAGGCGAGGAGAAGCTGTGGGGAGCAGCGCGACGGCGCTCGATGAGACGAGGAGGCTGGGAGAGGCACGGACAGATCTGTGAATGAAAAAGGTCCTGGCAGGACCGGCGGGGCTCGGAACACGAAGCCGCGGCAAGGAGGGGGAGGGGCGAGGGGCGAGGGGTCGGCGGGGGGGGGCGCACCGTTACATTGATAAGGATGCGAGATGAAATCGCCGTATGGGGTCGAAGGACGGGGGTGGCTTGAGGCTGCGCAGTAGGGTCGGGCGGTTCAGCGCCCTCTGAACTTGGACATTCCCTACATCCCTTCCTCTCGCTCCGGCTCTCGGACACAGTCTCGCGGACGTTTTCGAACGGGGTGCGGACCGGCCGTTCCGGTGCGCGCGGAATTCGGCTCCACTCGCGTGCGTCGCTCGGGGGGAGAGAGCGCGCGAGAGAGAGAGAGAGGGCAAGAAATAGGGTGAGGGTAGGTGAGACTCGGGAATCGATCCGGAGCCAGCAGTCAGAGTCGCGGAACACAGCCGAATTGCCGGCCGCCCGGGCGCGAGCCGACGCGGCTCCGTCTTCGTCACGGATTTTCCTGGGCCACCTTGAGAGCCTCTGGGCCTTCTCGATGCGCTTAATCGGGGGCCCGCACTAGACGAGGCGTTGGCTGACTTCCAGCGACCGAGGAGTCATCATCCGCGAGGATGGTGCCGCTGTCCCCGGAAGCGGCCGTCGCGTTTCCTTGTCGTGGCCTTGTCGAGTTAGGTAGGGCACGACCCGGTGGACTCGGTTAATCGGGCTTCGTCGGGCCCCCGGCCAGTCGCGTTCGCCATCCGTTCTCCACGAGTATTGGCACCGACGCGAGTGCGACCCTCGACTTGTCGCTAGATCCCTCACAGGCGATCCTCGCAGCATCCCCCGAAGATGTTGATCCGTTGGAAGAGCAAGGACAAGGGCTCGAGTAAGGGCTCGGCCGGGGATGGAACGGCCGGCAAAAAGAAACGCAAATTCGGAAAAGAGGGTGAGGCATCTTTCGTCGTCCTCGACGCAACTACCCCTACGTCCCCCACCCCCCAACGCCACCTCCCACGCCACTCCCGACTCCTCTGACCTTCCCCGAACCCCAGAGCTCCCGATGCTTGCATGACTCAGCTTCTCTAAAAGGACCACGCGTCCGTCCGCCTAGTTCATCAGCCAGAGTTTGCTCGACAATTAGGGGCGAGGGGGCCGAGCGTAGAGGCGGCGGCGGCGGCGGCGGCGGCGGAGGAGGAGGAGATGGAGGAGGAGGTCGCTCGTTGCTCCGAGCTGCGGCAATGCAGCAACTGCGCTTCTGGCGTGTCCGTGTGCGTGCGCGGCTTCTTCCGAGATCTCGTACCCGCCACTGCAGCTTTCGTCCTCTAGGAGCACCTTCCTAACACGGCACATACACTCGAATTCCCTACTTCGTGCATAATCGCGCGCTCGGCCCGATCGATCGGTTAACCCTCTCATCGCTCCATAAAAGCTCCTTGTACGATCCTACACATCCTTTTCTCTCTCTCTCTCTCCCTCTCACTCCCTCTCTCACCCTCTCTCACGTCCCTCCACTCGATCGCTCGCTCGCTCGCTCTACACTTCCTCTACACTTACTTATTGCTTTTTTAATCATACCGCTCCACTTACGAGGAGTCAGACGCCCCGTACTTATTTCAATCCAGCATCTCTCGCAAGATCTCTCTCGGCAACTTATTTTTTCCAATCCTCTTATCCGCAATATGTACCTTTGCGCTCGCCTCGCCTCGTCTCGTCTCGTCTCGTCTCATATCCCATTTCTCTTCTTCTAACCCCCCGCCCCGCCCCCGCCCCCCTGAGTCTCCCGCTCCTTATTACAGTTTCAAGAACGTACGTATCCACATTATTCCCATGAATGTTTACAACAACTTTAATATCAGATCTTTATCCCACTACCTTAAATAAACTCTATATATTCTCTATATGCTCTAGATGGAAAAAAAGAATAGAAAAAAAGTAAAGGGCTTCCTTTCGTTATTAATTGTAAGGGCTAATTGTTTGTTAACGTCTTGTTAACCTCTACGTTTCTTAATGATTTCCGTTCAAATCCCCCCCCCCCCCACCCACCCTAATACACATGCAGTTAAACTTCATTTGATTAGGGATTTAACGACCACGTTTATTAATTTTGTTTTGTGTACTCGGCCAAGTATACATACTAACATCACAAGCTTTCAAACTTGTATCTGATATTGCAGCTTCCTAGTAGGAAAATCTACACATTACAGGGTATAATAATAGTAATAGTAATAATAGTAATAATAATAATAATGATGATGCTCCATTAACTCAGCTGATCTAGCCATCATTAAAATTGAATTGCTCCAACTCGTTGATCAATTCTTCCAGCGCAACTAAAACTTCGATTTTCCATTGTTAGCTACTTAAACTTCAATTGAAAGCTCTTGCGTTCATAAACTATATCTTAATTTTTTATAACAGAATTTAATTGCAGTTATTCCATTTAAAGTCTTATTTTTACAGAATATAAAATGTTTTAGTTGTATAAAAAATAATTTAGTTTCAATAGCTTGGTAAAATTTTCTAAAACTCCGAAACTGTTAACTATATAGCTTTACGGTTCGATGATGATAATAATATTAATAACAATAATAATAATAATAATAATACGCAATTTGGGCATATAATTCTAGACTAAAAAATAAAAGCTACACGATAATTTAGTATTCCTTGCAAAATCAGAAATGCAATATTTATTATTAATAGAAATTGATTAATTAATTAATTAATACTCGCTGTATCGCGAGTTTTTTTACTTTACCCCGTTTATATTAATTTTTAAAAGTATTGATTTGTTAAGTGAATTCTGGACAGCTAATTAATAATGCGTATAAATAAGTATTTGTTTGGATTCGTGTGCATGTGAGTGTGCGTGCCTGTGCATGCGCGTATATTATAATCTATTTATACAACACGATTTACTATTTAATAAATATTTCATCTCATAGTTATTATGCAATAAAGATTAGCTATTACAAACAACGTAATTAATATTGGTTAATATTTTTATAGGACTATTTAACGAAGAACCCCCCTTTTTTTTTAATAAAATTTTAGCATTATATTATATAGAAGAAAAATATTAATTTAACCTTAGTAATTTTCACTTCGTACACAGTCTATTGTAAATTTTAATGATATAGTGACTAAAACACTCTTGCTGTTATTTATAGAATTAAAAATTTTTCTTATATGCAGATATTTATATTTATTTTTGTATGCTTTTAAAACAAAAAACAAAAAAATCACTTAGAATAATCGAGTATAAGTAAATGAAAAAAATTACTTAATTTTCATTTTCGGATAAAGGAAAAAATTAAAAAATATACAACCTATATTTACATCAGACACCTATTCTTATTAAAATTATAACAAAAAAAACTAATGCATTTACTATTTTAACAGAAAATTAATTATTAAATATTTTTAAAAAATTATAAGAAAAACTATTATTAATGGATTAGGGGATTTAATAAAAATATCATCGGATTCAATGTAATTGAGGGTCATTATGGCTAGGTACGTTCAAGCATTATAATATATTATTCGATTGATAATTACAGGCACATTTTAACGTAAAATAATAATTTGGGATAGAGGCGCGCACAACACGATCGTTTTAATTACACTTGATTTTCAATTAGACTTCCGAAGGAGCGCGTTAGCGTTGCAGAAATCATTGATGCCACTCTTAATAATGGCTAATTATCAATAGAAAATAATGATAATATTTCAAAATAGGCACCGAAAGCATATCTTACATACATTACAAACATTACACGCACTCATATTGACTTATTTGCAAATGAGGAATACGTCTTTATTATTTTGAACATCAAGTACACTTTCGGGGCCGCGTATTCGATTATCCGAGCGAGTAACGAGCGTCTAGATTTCTAATAAGATCTACCACCACTACTAGCGCTAACGAGTGGATTGCCTCTGAGATAAGATGCGTTATTACACTTAAATGCATGCCTAAAGATGCTGGGTAAGAATCATGAGTGATCTGAGGATACCCAGTATTAGCGATTAAGTGACGCAGTGTGAGGAAAACTGTATAGGGGAACCGCACCCATCCTCACTAGCGTATGCGACTATCGACCTCTTCCTCGTTTTAGCCTCCCCTCTTTCTTTCTCCGTCCATTCCTCACGTTCTCCTTTCTCTATTGTTTGCTCTCTCACTCAGTCCCCCTTTAACAATACACCCAGAATTTATCGAGGATGTATACAAACTGCGTTAACAATCGTCGGTTGTTAGGGGATGCTTTACAAGTAGAATGATAGATCAAAAAAAAAAAAAAAAAAAGAAAAAGAAATAAAAAAAAATAACTCCGACTATTCATTGTGGATAATTATACTTTTTTTTATATTAAAGACTAAATATAGAGTCAATTGTTTTATAAGGAAGGACATGTTACGATAGTATTTCGTAATTTACTTGCTAATGAAAACATTTTTTGGTCGTCAAGTCAAATAGAGTCATTGAACGACGATATATTTGTCTTTATTTAGAGAAGAACTTTTTTTTTCTTTTTTTTTCTTTTTCACCAATGTTTCATAATAATTAATTTGAGAAAAATGAATTGTCGTTTATTAGGTAAAAAATTTTTTCACCAGAAAACCTCTCAAACTTTATTGATTTTCTCGATACAGCATTGCACGCAAATTTCTTTATTAAATAATGATAACGTATTAGTAAAATCCTCTATGAGTATTTTAAAAATAAAGGATAAAATGCAATTGAATACATGAATAACAACGAACGCATTAATATACTTGCGAAATAAATAAAAGCGGCATCTATTTTAAATATAATAATAATTATTACAAAGCTTAAAAGAGTAATTATTTGTTATTTATTTCATGATATTGATAAAATTAATACTGCCAATAATTATGTATATCGATATTGTCGTTTAAAGATTCTAAATAAATCTGGCCATAATATATTATAAAGAACGTTTTACCTTCGTACATTTTCTGCTGAAATAGAAAAATGGGTATAACAACTTTACATAAAATATTAGATTAAATGCTCTAATATGTACGACATAGAAATGTAAACTTGCTAATTAATACTAATAGTGTATTTTCTTATAAAATTTAACAGTCTCTTTAAATAGTAAAAAGTATTTAATAGTAAAAAAAATAACGTTTTCGCATATAAAATGCTTAAAAGTTTGTAAATGGTATGGGAATTATTATAATCAAAACTCATTGAAATGTACTTCGATTTGAATAATAATTAAAAATCCTGTATTAACAAATTTTTATTTTCTCGGCATATTTTACACAAATTACAAATTGGATATTATTGTCAAAATATTGTGTTTAATACGTTATAATTTATTAGAATATTTCATAATATTTCATACATTGTAAATATAATTGTTTACTATTGTTACGTATTTATTTTACGGTCCCTTATATAACAACACGTAATTACAATATTATGAATTATAATTAACTCTTAGAAAATAGAAATTTTATAAATTATACATTTTAAATCAAGGCAAATCAAAGTGTTAATTATGAAAGGTTTTCACTTGCTGGATCAATATTGCTGGAAAAATTAAATTTTCACAAATTCCTGAAATTTGAATTAAATAACAGATAGTTAATTATTAATCATTTATATTAAATTTACTTTGGTATGCTCGTATAATGGAGGAGGACTTTTCTTTGTTTGATCTATCGGCGAATTTCTGAATTAAATCGAAACTTGTGTAATGAATTCACGGGATAAAGAAAATGTTTGTCTTGAGATTTAATAAAACCGATAATCGACTTATTAATAAAATTTGCTTGGGGGTTTAACATTTATTAAACAATCATAGGAATAATTAAGTTCGGAGATTGAGTTGGTTGTACATGTTTTTGAAGTTTCAATTCCTTTCTGTCGTGTCACAAAGAACGAAAGTTATTATTAGCCAAGTCTTTGATAAATCGGAGGACAATATGAATTGGGCGTCACATCGAAAGTGGCACATTTCTAAAATGAATATCCTTCCTTCAGATGTGATTTTGAAGTCATATCAATTAATCAGACTTTATGCCTATGTGAATGATTAACGAATACCGATCGCTATGGGATCGCAATAGAAATATCCATTAAATATTCCCGTGAATTTACACGTACGATTTGTTTTCGTACGTAGAGTAAGAAAGAAAGAAGACCAACCGGTAGAACATTATGTCTATAAATAGATATATATGTATACATTCGAGGAGTTCTACGCACACTAGTTAGTAAAATTTATTTTTCTTCTTCTAACGCGTAGTCTTTATAGCGCAAATAAGGAGCGCACGGCTCGGTATGTATAGATGTGCGTATAAACCTTGGTACAATGTACAGTCCGGGATGGATTTTTGTTATGTTGATACAACAAGCGAGAACCTCGTGATTGCGCATGGCCGCTGGCGGTATAACCACATGCTATAAGAGATTTTAGCAGCTACGCTTCGACATCATTAATACTATTATTATTATTATTATTATTATTATTATTATTATTAGCATGACCTTCAAGTTTCGTAATGCGAAATTCCGTCCTTTTCATAATGCAAGCTAATAATTTGATTCGTGATCAGTAGGAAATTGATAGAATTACCGCTCTACGGCCTTGTTGGATTAGGTTTGTCGGGCAGAGTACGAAAATAAAGATCTTTTCCACGATAATTTAAATTTTCCTAGTTTTCCCCCGTATCGTAATTAAAGTTAACAAGAAAAAGTTCTTGAATTTTATTCTTCATAATTTATTATTATTATTAACTGAACGTTATTGAATTTCATTAGCATTTTAATTACGTGGGACTTTTATTTTCCCTTTACAGAGAGAGAGAGAGAGAGAGAGAGAGAGAGAAATTATTATTGAAATTCATTCCGTTCATTTAACCAATTCGGAATATAATTTCTCAAAAACTAAACTCCTACGTTTGTTTTATGTAATACTGTTGGTACTTAAAAGTATTTACTTTGACGCATAAAAACGTAAATTGTATTTCGTGATAATTAAGAAACTTTAATAAAGTTATTGTTTCTTTTATAAGCCGTATGAACGATAATTATCATGGAAAATGTTGAAGCAAAGATTTATAATTAAACGATTCAGTACGAATATGTCATCAGTTCGTAAAAAATATAAATGTATCTGAATAATATTTTATCTCGCTTAACGTATAAACGAATGTTCGAAAATTGTCTTATGAAGACAATAAAAGGAATAGGTCACTAGCACGAAAAGTTGAATAGATAAATATGTAAACAACGAGGGAGGGGGAAAAAAGAATGGAAGAGTATGATAAAGACGGTTAAGAGCACGGCTTGGCTGAGGGCGTGGGGGAGGGGGTCGGTGAAAAATGATTGTTTGAGAGATAGAGAGAGAGAGAGAGAGAAAAGTTATGCAAATCGACGTAAAGGTAAAAAAAAAAAAAAAAAAGGGAAAAGAAGAATGAGTCTTTGAATTCATTTTACATTACAGCACTATGGCTTTCGCTTAAATGTGGACAAGTTTTTTTTTGCACACTTCTTAAAAATTTATACGACAAAACAACTGTGTCTATCCAGTATATTTATCTAGCTTTCAGCCCACGGCATTCGTTATTAAGCTTTTCGAGTGATCCCTTTCAAGAGTTTTTTAAAAATAGTTTTCTCAGCAAAGGGGTGCCGGAGAGAATTTCTGTTCAGCCTTGTATAGTCGGAATTTGAAAAGTCCCTCGGCAGGCCAAATGCGATTTTCGTATTTCCTATGCATAAATACAATCGGCAAGTCGCAATTTGCTTGTACGTCTTTCCCCAAATTATTTCCCTCGCAAATCTTGCTTCAACGTAATCTTCAATAGCTTTTCTTTGGTTTTTAATAAATATTCTTCTATCGCGCGAGTCGATCGTTGCTTCGCTATTATTATTATTATTATTATTATTGGCCTTAAATTATATCTCGTAAACGAATATTATTTTGGCTTTGATGCCAAATCGTTCGTTTAAAAACATCGAGTTTGAAAAAATGTTTGAACAAAAAAAGTAGAAGAAGAAGAAGAAGAAGAAGAAAGAAGAAGAAGAAGAAGAAACTGCGGATGTTTTAATACTTTCTTTCTGACTGTACGGAGTTGATAGGATTTCCGTCACATACCAATAAAGTGAAGCCTTTCGATCATGCAGATTAATTATACTCGATCGACGTATGACGTTCAGCTTCTGTGATGGCCTCTTAATTCGGCACTTTAGCCTTCGGCATTCCTTCAACTTTTAACAACAACTTTAGTATCGCGGATATATATATATATACTAAATTTTCTACTAAACCAGTCGCGTACAATTTTATTTGTTTTCCCTTTTAACTAATAAATCCTAATTTGCTCGTTTCATTACGCATGAATAAATTGCGGATTTACTTAGAGCGAAAAATAGTATGCCATTATAAACAGAATATGATCGGCAGTTTTATAATAATAATAATAATAATAATAATAATTACATTATTATTTATTGCTTTGTAATATCTTTAGGGACATTAATACGATAGCACGTAAGACAATTAGTTCACGCGCTCACGTAGTACAAATAATTTTTTCATCTTCTGATGCTATTGCTCGACACATAGTAAGGGTAATAAACATTTAAATGCTTTTTAGAGAGCAATAAAACTTCTTTCAATACAGTATTAAACAATAATACATCATTTTACGTACAGTTCTCGCCAAGTAGCTGTAAAATAAACTAGTTACAAGGTAACATGTACTTAAACTCATAAAGGGTCGTTAAGGACATCGATAAAAGTTAATGATATACCGTTATCTTCTAAAGTCCAAAATTTTGTCATATTAATAAATTAGCATGTTAAATATCATTGATCCGTTACGTAATGTATACATAGGGAATAGCTAAACTGACATTAAACGATAAAACTGATATTAGTCGGTAATGCCCGAAGTACCTAGGTCATTTCGTCTATTGTTTATGTAAACAAAAAAAAAATGTTATAAACAAATAGAGTTAATTTAATAGCTTTAAAATGTAATAACCATTAAAATTTGTTTGAGCTTGAATATTTATGAGGGACGGTATTTTCATCGCGAATGTACAATACGTTTTCTGTTAGCATCGCTGGCATGTGCCTCGATTAATTGAAACAAGTTATCTTGCATTTTAAACACATCTTAAGATTTTTAGAATATTAATCTATTTTAGTATTCTCTATGCAATACCAAATGGATAATGTTTAGGTGGTATATAGGGTCATTCAACTCATATGAAAGTGCAGTATCGCATTTGCCTGTGTGCGCGGTAGGGTGAAAATCATGTTATTTCGTTGTCTTGAATGTATTTCTAATGTAATAATATTATAATTATAAATTGAATTTCATTGGAAATTACTCCATTGGAAGAACAATTGTAAAATTTTACACGAGCTTTGCATATTCTTTGGATATTATTAATAAACAATGCCTAAATTGAATATCGTTGAATTGAACTTATACGTTACTCACACGTTAGTCAGTCAAAATTTTGTTTATTCAATGAGTCGGTATTACGTGAAAATTTATACGAATTTTAATTAATAATTAATGATTTTTAATACAAGGTATGTTTATGCTGAAAGCCACGAATCCTAATGTTGCTAGGCGGCGCCAGAATAGTCTACAGTTATACTTTCAGTGATTTATTTTTAATAGGAAAGAGCTAATTTAAAATACAATTTAAATTTCATTCATAAATGAATAATTCCGAAAGCAAAATTTAGCCTTCGGATTAAAAATGCTACTACTATTGATCATCACTTTGATGAAAAATGAGTTTTACTCGCACTTGAGAGCATCAAAGGTATTTTAGTCGATCGAATAGACGGTCACGGGAAGTGGAATTTCAAAATCTGTCATTAAAATCCTGGAAAACGACAATTTCCCGAGGTAGGAGGGAGGAGGCCGGAGGGAGGGATGGTCCATTACGTAAAGTTATGAAACAAAAAAAAACGAACACGTAACGCAGGGGAAGTAAAATATGACAAAATAAGGAAAAGTGAAAAGTCGAAAGATTTTGACGAAGGACCGTGGTATGATGGAAAATAACATCGATTTTCAAGGAGAGGTGAGTCAAGCCAAGCCGAGTGCGTACATACGAGAGTTAAAGAGACGAAGGGCGCATGCGCACTCGCTGACGATTCGGTTCCCGACTCCCTCGTCGACGCGTTTCCTCGACGCGGTCGTTCCTGCGCGTTTCTGCCTGACTGCGAATGTAAAACTAGGTCACGTACCTTTGACCCAGTAATCGACTCAGTTTCCGTCCATCTCTGCCCCTACATGCACGTGTGTGATAAAGCAAACAGGGAGGCATAATACATGGGCGCGGGCGTAGGATCATCAGGAGATATCGCTGTTATTAACTCGTCTACCTCAATAATTCCCTTTAAAAGTCGCTCTTAAACTCCGTAAGCTGCCCGGCTCTTAAGAACTGATGAGCTCTTTCCGTAGCTCTCGGCCTCTTTTTTCACTATATCATCTATAGCGACAATGCGCGCCCCCCGGTTATTTCGATTATTTAGCGATCTAGAGCTAACGCGAGCAGGCATCCCCGACGAGGAGACGAGCGGCGGATTAGCTCGCGAGCCTCGGCACGCCAATCGCGGCCTTCCATCTGACAAGAAATTCTCAGTATCTCGGAGTCATTCGTGTTGTTATCGGCGCGCGAGGGCTCCGGCCGACCTCCCGGGCACCCTTATTGTCTGCACCCATGAATTGAAATAACCAAACGGTCAAAAATGTGTAGCAAGTGCAGCGAGTGCTGCCAAGGCCCGAGGAATGGCACGAGCACTAGATCAGCATCGGATTCTAATTCGGAAGCTTCAGGTAACTTCATGATTCTCCTCATGATTCTCATTGATTATATCATCGTTATCATCGAGCCGCGCCGACCCCGCTTACATACATAGCCAGATTCTATTTCATTCGACAACTTTTAAATACGTATAAATTCAATGCAAACGATTCCGTACGTTGGTCCGTTAAAAGTGTTCGTCCAGTTCGTCAATATATTCGTCGTCCAACAGAAAATTCAATGTATTTATAAAAAAAAAAAACAATAACAATAACAATAATAAAGAAGAAGTTTCTAACGTCATTTCGTATTCTTGACAAACAACGCGTATCGAGCTCCGGAAGCTTGTCATTAGTTAGTTGCTGCTAGTACATCAAAACTTGACTTTCTAAATAGAATTAACACACTTTACTCGAGTTAAGTAAAGTAAGATAAGGGCATTTCAATCAAACCATTTGGATTTCATTTCTAAGAATTTTCAAACGCACATTTTCTTTATACTATAAATCGAGAGGCGCATGTATTTTCTATAAGGTTATTTATCGCGTTATTTCAATGTATCGGAGCAAAATGGTATTATAATCCCTAAACTGTCAGGCGTGACTTTTCCAAATTAGATAACAATCCGTAGTGTTATTAACTCTCTCGGCTACAGAAACACCGCTGCAGAGCAAATATTTTATAATAATCCTGATACTGTAGGTTTGTGTACGTACGTGGTGCCGGTCCTTCACAACATCAAATGTAGTTGGTTACTTTTTATATTTTCTCTATTACATAAATTATCAAATATGTAAATTCACCGTAAGATTAATTTTATTAATTCGAGAATGTTTTATTATTTTAACCGCGTATTGTCTTTGAATACTATTCGTTACATTTATAAAACGTTATTCCTTTAAATGTGTAACATTCAATGTGAACAATAAGTTCTTCGTATTATTGTAAGTATTGATATAAATTGATATTGGACAATTTGTGCAATTTCACGTCTTACTGGTTAGTTAATTATTCTTAAAAATTAGGAACAAATATGTAAATAAAAAAAAATTATTACATATAACTTTTAGAAAATGTTGCGAGAGAATTTATGTCGAATATAACTTGTCCGTTTCATAGGATTTTCGCCTTTTCTCACTTTTCACAATGAAAACTTTCCTTAAATCATAGTTATTTGCTAAACAGAACGAATGAGATAATACTACAGTTGTCTTTGAGGAGAAAAAATTTATAGTATTATAATGTTTACGACTAATGTTGTCCAAGGTATTTCATAATAGTGATTAAAAATTATTTAACTCGTGATAGCATAGCATCGTCGTGATATGAAGGTGCATGCACTTAATATTATTATTGGTTATCGAGTTTCTTGTTTAGTTTCGTACGCGTATATAGATTACAGTATGTACACGATAAGTATGGCTATGTTATAAAGTTATTATTTACACGAAAATTAACGAATTAACTTTTACAGACGAAGTCTAGCTATTTTGTGCTTCTGAGCTTTAGTTTGTTTTTGTTAATAAACAGTCGTACACGAGGGAAAGATTAATTTTATACATACATATATATATATATATATATAGTGCGAATGGTCAAAAAACAAAAACAAAAAAAATTCTCAATGGTGGAACGTATGTTTTTTTTTTTTTTTTTTTTTTATTAAGATTGTTGCTCTTATCTACAAATCAGCTTGAGCTTAAAATAAGCATTTTCATTCCGATGCTGTTCATAATTCGCTATCTACTTTTTCCTTTTTCACGTGCTTCTTAAAGATTATAAAAAGTTTTCTGCGGATAAAAATTATTTCAGGCCGGAAAAATCCTCGTGGCTTTTGCTGGCGTTTATCGAAAATTATTTTTGTTACAGAAGAAGAGTGGAATGCAGATGGCAAGAATCGATATTCAAATGAAAGTGGTGAGTAAAATTATTTATTTACTTTCATTTGGATTAGTTTCTGTTTTTTGCGTTTCCTTCAGAGCTCGTACGAAACTGCATCTCTAATCTAATCTAATATTTAACGAGTATTAGGTATTATCATCATCTTATTCATAGTCAGCAATTTCTGAAAATTCAATCGACAAAGTGGAATAAATATAGCGTATTTATTCCAATCGGATTAGAATTCATTTTGCTGAAATCGATGGTCTTTCGTATATATGGAAAGAAAAAAACAACAAAGCAAAACAATATCGGAAGGGCGCTCGGACAAATTTATTTTTTAGTGACTGAACTCATGAAAATATGTGTGGGAGTATTTTGTAACTATTACGAGAAACAGATTACTTCAATTACAATACATGTTAATATATATATATATATTCTTAATATTTAATAAGTTGTTTATTTAATAAATGTTTAAAAACATTTTGATTACAATGAATGGTAATTGGTTAATGTGACGTGTAAAATAGGGAGAAAACGATCTTACTGCACTAATAATCGGTTATCGGAATATTCGATATACAAGAGGGTCCTTGTGGATGTGTCGTATTGAGAAAGATTAATTAACGTAGTGTTTGAACTAGGGGCGTATACACCGTGTAGAAAAGCAAAGCTTAGCGGCAGCAGTAGCAGCAGTAGTGGTGATAGTAGTCGTAGCAGTGGTGGTAGTAGTGCGGGTCGGTTGCATCAGCAGTCGATAAGTAAGGTTGCAAGGCTAAACCGGCAGAAAACGGGTGGGAGTTGGCGGCGCCCCGGTCGTCCGGGTGCCGGTCCAAACAGCACACATATTTTAAAATAAACCTCGCCCTAGGGCTCGCAACTCCGTGGGGCTCGTTGCTGCTCGTGCAGCCACACCCTGCCGGTGTCTGCTTATCGGCTGTTCGAGCGGGCTCGGCCTTGACGTGTTCTAGCCCTAAGCACGTGGGGGAGAGGGGGCATCTTAACGGGTAGCTCGGGCCATCCGTTCGCTCTCTCTCTCTCTCTCTCTCTCTCTCTCTCTCATCGCCTTGGTCGCCTTCGTCGCTTCTTGGCTTTGTGGATCGGTCAGGGAGGATGAGAGGGAGGATGAGAGGGAGGAGGTAGGGAGGTTGGGAGGCCGGGGTGGGTAGGGTGACGGCATCTCCGGCACGTCTCTTATCCGGCTGGACCATTGCAGATCGCACCGCGTCACGCAGCTGCACCGTATAACTCGGCCCTTGAGCTCGCGTTGAGGAGAAAGACGAGGGAGAGAGACAGAGACGGGCAGACGCAGAGAGAGAGAGAGAGAGAGAGAGAGAGAGAGAAGTGCGCGAGCGCACGAGCGGAGGAGGCGGCGTTGCGCGACAGTCGGGAATTAGACAGGCCGCCGTTGACATCGGTGGGACGAAGAATCGCCGCTGTTTTCGCACGACAGACTCCAATCGATTGTCAAAGTTCGAGACCGAGGAAGTCGCAAGGGCGTTAATGATGTTTTATGAGGCCCGAGCCAAGTAGTGGCGCGGAGTGGCGGAGTGGAAGGAGGAAGTGGAAGGCCAGCCGCGCCAGCCTCTCGCGGCACCGACACCGAAAACGTATACGGGACTCGGTGATCGCCGACCGGGATTGATCGCCTGCGTGTTCTTCGCCGTCGCGGCTCTTCCCGACAAAGTACTAGCAGTAGTGCACGCACCAGCGGGAGGCAATGCCGCGACGACCCTGGCGAGGGTCGATCGCCGACGACCGCCTTCCCTAGTGTTCCTTGGAGTGCCGTTGTTGCGACGACGCCGCTGTCGCCGTCGCCGTCGCCGTCGCCGTCGCTATCGTCGTTGCCGTCGGTTCTCGTTCTTCTCCTGCGTATTCTCGAGCCGCGACGCTTATCGCGGTTACGATTCTCCGCTCCGTCAAAGTGATTTACGGGCTCTTGACAGGCCTGCGGAAACGCTTTCTCACCAATTCCTAGAGTACGAGATGTAAGTAGTAGTAGTAGTAGTAGTAGTAGTAGTAGTAGTAGTAGTAGTAAGGCGTCGAAAGGCCTCTCTCATTCTTTTCTGCATCCTTCAGCTCCGCTTCTCTGTAAGTGTTTCGCACTCTGCTCTTCGTCGTCGTCGTCGTCGTCGTCGTCGTCGTCGTCGCTGCCACCCCCCGCCCGTCCCTCCCGCTCCGCTTTGCCTTCCCCAACCTCTACCAACCAGTGCTCACTTACGCCCCTCGCCGTGCCGCCAAACAATTCCGCGGCTTCGGCCTCCGACCCGCGTCCCCGCATCCTCGCCCATCCGCCTGCCAACCCACCCACCCACGGCCCACCACCACCACCACCACCACCACCACCACGTACGCACGCACGCCACCCTCGAGTCCCGGCGAATGACACGTCTGGTCGTGGCCGGCTCTTTACCTAGACCGTGACGCTCTTCTTCTCCTTCCCCGAGCTTTTCCTTTGATGCCACCGACTCTGCAAGCTTGCCACGTCTCGTTTCGAGCGTTGCATGTCTCGCGGGCATCGCGTTCTCGGCTCTCCCCTGCATACTACGCCACTTCACCTCCCACCGTCCCGTTGCCGCTTTTGTTACCGCTGTTATTACTCCTGCTGCTGCTGCTGCTGCTGCTGCTGCCACCGCTACTCCTACTCCTACTGCCACTGCTACTCCTACTGCTACTCCTGCTACTGCTACTGCTACTGCTACTGCTACTAATACACCGATAGCAACACGACCACTACAACACCGTGCAACAACCACCGTGATTACCAGCCAACCAGCCAGCCCCCCTCCCCCCTCTCTCTCTCTGCACTCCTCGACGTACCACCGCCCTCGCCCACGGACACGGGCACCGTCCGCCGCCTCCCGTCCTGCCGCCCGACCGCCCGCATCCCCCATCGGCACACGCATACAATACCCCTCTCGCATCTGATACCGCAATCTACGTACGTATGCAGCGGACTAACATTCCGCTTAAGCGTATTCAGCAGAAGCTACCCTTCGTGACTCGCGGGGACGACGTATAGATTTTTTTTCTTCTTCTTCTTCTTCTTCTTCTTCTCGTTGTTGTCCCTCTCTGTCTATCAACGCATCAGGAGACGCGGAAAGTTTACGCCGAGCGGCTCCGGTGCCGGGGGTGTAGGGTGTAGGCCGGCGCTCATTCAATATTCATCCGGAGCTTCCTCCTTACGGACGTCAATCGGAGCCTCGCATAAATAGCTCGGCTATTTCCAGTTCCAGTACTCACTCGTACGGCCTTCGCCGTACGCTCGAAGCCTCGTCGAGTTATAATAATACTAATGCCCCGTGTACAAAGCGGTCGTGTACCCTCGGTGTATCCTATCGTTCTTCGACCCCTTACAATAAACCCCTCACCACCCCCCGTCCTCCTACTGCCAATAATAGTGGCGAATCGCATTTCGAAGCGTAGTGGAGATAATCCGTAAGCGAGTAGCGGCCGAGTTTACTATAAACAAGGTTTATTACAGAAGCGAGACCGGTTTGGCATCTTCAGTCCTCTGAATGCAAATAATGCCTTGGCCAAGCTCTTAGCTCGAGCTACTTAAGCAATGAATTTTAAAACTACTGAACGCGTAAAAGGGGAGCTCTTGATTAATATAAAATAGCCGCTCTCCCTCGAATAGTCACTCGAGTCGCGAGTTGTTGGGACATCAAAATATTATATTCACGTACTCGAGCCAATTAAGCTTTCTAATAGCGAGTCTGCTTCTTCAGAGCGCTCTTCCCTTCGTAATAACCGATCGCAATAACCGAATGCCCCCGACGTATAGAGAACTTGCTCTATTACGGGAGACAAAATCAATGATCCGCGAAGGCACTTGTTGGATTTTCACACCTTCCTTCTACTTCGTGTCCGTGAATACCGAGCTATCCGAGAACCGCTTTTTATTTATTATTACTTGATGCTTGATTTCGCCTTCCTCGCCACTTCTTATACGAAATAAATTAAATGCACGTGCATCGCAACGAACTTTTAAACTAATTCAAATTCATTTTTCTTATTGACTATTCCATTGATTTACTATAATTGTATACTTTCATCGAATACCCCAAACATTTTCCATACCTTGTTAACATTCAAATTAACCCCAATTATTAAACGCAATTAATACCCCTTTCTCTCTCTCTCTCTCTCATACTTCGTACATGTACTTCATATATTTATTATGATTGATAAACTGTAGTAAGTCAGTAAATAGTCGACTTGGTAAAATCCATTCATCAATCAGATAACTACCAATACTATCTAATTACGCAAAAGTATTAGTTTTTAAGTTTAGAGTTAATTCCAGGACAAGAGTTTTAAGCCGTATTCGTCCTTGAAAGGTGATAAAATTGATTTAAAAGTAGATTTGTAACAATAAGTACATTATTAACTGATATCATTTAACAGGCAGTTATAAAGTAACCTTAAACTACTATGCACAGTAGCTCAGGTTGTAAAGTGTAAACGTTTTATGCATTGATCTTATGCTTAAGTAATACAATGCTGAATTCGTACACAATATCTATACGATATTTATTAATAATATAATTTGTAATGATATATTATGATACTATAGGTTAATTGTGCATCCTCGTACAAGTATATTTATATATATATATGTATATATATGTATGAGTATTATATGTAATAATAGCTTTACATTATAACATTATAAAGAGTATTTACAGAAAAATCGATTTATCAATTAATCTTGTATTCTTCTCTAAAGTGATATCCATTTACGATAAGCCCGTGTCCTTTTTTTCACGTTTCTTCGATACGTAAGTACTAAAATACGTAATGAAATATAGTCAAGTGTACAGTAGCTCCCTATAACCTTGAGTATATAATTTCAGTAAGTAAGTAACGCGGAAGCCCGTATTATGCATATGTGTTATCCCGATAATGAACGCAGTTTATAACGAGTGCACTTGGGGGTGCAGTTCGAGGGGGTGGGTTGGGGGTGTATAGATGATAAACGTCCGTAAGGGAGGAGAGAGAGAGAGAGAGAGTACAGAGCGCGGTCGTTCTTTGTCGCAGGTGGTACAGGAAAGGCGGAGGGTGAAGGGCCTAACGATCATCCTGGCAGGCGCATCGGAGGTGTCGGCATCGGGATCGGCGGCGGTGCCGCCTTGGGTACCCAGTCCCGGAGTGGCGGTGTCGGGGGTGGACGCTCGCGCGACGAACCGCGCAGGCATACCCTCAGCGGGGATCACCAACCCGTCGCGCTGTTGCATCACCAGCAGTTCGGCACGGCGGTCGGTGCCACCGCGGGTCAACCGTTGCACCCTCTGCACCCCCGGCACTTACCGCCGCTCCACAACCAGTACGGGTCATCGGCTCGTCACACCACCATGGATCTCGAGGTGATCACACATAATTCATATTATTTTCACCTCCAATATCCCCCTTCCGCTTCCTTATTCATTATTTGGATGAATTTCTGGAAAATCTCTTTCTAAGGATAAAGTCCTGAAAGGCCGATCCACGGACACGTCACGTACTTATACGTATATTATAAATCATCTAGATTTCTGTGCAGCTCGTGAGAAAGACGAGGCCGCGATACTCGCGAAATATTTAAGCTCTTTATGGTGTTTCCTTACAATCGTCGAATCAAACGAAAATTTAACGAATTTGATCATCCGGATAATTCTATTAACAATAAAGATTACAATTAATTAACATGGCGTAGATATTCATTAATTAAATATTTCTACTCGTAAAATATGAAAATTTCATTTTCAATTCCAGTTTTTAATAATTATCAGACTTAGTTCGAACTATATATATATATATATTACATTTTTGTCCCTCTCTCTCTCTCTCTCTCTCTCTTTTATTTTTATTTTTTATTTATTAAAGAATCCTTTATAATATTATAAGGCACAGAATTTATAATTTGATCATTATAATCTAATATAAAATCAAAAGTACGTATCATATTAAATATTAATATCGTAACCTTCCAGCTTTTCTAAAATTATTTGTGTTTATGATCTTACACTTTTACCATATTTGTATGTAAAACATATACATTTTTTAATAACAAATTTATTCATATGTGTAGCTAAATTTCCAAGCATTTATGTTATAAATAATGTCTAGATATTTACATATTGCCTTTTCGTATTCAATGTTAAGATTAATTAATAATTTTGACAAAATTAAATATTTCTCTATTTAATGCACTCTATATCACATTCATATATTATTAACATAGTAATGTTTACGAGTTAAATATAAGATAAGATTTAGGATAAAGCGAATATCACATTGTCTTTCGCTCAATAATTATATGAAAACTCGAGTGTTCGAACCCTTTTCTTACGGAAAAAAAAAAATAAATAAATAAAGAAAACAGTTTTTATAAACTTATTGAGTTGCAATAAATTAATTTTTGTTTTGAAACATTTAAGTTTTACAATAACGTAGATAACGAAATGTGAACGTGTTACAAGTAATTTATGGCTTACATGATTTACGAGCAGACTATTTATAATAATTTGTTTATACTGAATTTTAAATTAGTTTACACGCTCAAGTAATAATACGTGAATTCGGTTCAGTTGAAGAATCAATTTTTTATTGTAAAAAGTTTGCATATTAATGCATAAACGTTAAAGTCTAATTTTAGCGCCGAAAGAAAAATCTTATCTGGATCTTTTCATTTTCATTCCTCGCATAAATAAGTTTGAATTTTAATTTCAAAGTATAATATATTGTTTGTTACACTTCTTAAATTATTGATATTATTAATACAATAAAATAATACGAATATGCTAATAGCCAAATTTTATTAAATATAATGATATAATCGATTTATATGCATATATAATCGTAAATGTCAGTTTAACGCGAATCTTAATTTCAATTAATAATAACGTTTAAGGTATTTCTAACAAATGTTATTAATATCTGTAAATTAGTCAATGGTTTCTTGTACCGGTAAATTAAAGCTGAAATATGTATATATATATATAGTTGTGTAGATTCGGTATTTTAATTACGATCTTTGATATATTAAATACAGAATATACAGAATGCATTATATAGAAGAATTCGAAAGAAAGAACACTTTCATAACACATTTAAACTTATAATAATAATACTCTTTTGACAAATTGACAAATACTGATTGAATATAAATAAAATATGTAAAACAAATTCACTTCTGTGTATCGTTCTATCGTTGGTATTTAACAATTTACTTCTGAATGGCGAATAATTTTTATGTAACGTTATCATGCTACTTAATAACATTTTCAATATACATTGTAAATAACCAACAATTTATCTATATATTTCATCCTAATTGAAATTTATGTGTATTTCCATTGTTCTTCGTTAACAGATGGGAACCAAGTCACGCCAAAGAAAGGTAATTCATAACTAACAATTCTACTAACAGGTTGCAACTGCACTATTATTTTTACAATATCATCTTGCATGACTAATGTATTTCTAGTGAAAGCATGGGAACTGTTTGTTTTTTTTTTCCTTCAAATATTATACTTCAGAATTTTAAGTTTCAACGATATTACGAAATTAACGTTCCCACCCCCCGTCCCGTCCCCCTCCCTTCTTATATAATAATATAAGAATTTCTCCAGAAATAAAATTAATACTCTCATTATACTCTTACTATTTCCTAATAATTATCGTTCAGTTACTTTTATGTATAATTATAGAGTGACAATGATTATAGATCAGTAAACATAATGAATTTCCGGATCGTCAAAGTAAAATTATAGTCGTATTTGTAATTTGACAAAAATGTATTTTTCATATGATTTTCTTTCAAATTGCAATTGATTATAATGCGCATGTTCAATGTTTTTAATTATTAAATAAAAAATTTTTGTTTAATCTCACAGACAGCAATGCGTAAAATCTACGCTCGACATAATTATTTTAACGAATAATCTTCTTTACTTACGTGAAAATTATTATTTGCATAAAATTATTTACGCATTGAGAGGGGAATAGATTTTGAGAGGACGTTTTCCGAAAGTAGTCCGTTAAAAGAAACACTTTTAATATAAATTTCATTGACTCGAGAAGATAATTGAGGTTTAATTAATAATCGACCGTTCATTAACGTATATATAAAAATATTGTAAAATTTCAGTCACCTCTTCCTCGAGGCTATCCGCCTCCGTCTTCAGCGATGCTCTTCGACGATGACCCCGGGATTATGTCAGAAGTCGAGACTTCAAGCACTGGATTTCGTAGAGGTGGCAAGCAACGAAGCAGTTTGCCGGTCGTACGGACTCCCAGTAAGACTTTGGAGCGACCACTAGGTGAGCTTTAGCTAGCATCTTTACTATTAACGTCATCCATTCCATCTCCCTTCTTCTTTCCCTTCCCCGTACAAATATTATTCTTACTATCATTATGACTTTTCATTGTTCGAATAATGATTTTTCTTTTCTTTTTTTTCTTCTTCTCCGTGCTTTAATTAAAATGCTCGTATTAAATATATTACTTTACATGTAAATTTGCATTAGATGAATTTGCAATCGATATCGTCGTCACTTTCCGTCGCAACTTATTATTACTATGATTTCAGGTCTTGTGTTTCTGCAATGTCGAAACGAAACCAAAAGAGCTTTGCTACCTAATGAAATAACAAGTATTGACACCGTGAAAGCCCTTTTCGTAAGAAGTTTTCCTAAACAGCTTACCATGGAGTATTTGGACAGTCCTCACGTTAAAATCTATATTCACGACAGCAACAAGGACATGTTTTACGAACTAGAAGATCTAAGGTTTGCTTTTTTTATTATTATTTTTGTTATTTTTATTATTTATTTTTTTTTTTTGGCTTCCATACGTACGCGCTTAAGCTTCATTCGTAGATAGATGAATAGAGTTGTTATTGAAAAAAGAAAAAATTAACCTCCTTGTAGATCACATTTGCGGGACATTAGAGATCGTAGCGTGCTTCGACTTTTCGAAAGTGACGGCGTCGCCGGAATGCCAGGAAGTTTTGGCGTTCCTGGTGGTCCTATGCTGCCATCCCATTGGGAAGATCCAAGTTATTTTAGCGAGCCAGAGTTTGATAGTGAATTTCAGCACCAACACATTCACAAGAGTAAGGTGAGTGGTATTGATTTATGGATTTTTTTACAAATTCCCAACGAATAAGGATACGCGGCAAGGAACATTTAGGAGTATAGTTAATTTTATTATATTAAATAATAACAATTCCGCAAGACAACTTGTGGCTAATGAGTATTTATACATATGATTATAAAAAGCGAAGAATTATTATTAACTCGACACCGTATTGAAAAGTCTTTATACATACATGTACAATATATTCGTCGTAAGCAGTACGTGTTGAGAAATGTCGTAGAACCAATGTAAACATACGTACAGAGGTGCTGCTCCACCTGTATCATATATTACCACGCATATTACCACGAGTGAATTCGTTTAAATTTTTTTTTTTTTTTTTTTTTTTTTTTATGATTATCTTAGCCTATTGGGAGTCAACTAAAAACTATTTTAAAATACGGTGAATGTTGACGTTCATTGATGTTCATTTACAAAGTTACATTATTTTTTTACCTTCATACTCAAAAGTTTGCTCATTCGAATTATAATAATAAACTTTTATTCACCTTTATTCAACTAAGAGCAAGTAGATTAACACTTAATTATATTTTCACTAATAAAAGAATTATGGTAATTAATTACATTATAAAACTTTTAAACTCGGATTTTACGTAATTTTACGTAATTCTGGCCGAATGTGTAAAATTTTGCCTTTACGTCTCGACTACTTTATCTTTTAACTATACAAAATATAACTGTGCTGTCGTTAATTGTTTTTTCTTCTTCTTCTTCTTCTTCTTCTTCTTCTATTTACACGTACGTGTCAATTGAAAATTTCGTACCAGGTATATTATTTAAAAATACAAACAGCTATTGGTTTGCGTCGACAAGACATGTTCAAACACGACTACCATGATGTAATAAATAAATGAAAGCACATAATTTTTGGACTTACATTGACGAGCGATTTGTCAAATTTCTTTAATTTTTTTTTCAATTTTTAATTTCTTTTAATTCCTACGTACATTTATGGTAGTATTTATCAGAAACCTTTTACTCTTTATGACGTCGACAAATATTGCAATAAATTGAAAATAAAAAATTACAAAACTTATAAAACGAATTGTAAATCCTTCAGTTAGAGAAACATGATATAATATATTGCTTATTAGAACTATATACAGATTGATTTAGAATTTTAAAGCTTTGTATGGTTTTCGTGTATTCCAATTTCGCTTGAATTTCATTCTATTCGTACTATTTGCACTGCTCGTCTAATTACATTAGTCGGTAATAAGTAAACTGTATCATCGCAATCTTATTTATAAAAAAACGCATAATATATTTAATGTAAACAAGTATAGTATCGTATAGGTATAAACATGTTTATATATATATCTTATATTTATTAAAAATATCTTCGTCGAGAAAAATATTTTTATATAAAAAAATTAATACCTATTCATGTACGCCTCGTGTTGCCTTTAATAGGCAACATTTCATTTCATTGTCACTGAATAGAATTTATATTACTCAGCCAGACGATTGAAGTTTCGGTGACATATGGCATTTCAAGCTATTTCAGTCACAATTTCATTAAAAATAATATAATCTTTCATTCAAGGCAGCATTCTATTTTTTAACCTTTCTTAATATCTCATTACTTGTTAATTTCTTCTTTTATATATATATATATATAATTTATATCTCTAACGTTAACATTTTTAGAGTTGTAGTTGTCATTCATTGTATGCGAATAAGAGTAAAAGTGATCGATCTCGTCCGGAGATAAACGATATAAATGAATATTTTTGACTTTCTTAAACTACTGGATTTTTATTTAATCCCTAAAACTTAAGACGAGATATAAGTTAAAACAAAAAACAAAACAAAACAAAAAAAACTTGTAAGGCCTGGAAGAAGATAATGACGAATTTTATGCGAACGATAAACTAGCTTGTGTATTGAATGAAATAATAAAAACTTGACGTTATTGAAATTTTCGCACAACGCGTGGATCGACAATATATAAAGAAGAGGATGAAAATGACTCTTAAAAAAAAGTAATTAAAGGTATTCCATTTGAGTCGAAGAGTGCAAAATAGATAAAACTGATGGAAGGTGACGAGTACGAAGAAAAGTTAAATGCGAAAGAGCCCGCCTTGATAATCAATAATAATAATATTAATAATAATATTAATAATAATGATAATAATGATAATGATAATAATAATAATAATAATTGGTAAGGCGCTTGTTTGTGAGGGAGGCTGTGGTAGGTGGACGGGCTTACTCAGAAAGCCTTGCAGGCTTGTGTGGCAGGCACATGCAGAGCTCCCGAGTAAAGCTTCTTGGGTACGGTTCGCCAAGCCATGACGATGGCCTTCTCGAAGGGCTCGTCCGCGCAGCCGTCGCAAACGTTCATGACGCGCCGGACCTCTTCCTCGGCGGGCTCCCGCTCGTCCTCCTTGTCCTTCGGTTTCGGACGCGGTATCGACGACAGACCGAAGCTCGTCAGACCGTTGAAGTAACTGCCAGTGCTGTCGGTGAGCAGCTGCTGAGGTATCTGGTGGATGTAGGAGTCGTCGATAATTGAGCCTTCGGCGTAGACGAGACCTCGCTTTTGCTTCCTTTGATCCGACGCCGATGTCGCATTGCTGCTCGAGTCCCTCCTTAGTCTCGAGCCTCCGGCCATCGTCGCCTCCCTGGCGCTCTGTTTCACCAACAATAAAACATAGTCAATCGATCGGCATTTCTTGTAAAATTCTTCTTTTTTGTTTCTTTTTCTTTTGTTTTTTTGTTATCACCAGCAGCCCAATTCAGAATTAGAAATTCTATTATTTCTAAAGAGAGCCCCTGCATTAAATTAAAATTTAAGTAAAAAAAAAAAAAAAAAAAGAAAGCTCCATCCAAGAGTCTACTATCACACGCTGATGATGATGATGATGATGGTAATAAGAATAATAATAATAATAATCATGCTACGTATTATCAGTAAAATGTCGTAAAATTTATATTTAATGGGTATAATGAAAAAGGAAAGAGTCACGAGGATACCTTATCATCCCCCTTCTCCTCCTTCTCCTCCACCCCATGTTCTGTCTTAGTCGCATCTGCATTTTCTCTCTTGGTAATTTTCTTGAGTTCGATATGGTTGACCATTCGTTGGACCTCCTCGCTTCCGTCGTCGTCCCCTTCCTGTTTATTTCCGTCCTCGGTATCGAGCGAGTCGACGGTGCCAGTCGGGACATTACGGTAACGCCTATCGATGAAGCTAAAGCCGTTAACGGGCGAACTACTGCTGAGCGAGGGAGATGTCAAAAATCGTGTGCTAATGGGTCTGCTGCTGCCAATGTTTCCAAAGCCGACCAAAGTCTTCGTGAAATCGAACGGTATGCTAGGCGGCAATGAATTTACGTTGGGGTCTGGTGTTGGTTGGGGCGGTAAAATCGCCGGCGGCAGTGGCTGGGGGGATGCCTGGGGCACGGGTAGGCTCGGATGACGCAGTGTAACGCCATTTTGAACGATCTGAATGTGCGCTCCTTGATTAATTTTCACCTTTGATAAGAAACAAATATTTGTATAACAAAACAAAAAGTAAGAAAAAAATACATCAAATCTCTATGATTTCTCTACTTTTTTTTTTATGTTATAATTACGAAGGAATAATTATTACAAAGCATTATGAAAAATCATTATTATAACCGTAATACGATACTCCGTGACTATAACTAATTATAACCTTTGATTCGAACGAAACTTATCCCTATAAAGTGTATACATTCGAAAGTGCCTCCATTAAAACTTATTAAATCTACAACCTCCAGTAATACACTTATCTACTACAAAAAAAAAAAAAGGTATTCAATTATACATTTTAGATGTGTTTTTTTTTGTTTTGTTTTTTTTTTGTTTTAGTTAAAAATGTTAAAAAAATTTAGAATTACGTATATAAAAAAATTGAAAAAATGATCTAGATTGCGAAAGAGTATGATAAATATGTAGCAATTCTTTGCGAAAATTATAGCTTATTTTCTTCTCTCATGTAATAAGAGAACGCCTTAATTAAATAAGCATTCTTTTTTTCATTCATTTTCCACATTCCTACATAACTGCGTAATCGCAAAGAATATTTTCTTAATACGTAAGATGATAGGTAATAGGGATTATTGATAAAAAAAAAATAAAATAAAAAAAAGAAGAACTTCGCCCCAAAAAAATCAATTGTGTTTTAATGTAATGCGTTCTTATTGAGTTTTAAAAGTTGATTTATAAAATACTACTTTCATAATTCATTTGTACTTGATAAATTATTAGAAAGCTTATGAACAAACGGAAGAATACAATAAAATTCTAACTTTATGATTTAACAAAAAAACCCGATTTTCTTAATTTACGTGCATTATTCGCTATAAAAAAAAAAAAACAAAAAATACACAATGATTTTGAAATGACTCAATTGAGCCTCGGTTTAAAAAAATAAACACGTTCCATTATGAAAAAGTACGCGGATCTTTGATCGTACAGTGCGTCCCGAGACCAATATATCTTACTCAGTGAGCGATGTACGCGGCCCATTATAATCTTAATTGATTACTCAAAATGAATTAATGAAAATGTGTCCAAGGGCACAATTCAGTATAATTTAGGCAGATATAGTTGCGAGGCAATAAAGGCAATAACCACAATAAATGAATAAATTAAGAATCGGCTTACTTGATGATTGAGCTGTCCGCCTGTGAGGAATGGGCTCATTGGTAGGGGTAATCCGGTAATCGGCGCTTGTGTCGTGGTCGTCGACAGTGGCACGTTATTGTTGGTATTATGCTCAAAGTGATGGGCATGGTGATGCTTGTGATCTCGGTGAGCTTTCCCGGCAGTGAGCGCGACCCCGTACAGTTGGAGCATTGTCAATTCACCCAGGAAGCCACCAGAACCTGTAGCCCGAGACCGGCATTATTTAATAAAGTTCTTACATGTATCCTCGTTACTAGATTTCCATATTATTACGCGTTAGGACATTTCTTGCTAATTATGTAATGCCACCGAGGCCTAATGAAGAGTTTAGCGTGGAAATTAATTTTTACATAATGCTACTGGATTATTTAAGTATTACTCGAAAAAAAAAAAAAAAAAAAAAGAAGGCACGTAAATGGCTATTTAAGCCAGGAGAGTATTTGTGTAATTACAGAATTCCTTGGCTTGCTTTCAAAAATTATCTCAGTTATAGTTTATTAAGCTATTAGGTTGATCCTATTGATGAAGTTATTTATTAAGAATTTATATGTGTGCGCACAAGCTGGGAATACAGTTGCACAATGTCGCGAGGAATTCAAACAATTATTTTACTGGCTAAGGAAATGCTTGTAGTCAGTCACCTGGAGGCGCTCCTTCGCCTTCGAGAAATCCACCACCGAGTTGACGCTGCTCTTGTCCGGATATGGCGATCCCGCCGCCTTTAATTACATGTCCAACGAGCTATATGGAACGAATGTAGGGTACGTTAATATACGGCCTATACGAGTTTACCTATTTATTCGCCCAACTAGTGATTAATTACTCCGAGATCAAATTTAAACTTATTTTGAAAGACGGAAAGATAAAGATTTAGCCGAGGACTTAATTGGCATAAAGCTCTGTTCGTATTTTGACGAAGTACGTCGCGTACGTCGGACCGCGAAAATCAAAATGTTATTTTTATAACGATAACAGCAATAACAGCGATAACAGCAATAATAATATAAATAATAATAAGAATAATAACAACGCGCGCGTTTGTCAATATCCGATTAATCCGTATTGCCCTTTTAAAACCGTCAAAACCCTCTTGAATTAAACGTCGGTCATTGGCAAAGAAAGAGGAGCTGAATAAACGAGAATACGAATAAAAGTCATGGCGAAGCCCTTATCGCCATCTCTATCTATCCCCCCCCCCATCAGTCCATCAGTTACCAATAACCCTTAAGCGCGTTAAGTTAAAATTCTCACCCTGTTGTGGAATCCACGACCTACGCGCTCGTCATTGACCCAGATTTGCCATTCTCCAGTGCGGCCGTTCCAGCTCTGGCAAGAGTGGTACCACCTGTTCAATCTCAATGGATAATTCAAACGGTAAAGAGTGTGCCCATCGACGCTGAGCATGTAGTAAGAGCTGCGTTGCGTATTAGCTATCCAAGACAGGATGCTACGTGGTTGATCGCCCACTAATCTCGTGCATAAATCGTATTCGTTAGGCCATTATCTTCACTCCAGAACAATAACCTTTTCCTCCGCCCGCCCCTCCAAATATCAATAACCCGCGCGTTTCCCTTTCTCACGAGTTTTTATTATTCAAAATCATTCCCCCATTACCTTCTCATTATGAATGCTATACCTTTGAGGCATAAACTAACTTACTGAACCTTTTGAGCGTACGCATGAATAACAACAATATTTCCCTACATCGATTCCCTCATCGAGTTATTGTTGTAATGTCTATCTATATCATTGTTTTGTAACGTTGTTCGCGGCGCTCTCACCTCTCGTATAGGAATTTTTTTTTTTTTTTTTTTTTTTTTTTTTTTTTTTTTTTTTTTTTCTTTTTTTATTGACTATTATGAAACATTATTTAGCCTCAGATAAATCAGAATAAATATCTAGTTATCATTTGCTACATCGTGATTTACGTTTCTTTTTATATCTAAGCTTTTATTAATATACATAAGATTTCATGAACTCAGAACATTACAACAGAATATAATATTTTAATTAATTATACATTGCTAATAGTCGAAAGACGTTAGAAAATCGTAAAATAACGGTTAAACCAGTCAGTAATGATCGATTATTTCATCCATAATAATTGAGTCGATGAGAAATTTTAAAACACTCTCGTGCCTCTCGTGATAACGTTTGAATTTATTTATTGAGAAGAATGTCTTTTAAATAAATGTAATGCAATTACCAAGAAGTATACAATTTACATGATAATCAGAATTATTACTTCAAGGAAAATAAACAGCATTGAAATTACTTTCATTCCAGAATTACAATGCCTATCTTTGAATCAGTTTGAAAACATTATTGATACCGAGAGTACGGAATATTAGTACAAAAATTAATAAAAAAAATTTAAGTATAGTTTGATAAAATAATTTAAACTTACTAAAGTAATTGTATTTTATCTGGTATTAAGTTTATTTGTTTATTTTTATTTTTATTTTGAATTATGTGAAAAGAAAGTTAAAAGAGAATCATGTTATATATATTTAATATAAAATAATTCAATATCGTTGTTATAAGTCAGAGGATTATATATAATCTTTTATACATATTAATCTATATGTATATATATATATATATATGATAATAAAAAAGGCACTAACTAACCTGCATAAGAAAATAGCGGATGGTCGTTTGAATGATTTGTGAATTTCTTCCACATGCAAAGCGTGAATTCTTTGAGGTCTGGAAGATTTGTCTTGTAGTGAATGTACTGTTTGCAAAAAAGAAACGTGAGTTATTATAGTTTTATGTCTAGCTTTTTTCTTTGGCTCTTTCTACTCACCGGAATTCAAGCTTTAAAGCATAGCCTTGCGACTATTTGTATAAAATATGCACAATCGAATTTAAATCCATATTAAATATTATACGTTTATATATATATGTATATGTATATGTATATGGAATACGCGTAGACATGTTTGCGTAGAGCGAAGAAAAAAAAAAGAAGAAGAAAAAAATAGTATGCCGTTTTATCTTATTATAAAGGTAATGTATAAATCTGCATAATTATAACAGGAGTTGCAAGATCGAGAAATATACGTAAATACTGATATCTTATGTCACGTATCGTTTGCAAAATTATACGTGAATATTAAAACGTTATCCTTTTATTTCGATATACGTTTATGAAATAATAAATTAAAATAGTTTCCGATGGTTAGGAAAATAGAAAAAAAAAATGAATGTCGATTATTTCGCGTTCGACGTAATCGAATGACAAAGTGTTTGTTTGAATATTTAATGATTCTCGTGTCCCTTACGACTCTATGCGGTTCTTCGATTACTTTTAATTTAATTTTGAAAGATGAAACATGAATTTAAGCGAAGTGTATATACATTTATATATATATTAAATATAATGCTTCCACATCGATGATTGGCAGTTAATATAATTTCGAGATAATAATTTAGGGAATTTGGCTTTTGAAGAATATTAACGAATGCAAGTGAATGTTTTATGATTCGTTTTCGGTTAATTGTTTTGGAAAGCTTTTGTCTGTGAAAACAATGGTAATTTGTAATTGCCTTTAAAAGTTTGCAGAAGACGTATTCTGCGTCGGAAAATTATTTTATATTACGGAATTACTTTATAATGTTTATTAGTCACTCTATTTTCATAAGAATTCATTACGGTTAGAGAATTCTTTGAATTAAGTTGAACATTAGGGGAAAACATTTAGAACTAGATCGTTAATTATATATGTCGACAAAGAAATGGTTATAACTTTCTAAATAATTGAATGCATCGGAATGAAATCATACTCATCAATCTGAAATCATTCTCGTTTGTTTAATCAGATTAGAAATCGTACGTACGCATATTTTTTTATTTTATTTTATTTATTTATTTAGTTATTTATTTATTTATTTATTTTTTTTTTATTACTGTACGGGTTCTCTAGATTTTTACGTATGATTTTTATTTAATTTTTTGTTTTCACTGAGCGCCGTTCGCATGGCTATTCATAATATTTTTAAGTTTAAATAAATTATCAATGGTTTTCTCTTTTATAACAACTTTTACTTGAGCCTGTCTTCGTATTTAAAAAGTGTGGCCTACACTCGACTTGGGCCAAAATAAATACAATAAATATCGTTTCGTTTTAATATAAGACACGCACGCGTGTCTGTATTAATTGTAAAGGAAAGGGGTAATAATCGAATGTTGTGAAGCAGTAGAATGACTCGTGCTTTTCTAGGTCTTACAGATTAACTTACACTAATACTCCCGACTCGATTCCACGAAATAACAACAACAACAACAACAACAACAACAATAATAATAATAACAGTAGCAATCATGTTTACTATTTACCGGTTTCAAAGATGGGCTTTTTTATAAGTAATAAATAATTGGATCATCCATCTTGTTGGATAATCGCCATTAACCCGATATCCCGATAGCTGCTATTCGCTCGATTAATTCAATCATAGCAGGATATTTCCCCCCCCCCCACTCGGCGCATAAAGTAACTTTCCACAAAAAGTCCAGGACTTTTTGCAAGATGAAAAGCGAAAGGAATGTCTTAATTTCTCTTAACTATTATTATCGTTGTTTTACTTATATGAGGTATCGGCGCCAAAATTTCATGAAGCATATGTTAAGAAATGCTTATTCTGCATTTTTGCGTAGATTTAGAAAGCGCCTTTAAGTGAAATTCCGAATGCTTTTGTTTCTACCACGTGTTTATGAATATTGCTATTTCTTTTTTTCTCGCACTTTTTCAATATTTCTTCAGAAGACCTCTGCAGTCGTTATCGAAATTTACGCGTTTCACTTTATTTATTATAAAGCGCCGGGTATTACTGCAAGTGGATATCGGCAGAATGGCAAGAGGACAGACAGCTCTCGTCATTATATTAATAAAAACGAAGCAAAGCGAATACGGAACTGGAGGACTGCAGGGACATAATAAAGTTTCCAAAGTAAAACCCCAATAACCTTCCGTACTTCCGTAGAGGATGGAAAAATCTTTGATATAATTAAAGGAGAGGAAAGGAAAGGAAACGAAAGTAAACGACTCGAGTGTAAACGGTACGGCAAACGAAAATAAAGGATACGTGCCGTTGTTGTTTATTTTTACGTACGGAAATCGAGCGAGAACCTTGATGCGGCTATTAAGAACGAATAGCAAGAGTAAAAATAAAGGTAAAGTAAAGGTGCAAAAAAAAAAAAAAATTTTTAAAAAATCAAAAAAAATCGAAGGCGAAGCAACGAAGTGGCAGAGTGAACAATTAAATGAGAGCATTTGAATAATGCGGCTTTGGACATTAGGTGTAATAGATTTTTTAACTTAACCACAGCTTAGCCTTAGCCACGGTTATTTATGAAAAATAGGGGCGTAAAGAATGATTAAAATGAAAAAAAGGCAGAAAAAGGAAGAAAAAAAGAAGAAAAAGTGATGTTGTTTTAAAGCGTGTAAACTAGTACAAGAACTTTCTTAACACTTGCACGCTAGAGTGGCGAAAAAAAGTAAAACAAAGCCGGGAGCTGTGGCGGCGGTGGAGGGTGGGGGGGGGTGACGAGCGGGTGTTTGTATTAGATAAATGCTTAGATAGGGAATGGCGCCGTAAGTCATGAAGCGTATGTATTGGCGCGATGCCCCGAGACAAATCAGAAGTTCAATCGGCGATTGCAATTCCTCCTGATGAAATAAACATCGGAATTTCAAGTCTAAGGCAGGCATAACACGTTGCCACGGGATTACGAAACGATGAGATCTCGGCCGCGCGAGCGGGTAGCGGGTGTAGCGGGTGTAGCGGGTGCGCGCGAGCTCTTCAAAATCGAAAGTCGTCTCTATAATATTTTCGTATGGGAGATCGGCTCGGCCACGGAGATGCTCAAATGCCTCAAATACCCTGGATGGAGTGACGAGAGGTGGGAACAGCGATCACGCTCTCATCGCGAACATCAAAAGCCGCTCCTTCCTTCCTCCTCCTCCTCCTCCTCCTCCTCCTCTCCCCACTATCGAGTATATCGACTACTCGTTATGCTCGTCGTTAATCGACTGGCGCTCTCTTACTTTCGAGGAAGCGCGACTCTTACGTCCACGCGTCTCCCTCCCCCCCTCTCTCTCACTCTTTGTATATATATATATGTATGTATGTATATATATAATTACACTCGTGAGTACACTAACGACGCGGGCCTCTTTCTCGGCTTATTTACTCTATAGGACTCGGCGGGGTCCTATTGATCGAACGAATCTCAGACGTAAATTTCCATGCCGTCAAAGCCATTATTCCGAGCAGCTTGATGAATGAAGACTTTCCGGTCTTCCGGTCATTCTCCTATCATCTGACCATAAAAAAAAAAAAAAACTCCTCGTCCGGGAATTATTAACTTCGATCTCGAAACTTATCTCCTTCGTCTTTTTCTTGCGTGAAAATACCGTCTCGAAATCTTTATTATTTATCCAGAAGCGTATAAGTTTTTTTTTTTTTTTTTTTTTTTATGATTCTAACGCAATTGGCTTTTTCATTCGAATTTCTAATTATTATTGCCGCCAGTACGCCGATCAAGAGCTCCGTCCCATGTGTAACGTTCCCAGAAACTTTATTTTAAATACTGGAAATATTATACGTAAAAGGTATTATGTAAGCCGGTATATCTGAAAAGTGCAACCTAATACATGGATAAAAAAAAAAAAAAGAGTATTATTATGCCCATTAAATGAGTTTGACTAATATTAAAGACGTGTGGCTGAGTAATCATTTCGTCGAGACCTACTTTCTTTGGCGTTGCGTATACTACAGAAAAATGTGACCTGTTACATAGGATACGTAGGATTAAGCCGATCCGATAAAAACCTTAGCGCGTGCTTTTCGGATTGGTTATCCCTCGAGTTTTTCTCCATTCCGATTCCTTATTCCCCTCAAGATGAGCCTTCAATTACCGCCCGACAACGAAACTCTACTTCTCGTAAAGGGGAGCAAGTGTTTTTCATATTCGCTTATTTTATCCCTTTTTACAATTCCATTGAACGCGTCTCGTTATTTAGATTCCATCTTACAAGTAATTATAACGGAAATTTTAAATTACAAAGAACAGATAATTACGTACTGTATATATATATATATAAAAATTTATTATAATTACGGAATGCTTAATGCACTTGTTAGAATAACAATTTTCTGTGTGATTAGACTTAGTTATACTACGGCATAATTGTTTCTCCTATTTTCTATGCTTTTTTTTTTTTTTTTTAGAAAATAAATAAAATTTAAAATAAAAATATCTATATTAATAGCGATTGGAGTGTTTCTTTTTATTATTTGAAACTATTTGAATTTATTTGCATACGTATTTCTTTAAAAGAATGCCTTTTTACACACACGCGCGTAAGTAATGTCAAGGTTATTTTACGAAATCAATTGTTAAGTCGTTGTTAGTCGTTGTTAATTGGGCTATTCTTATGGCATTGTTGCATTTTTTTTTTATTTTAGTGGCACCCAAGACCGGTACAACAGGTGATAATACAGTAAGATTTGTTCTTTCGCCAATTAATGAAAATTTAGAAAAGATAAAGGAGTTTGTGCTGAACGGACGTTTATGTGTATTCGCTCACGCATCCTACGTTAAAGAAAATGGTTTTAAACGTTATGAATTGAATTTTGACAGCAACGCGAAACAATATGTGAAATATATATGCTAAATTAAACTAAAGAATAGCGTCTGTGGTAGTTTTCTAAAGTAACGTTCTCGTTTCTAACTGTTTATTTTTCAGCTGAAGTTTACATTCTTATAATTAATTGGTCATTACACAGATTAAGTGCAAATTAATGCCCCGAAAAGAAAAACCTAATTGCTTTAAGATACGCTCGCCGGCAAAATTGGAGATAAAAATAACTTTCTTGTCGAATTACTTATAATGCATTTTGAGTGGTGACTTTTTATATCGCCCGCTTTATTTACCTTATAAGTTCAGAAACTGTTATGCTCCATCAACCACTAGTAATAAAACATTCCGGCATATAATAACAATAACAATAACAATAATAACAATAATAATAAGAACAACAACAGCGAAAACAATAACAATAACAAATAATAATAATAATAATAGACCGTGAATTTAATCCCGAACAAATATAATTATTCGATAGGCTTCAAAAAAAAAAAAAAAAAAAATAATAATTTTCTTCGATGTATAATTTGAATACAATATTCGCGTTGATTTATTCGCAAGGTTCTTAATACAATGTTCATTATTATAAAGAAGGCTGTTTCGTGCAACAGGAAGGATTGATTTAATGGGCGAGAGCGATTGAAATTTAATGTATTTGGAATGAGGGTGAATTTATGATAAAGAACCGGAGGCGCTTGTAAATATTACAATAACGATCTTGCGACTCGGATCATCTTGAGAAGCGGAGCAAAGCGTGTTAATATTATCTTAACAGCCGAGTAACAGTTTCGCAAACAATGTCCGACGCAGAGCAACAGCAGCAGCAGCAGCAGAAACAGCAGTAACAGCAGCAGCAGCAACTGTTCATTAAATCAATCATTGCAAAAATTTCTTATTCGGATAATAGCCAGCTTATGTGGTAATTGCAAGCGGTATATAAGACGAAATCGGAGAAACGGGTATTATATAGTACAGACAGATCAGGACTTGGTCGAGTGTGCTCACACTCATAAGCGAGTGAAAATGAGAAAAGACTCTGGAGCGCATAGGATTGCTCATGTGCCGTTCATTTCTTAACATTTTAACGAGCTTCTACTTCTATGATTCTTCCACTTCTAACGATTAATTAATTTGGAATATACATGCATATGCAAAAGGTAAAAAGAGCGTGAAAAGCGTTACGCAATCTTTTTCTTTTTTTCTTTCTTTTTTTTTTTTCTAATTACCGGCCGCGCGCTGTTAATCGAACCTTTATCGTCGTCCAGACTTGCGCAAAGATAATATAAAATCGGATGCCGGTGACTGTCTGTCGGCCGAAGGAGAGGTAAACGAGCGTAAAGGGCGATTGAGACGATTGAGCTCGCCGGCTCCTTCCGGGAACCGTAAACTTTTCTCTAAGGACGGCAACGAACGACTTGCGTGGACGATCAGAGAGCAGAACGAATGGCTGGAATTTGTCAAGGTAAACGCTCCCGCGGATTTTCATTGTAAGCCAGATACGTGGGAGGAGGAGGAGGAGGAGGAGGAGGAGGAGGAGGAAAAGCGTGGAAAGTCATATCGAGGGGATATCGAGCACGTATTCTATCGAGCGGGTGAATAGCGCACCCGGAACCCGAGACCGGTGACGGGAAAGGGGCATCTTGCATGGCAAAAGTAAGAGGAGGCCTGGTGCTGCAATAAAGATGAGTCGGAGGAAAAGCGGGAAAGCCACGCGACCGGACAGTAGCGAGGGTATCCGTCTCTACGTCCGCGTTCCCCCGGCACGTCCGCGTCGGGCTTCGGGCATCGCACGCGCCCTGGCACGTCCGCATCGGGCCTCGGCCGCGTGAAAGGCCCAGTCGGCAGCGGTCTCGCTCGGACTCCACCGAGAGGGACAATTTTCCTCCCGAGGCGCGCTCCGGTGCTTGCGCAACCCGGACTCTCTTGCGGTGCGAGCCAGCGAGCCAGCCAAAGAGATAGATAGATAGATAGAGAGAGAGACGGAGAGAGAGAGAGAGAGAGAGAGAGAGAGAGGGAGAGAGACCCGGGGTACCCTCCTCCTCGCTGCTCCCGGATTGCCGGCCGCTCGCTTCTCACGCGGCTAAGGCACCTCCGTCGAGCCGATAATTCTGGAATCCGGCGCCCTCTCCCGCCCCCTTCGTACTATTTGCGTAGCTTGTGCACGCGGCGAAGGAGGTCGGTCGCCAGTCATTTTATGCCTACGGTGGTGGTGGTGGTGGTGGTGGTCGTCGTCGTCGTCGTCGTCGTAGTCGTCGTCGTCGTCGTAGTCGATGCTGTTGTAATAAGGGCAGGAGGGGTATAAAGAGTCGCCGACGCCATCCTTTCGTCACCGTGTCCCTATCCCCATTGTTTTTTCCGCCCGAGCGCTTTGTGCACGCGTCGCTTTTTCTCTCGGTGCGTCGAATAAAAAGGAAGGAACTGACGTCGAGGCTTTGTATCTCGTGGCTTTCACTCTTAACGGCACTCGCCTGCCGCAACCAGGTCCCCCCCTCCCCCTCCCCCGCACATACATGCCACTCGGCCCGATCAGGATTTTTACTTTTTGAACGAAACCCACCTGGCTCGAACAGTATACCACCGCGACCACAAAGACGACGACGACGACGACGACGGCGACGACGACCACGCGACGACCTCGAGGTCTAACACCGCGGCCAACCAAACTTGCACGGCAATAACAATAAGGGTACGAAGGAGGCGATACCCGGACCTCTCTCTCTCTCTCTCTCTATCTCTGGGTCGGCTCTGCTAAAGAAAAGCCATTTTAACAACAACAGCCAAAGCCTATGGGAAATTCAATTATTATTAATTGCCGGGACTTATCTGACGCCGATATATATCTATATTCTCTTAGCTGATATAACCGCACCGACAAATTGCTCGTATTTCGGTCGACTATTAGCATTCAAACCGCTTGAGCCATCAATGCTCCTTTTCTCTCTCTCTCTCTCTCTCTCTCTCTCTCTCTCTCTCTCTCTCCATCCTTTCTTCGGCTCGCTTTTCAAAACCAAACTACTAGTTTAATTTCCAACATTATCTGCTTCGCTGCCTACTGAAATGCCAGCATTTTTCCAAGTACAAGCGAACTTCAAATGCTTCTCCTTATTAAAATGTCGCTACAACTAATGCTCGCTTGCTTGCTTGCTTGCTCGCTTGCTTGCTTGTCAAAACACTTAATACATTTAATAAAGCAATTTGATTAAATGTATGATTTACTCTATAATAGCCAATACCTTTGAGAATTACCCAAGAAAGTCCAAATTATACAACAAAATTTACCATTAATTAATGATAATGAATTAAAGATCCCTGGTATTATATAATAAAGTCAGTGTTGTTTTCTTTTTAACGCGATTACATTTATTTTAATTGAATTTCATATTAATTATTACGATAATAATTGGATTTCAGTGTATAAATCATAGACGGTATTTAATGAATTTCTTCATTTGACATAACTATTCGGGCTCGTATTTCTCTTACTTCGTTTTTTTTTCCCTTCTGTTTCTATCATTCCGTCGATTTAAAAATAAATGAGCAGCGCAAAGCATAAAAAAAAAAGCTCACCAATACGTCATTAAATATTATTGTCCCTATCGAGTTACCTATAAATTTATATAATTAGGAATTTTATTTATGCCACGTTACGCTTTAAGAACCGAAATGAATTTAAAAAGAAGACTTTTTATCTATTTCAAAAGATACAATAAACAAAAAAAAAAAAATAACAGAAACAAAAACAAAAGCTAAACGAGCATTTCGAAGCGAAAACGTAAAAGTCTTCCGTGCAACGATGCCAACCAAACATGTTTTCTTGAGTTTTGGCTTATGTTTAATTGCATACTAGATTGTTATATATACAAATGAAATCTAATATTAGACACCATTATTAATATTCAACACCACATGCTTTAAATATGAAAGTTATGCTCGGATAATGTTCATTATACCGATTCGGAATTTCTGTATGCGGTAGTGCAAGTTCCAGGTAAAAATAATGGATATTTCGTTTTTTTTTTTTAAAAACTCCTTAAACTAAATTTACTGTTTCACAGATTAAACAAAAACAATATTTACGATGAATTATAATGGTCTTTTAACTACTTTATTTGAGAGAAGTAAAACTGCATTCGAAAGTTAGCTCTTTATTATGTAGCATAAGTGATTCTCAACTTTAATTAGAATAACAATGTATTTTGATTAAAGCCATAGTTAAGCTATTTTCAATCAATATATTCAAAGCAAATATATACATATATATATATAAATACATATTTACATATAATATATATCGATCATATTTAAATTTTCGATTTTTATTAAATATTACTATTATTTTCTTGATGCGGTATAAATTACAAAACTCTATTTATTGAAATTTTTTTTTTTTTTTACTTCGTTAAGAATAATAATAATAATAATAATAATAATAATAATCAGCTATTGTCATGTGCATTAAGCGAAGTTGGTAAAAGTAAATGTGAAAGGAATATATAGTTTTTACGACAAATTTTTTTGCATGTATTAAATTTCAAAATGTTGAAAGCTGTTAAAACTGGTAGTAATATTTATGTAGTTTTTAGATTACGCTAAATGGTATTAATTAGACCAAATCTAATATAAAATCTGTGGGAATTGTGACAAGAAAATATTTAAATATTTCAAGAAAAACGTAAGACACCGATACGTTGAAAATGTTTATTTTCAAAAATAATTCTCCATGAGATTAATATATATATATATAATGTAATTTTCAGAATTAAAATATAACTTATCTGAATAAAACAAATAACCTTCTATTCAAATTGTAATTCTAAAGTATGTATAAGCAAATGAATTGTTTAATATCATGAATATTCTATTTGTATTATTATTATTATTATTATTATTAAATGTTGTATTAAATTGTATTAAATTCTATTGTATTAAATGATGACCGATATATAATTTATATTGTGATTACGAAACGCTGGATAATCAGTTTTTTGAGTATAAAACCTAATTAAGAATTACAGAATACCAGGTAAACAATTAAAAATTTTCTAGAATGCCGAGAAAAACATAGCAATGAAATAATGATCGAATGTGGTCGGGTGACAGGATCGAATGTTTTACATAAATTCACTATAAAACTAATTATATTCACGATAGGTAGTCTAAATTGTATTTCTTTTTTTGAATAAAAACGTAGACATGCTGTTATTCGGCGTTCCAATAAAATTTCTCAAGACAGGCTAAAAAATGTGTACCGCGTGTGCAAAGTCGGATTAGTTCACATGGTTAACATCGGCAGTATTGCGATATAAGCGTTGAATCAAATCAAACCGGCTCTATGTGCATGTATTACACGTGCTGTCGAAGAAAGTTACGTATCAACTATATAATATTACATGAATACATCGCGTCAATGAAATTGTTTTTCTTCTTTTTATTTCATCGATGTTTTCTTTCTTTCTTTTCTATTCTTTTCTATTCTTTTTTTTTCCAATTGAAATGAATTATACGATTATCCCCAATAACCTAAATCGAATGGTAATATCAAGTCAAGTGCAAGTGATCGTTAGGGTTAAGTAAAAGTATTGAGATAATTTTTTTATTCCAACTGATTTGGGATGCTTACCAAATTATTCCCTGTAGTTGATAAGAATGCATTTACTGCACTGTATAAAATATTTATACATAAATTTCGAGAACGTTACGAGTTCTTGGGGTTATTGGAGCACCAAGTGCTCAGATCCGTCAATATGTGCATATACGGCACGGGACATATTTCTTTTTTTTTTTTAATGCAAAAGTAATGTATAATGGCCAATGCGTGGCTAATTACATAGACGTTATTTGATAATTATAGCGATAAGTCTGGCTGCCAGATCATCGGCGCAGAGGGAGGGGGGGGAGTATAATAATAAATCGGTGCGAGAGTGAGCAAAAAGTTCTGGAAGCCTTTGAAAGTGACAAATAATGGCTTGTTTTCTAAAATTTGTTTCCGGGTTATTTCAAGGCAATAAACTTGCAGAGCGAACTTTCGATGTATGCTTCGGCGGTCGCATTCGAGGCTCGCATACGTATCGCTACGGGGAAGCGATGCTTTTAACGTCGACTTAAATATAAAGAACGACAACAACAACAAAAAACAAAAAACAAAAAAAAATATATATATATATTAAGGGCTTGGTTAATTAAGCCCCGTTCGGCTTGGGGAAGCTGGGGGAGGAGGAAGAAAGTAAGCTTAAAGAAATGTCGATCAAAACAGATCGACAGGGATCCTGACCTCGAAGTAGAGCTGCTGGGTAAAGAGGACCTTGTAGAGGGCACACTGGTCCCGAGCGACATCGTGGCTTATCAGCTGAGACTGATGGTGTACAGGGTACTCATCCTCCTGGAGGCTGAAGCGAAAGGGTGCGGACGGGGCTCTGCGCCCGATACTCGTTGGGATCTGGGCGGGGAGCAGGGGACGCCAGGATGGCGAGACGGCGGCCTCGGAAGTCCTGGTGACGGTCCATCCAACAAGGAGGACCATCAGCAGGAGGTCCACGCTCGTTTCCATCACGGGGAGTCTCTGAATCCTGGACTCAGGGTCTGCGAAGGGCTAATATTCTGGAGGTAGTAGTAGTAGTAGTAGTAGTAGTAGGGGTGCCAGTAGGTGCCAGTAGGTGCCAGTAGGTGCTAGTGGGGCCGCTGCAAGGACAATGCCACTAAACAGTCTAAGTTTACGGAGAAACGCGGAGCCAACAGGAGACGCGTGCCGTCGAGCTCGATTCCCGTGCTCGGTCCCGAGCCAATGTTCATCCAAAAGGTCCGAGACGCCCCGGAACTTTCTCCGCGCGAAAATAAACGCGGCTCTCCTCTCCTTCTGGCTCTCTCGTAACTCCCCCCCGCGCGGGATCCGCTGGCTCGCTCTTGCCTGGGCCACACACTCACCTCTTCGACACAACCTCGGGCTCGCTTCTTCTCTCTAGTGCTCGCGCTCACCGAGCAGAAAGCCGACTGAGCGTGGAGCCGCGGTTCCTATGGTACTTGACTCGCGCGCCTCCCCGTCCGCACCGAGACTCTAGGCTCTCCTCGAGGAGAACCGAGGCCCCCAGCCAATTCCGGACCGACCTTTCGATGACCACAGGCTGCTACTACCACACACACACATACACGCACGCACGCACGCACGCACGCACTCTCTCTGTCTCTCTCTCTCCCCGCGACTTCCTCCGCGACTTCCTCAGCGACTTCCTCCTGCAGGAGCTTCCTCGAGCGTTCGGCAACCACCCCCACCGCCGGCAACACTCTCTACGCGTTATTAAGACCTCGGCTGACAAACTTTGACCTACCTAGGAGCCATTATTAAGACCGTTGTGTTGCTGTGCTTTTCAAACGTGTACGTACATATACAATCCACTTCCGTATTATTAGAAAGTAATTACCACCCGGATTCCTGTGGATCCGTTCTTTGAAAAGTGATCGATCTCTCCGAGCTCGTGTAAGGGAAATATGGGAATAGAAATTACCGTGTCATGTCTTTATGACATTTATAAAAGAATATCACATAAATCATCATCACGAGGATTTATTTATTTTATATTTTTTTTTTCTTTTTTTTTTTTTTTTTTTTCTTTTACCTACACGGCTCGCATTCAAAACCCACGACTTTTGAATTATCGACGCCGTAAACGTAGCTCCTTCATATATTTCGTTTCGTTGTGATTAATTGTGCAACAAATAAATCCTACCAAAGGTCGTCCCTACCACTTCAAATCAAGTAACCTCTTCGTTTTCAATATTACACAAGCTACCGTAACGATATTTTTACAAGTAAGTCTGCCCAAGTTCTTCTTGAACTATCGGAAATTAATTTATCCTCGTGAACGTTAATTACCGAAATGGGCATAATTATTTAAAACCTATTTAAAGCTCTAAAATGATCGCCTCGATCTTTCTAACGCTTCTTGCTTTAATACTACGTCTTTAACGGGGACCCTAATAATGTTTATTCAAATTATAATGATAGATTTTTTTTTTTTTTTTAATGCGCGCGAATGGGGTTTTTTATTTACGGATAATAAAAATTAATGGCACACTTAATTATATTTTGTCGGGCGGCACTCGGTTTAAGAAAAATCAATTAATAATTCGTGAAAATCCCTTAAATCTGCAGCAGTCTGATATAATTTTAGCTTTATCGCTTTAACGATCTCACGTAATTTAAAAAAGTTTTAAAATATTTATAAAGTATTAAATATAATTTTATTGATAATAAATAAATTTTTCGGCTTACTTTCATAATGCCGTAAATCGTTCTTGAAACAGGTGCACGCTGCTAAGCTCTTGTAAAAAATATACTTAATCTTTCTGTTTACATTCATTATTTTTGTATTACTTTAGAAATTTTATAATTATAAATAGTAAATAATATAAAATGTTTTAGTGATTATTTTAATAAGCTTTTTTTTTGTTTTGTTTTTTTTGTTTTGTTATTACGGTTTCGTTATTTAAGAAAGAATTCTACGAATAATCGATGTATAAATAATTCACTGTAGTGACTTTTTGAGCTAATTAACGTACACGGCTATACGCATGAATACCAAAGTATGCGTATCTTACCTTCTAATATAACTAGCAAACGAATTCTTTAGCCACCGCACGTATTGTCATACTTTATCAAACAATGTAGCAGACATTGATAGAGTACTATTTAATTAATTAAATAAAGGATATATATACGTCTGATTTAATCGAATGTAATTTATTTGAAAATTGACAGGTAATTTTCGCGTGCGCAATGCGCAATGTAACCCGTTCATTTAAAAAGCCGAATAACTATAGGTTTCAAACTAAAGGATCTCAAGGTTAATAAAGCCTTCTTTGTAACGTAAGAACGTTTTTTCCTTCTTTTTGTTTTGTTTTGTTTTGTTTTTGTTTTTCTTTTGCTTTTCTTTTCTTTTCTTAACTGATACAAGCGGTGCCTTGAATTTTATGATCCGCTGAATTAACTAATGTATGCGTCTAATTTAAATCCTAATACGCAAGTTCGATTGTAAAAGAAAATCTTAAGAAAGGCAGTGACGGAGGCTGTTATGAAATTTTTTTTTCTGTAAATTTTCCCCAACTAAATTATGTCCGCATAGAAAATCCCATAGGATAATAGATTTTTAAGGGCTTTCCTCTTAAAAAATTTGGCTTTAAAAACAATCCATCTACCGATTCATAACTCTTACATGGCTTCCCGTGAGTTCGAGTAATAGTAATATAATTGCCCTCACTAACGCTCGCCGCAGTAAAAATAAGAAAAAGAATGTCGATGCGTAATCCCGTGCCTACGCTCGCACATATAAATTCTAAGGTAAAATATACGATTTTTTTCTTTTTCTTTTTTTTTCTTTTTTTTTTTCTTCTTGCTTCCTCTTTATGTTTATTGAGAGCACCTTGAAAAATCGTAAACTATCGTATTGCAAATTCGTTCCGTTACTTTATACCGCGCGCATTACGGATAATTTCCAGCAGGACATCATTACCGAACTTTCCTTTCTATATACGTAAGTGATACTCTCGGACTCGTATCCTCCTCCGTATTTCTAATGCAAATCAAGAAGCTTCGCGCCATTACTTTTTCCCCCCCATTACATTACCCATTTCGCTTAAAACCTTTATTATATAAGACCTTTAAATAATCATGTCCTTAAAAATGCATAACCGATGTATCGAGCCTTACAAGTAAATTATTTCTATGTTTTCGAATGATTATCTCGTATAAAAAAAAAAAAAAAAAAAAAACTCTTTTATTTTGACATAAAAATTAACATTTAAGTAGAATATTAAACATTTTATTGGAGTACTACAATTAAATTATTTAACTACTATCATTTTTTACGTGTTATACAATAATTTCATGTATATGTAACTGTAATTCCAAGGTATTGTTGTTATTATTGTTATTATTACAATTTTTAATTGCTTTTGTTTCAAAAATCAAATGACGAATAAACCTCTAATGACAATAATAAATTGCGAGAACATTGGTTCTCACACTACGTAATAATAAATTTCATGTATAATAAAGGCAATACTTTTATCACGTATCCACTATAACTTTTTCCTAGAAAGTAATCCTTTTTAATATTTTTTTTTATTACAATATTATACTCTGATAGGGTTTCGTGGATAAATAATATAATTAGTGTAGTCTTCTTCTTAAAAACCAAACAGTTAAACCGTTTTTGTCTCTCCTATTACGATTAACTTAACGTATACGTGTATACGTGCGCACGTTACCCTGGACAATAACGAAATTTTTTATATAATTTATAAAGAAAAAAAATGTGTTTAGGATATAATTTTAGCAAGATCAGATTAAACATAGAGCATGTTACAATACACTTACATCATGTATGTTGAATTATTAATGCGCTGTTATATTTCACAAAAGGAAATGTGCGATGTAGTTTTGTATAAGATTTTCTTATTTGTCTTTCTCTTATTATATGAGTATTATAATGTTAAAAAAAGATTTATAGGGTGCATGGAAATAAAATGATATAAAAATAAAAGAAAAAAAAGCTGATTAGGTTCGCCAGAAGCAAATGACATACCAGTTTATTTCGCAAAAACTTATTACTTTATGCTAACATGAAATTCATTGCTCGCATTAAACTTATTATTATTTAATTGCTTATAGAATTCTGAAACGTTAATGCTTTATAACTTTTTTATTGATACATATACGTGTATATACATTTATATACATTTATATATATATATATATTTATTCATTACAGTTTGTAAGCTTAATATACTGAAATTATGATATTGAAAATTGTACTTACTTGATTATACATTTAGATATTTCATTTTATGTTTCCAATCGTTTGATTAGAAATAGCACTTTTAGAATATTATTTTGATACACGGAATCTTTATCGGGTATTACTGTTGAATACAAGATACAATATCAGAACGAATATAAATGCTCGATGCATTATTAATTTACATTATTGATTTTTCAGCCTTATTTTGTTATTGTTAATAAAATCGGTAAACGACTTTATACGTTTTTCGAGTCGTTTTTGTTTCATCAAGTCGTCAAGTTGGTAATAACTGTGTTCTCCGCATCTTGGGCGGCTTACGTAGAATTTCTTGAATAATTCTATGAGTAATTATAATACGTATGTATGTATGACTTTGTCGTATGAATATATATATATATATAAGAAAATCGGAAATTGTTAAGTATATAAAGTTATGGGGGGATGTTACGGCACCGTTGCTACGCACTCATTTTATACTCAAATCTGTTTCCTCTTGCGAAATCCCCCTGGTCTTGTGATTTTTCTTTCCTTTCTTACCTCTGACAATTTAAAGTGTCGGTAAAGATAAGCTCGGGCTTCCGGTAACGCTCCTCATCACGTATACGGCTTAAAAAATTGTCCCGGGTACCGTGCGATCTTCGCTCTCATTCGGAGATTGTAAAATCTTAGCCGAAAAAATTGGTAAAACAAACATATTTATAAATACAAACCTTTATTTCATATTTTCTCTCGTTACAATTCCACTCAAACAAGTACACATAATTATAAATTAAGTATTTATTAATCTTAAATTCTAAATCCAAATATAATTATCAATATTTGATTGGCATGTATTTGGCTTGTTACACAAGTAAGTTCTATTTCGTAGATTTAGTGACATTGTTGTTGTTTTTTTTTTGGTTAATTTTAAAACAGCAGTTCTACATACCGCGTCTGAAGATTTACATCAAGAATTCAATGCTTCGATACTGTTTTTATACAAAAGCGACTCTGCTACGAAGTATTCTCAGTTTGAGGAGAAAATCTAATTAGTATCCGAATTAAAATATAAAATTGAAAATTTAATTTAATTCTTTTGGCAAAAAAAGAATTAATTCAAATAAACCATATGGCTTTTTTATAGAGTAAGCGCTTAAGCATTTTTATTTTAGGGTATTAAAAATACAAGGACCACTGTATTAATTAATAAACGTTCGTTTGAATTTTCACGCATATTATTACATTTTTATTTTCAATTACAAGTGAAAACGATCAAAAACTTTATTTCGTCATGTATGTAATTATCTTATTATGAGAATTATGAGGTCAAACGAGGTTAACTTGTGAAATACTAATACTAATAAAAAATATGAAATTCTCGAATAGTGACAAATTAATAAGTTATTGGGGTTAAATTCCATCGCAAGTAATAAATAGTGAAATAAAATTATTTTAAAATATCAATAGCTTGAAGAAGACTCTTGAGCGACAACTTAAGGGATGAAAAAGATTTCATAATCTTTAAGCACGCATGCTGATGAAAAAAAAAAAAGAATGAAAAAAAAGATGTTACAGGGTACTTTATTCTATAAAATGTTTTCATTTGATTAAATCGCTGTACGAGCAATTACCCCATTTTCGGAGTCCTGCATCTTAACCGGTCTCTCGTGTTAACGCATACACATCATCGATGCAATCGCGCACGCACTCTATTTTCGCTTTGACCCGATTGTAGTTAATTTTTTTCTTCCCCCCCTCCCCCCTTTATGTCGCTGTTATTTCATTTTTACGTTAAATATATACAAAGTGAATGGGCGCATGGTTCATTCATTTCTGTAAGTGAAAGCGAACGCCCGAAAATTCTGGCGCGCAGCGGTGAAAGGAATAAAATAATGAACATTTGTCGGGCCCGTATACGTATATCGGTACAAATACGTAAGTATTCGTAATATCTGCTTCTTTCTCAAGTAAGAGCATACGATACGCATTCGTTTATATATTCTCATACGTAGTCGTCGCGACTGTACAGCCTGCGTACGCATATACACACATATATATATATATATATATATATGTAGACGCTCACATTAGCTTTGCCGTGACGGAGCAATTTGATATGCTTGAATGTGATCCTGAAAGAAGGATCATCAAGGTTATTAGCGTACTTGCTGATATGTCACTTTGTTACTTTCTCTATCGCGTGTACGAGGACTCGGGCTCGTAGAGCCAGCCTTTCCTTGGCTTTGTGCGAGGAATTTCAAGGGCTGTTCGGTTAAAAAATTGCCACTCTACGAGATCCATTTCACTTTCATTGTAACGCCTCAGTGCAATGTAAGTTAGCGTGCCGATCATTGCCGTCCTTCGAGATCAATTCAGAAAAGCAATGCAAGCGGCGAAGAGAAAAAAAAGGGGGGGGAGAAGAGAAAAAAGAAAGAAAATTGAAAAAAAAAAAATTAAAGGAAAAACTTGACCTGTGTAATCATTGATGCGATAATTGGTCATTTACGCGATGATTTTTTTTTTTGTTTCGTTTTTTTCTCTTCTTCTTCTTCTTCTTCTTATTGAATTCCGTTTAATAAGATTTGCGAGATTTCTCTCGCCATTTAAAATACTTTTATAAATAAATTCGCTTACTTAATAATTATGTTAAGTATAATAACGATGGCATGTGAGTCTAATAAATAATTCATTCGAAGAAATTTGAATAATTACATTGATAAATGGTTTATATTATTGGATTTCCATTATGTGCACGCGGATGTGAAAATGCAAAAATATGTACAATATTTACATAAGCAGTCAGAGGCGAGCGTAGTGGTGGGACTGTAACGCTAGTAGTGGTAGCAGCACGGTAGGATGGAGGGTGGGAGGGATGGAGGGAGGGAGGGCGCGCGACTTGGACTTTCAATTTCCAATCGTCAGCGCGAGCTAATAATACCATTTCTAATATAATTAGCGGATAATTTATGTGGCCTGTCCCGCTTACGCAGGCACACACGCGCACACGCAGTACGGCAGTGATTATCAGCTTGAAGCGGGGGGGGGGGTGGACACACCGCGGTACGTATTACATTGACAGAGCTTCAAAGAACGAAGAGATAAAGAATAAAGAGGACTTGCACAAGAATAGGACGTAGATAATTTTTTTAATACAATAATTTATCTTTCGATCGGTCGGCGAGATCTCTATCTCGCCGCCCGAGCCGTAATCATAATCATTACGTAGAAAGTAAGCTCGGAAACTTGTGGCGCGGTGGCCCGGCTGGGTAACCTTAGTCCTGATACACTTGAAGCAAAAGCATGCTGGATTACGAAAGGCCGAAAAGTTTCCAGGCTCGGAAGCATCGGCGCCATTAAAAACCAAAGTGCGCGCTCGCGTCAAAAGTATACGAGAATCGTTAAATAAAGGAAAGTCAGAGAGAACTTTGCATGCTCGGACGGCAAATGTTCTTTTGTTGGCGATCGCTTGCTAAATATAACGTTATATCATTCTTGTAGTCTCTTGGTCGATGGCACGAGATTGCGCCCGTGCAATATTAATCTGGAAGGGCGATCGACTAATATTGCCGGGCACCGGGAATACATACGAAATTCGATTATTAACCAATCAGCTCCGTCGGCATTATCATACGACGTACAGGTCGGACGAGGCGAACGTGAGATCGGTACGTTACGGGCATCTTGCCGTATGCTCGGATCGATGGATGAATGAGGCCGAGATGAATAATCTAATTAAGAAAGATCTCGTCCCACCTCCCACCTCCCATCCACAATGAGCCGGGACGAAGTTAAGTTCAAGGCGGCGACGATGGGGGCCGGGGACGAGGTGAAGGAGGAGGTGGAGGTTAGGAGGAGGTGAAGGAGGTGGAGGAGAAGGAGGATATTGCCCGCGTTCGTCAGGCAAAGTTCCCGCAGCTGCCCGACACGTTCTTGACGATGGCGCCTCCGAATACCTTTACCGGCGTTCTCGTCCAGGAGATGAGCATGAGCTCCGGGTCGATGAATGGGCTGCCCCTGCCCAAATGGCACTGCTCAAAACTCGTTCTCACGAGGTACTCGGCGAGCGTTTCCCGGTCGGCTTTCCGCTTGTCCCACGCAGGCCGAAGTAGGTTGGGAAAGGCGCCGCTCGGCAGCTTATAATTGTACGCGTCCAAGTATCCGTCAGCCCTCCGCGTTGGGAACGTTGAAAAATCGAAGGCCGAAAGTAGGAGGAAATTGAAGCCTAGTACCGAGCCCTCGATACCTTCGTCGAGTCCTTTGTTGAAATCCGTGTACTCTTGCCCGACGACTATGTCCCCGTTCGCCGGGATCACGTGTCCGGCCATCTGCAAGGATTTATCGCTTACGTTAATAATTCTATATAGGACGCGACTCCTTTCAATATCCTTATCCTTTGATTATGATCTCGATGATCCGTATATCTACGCTCGACCTCTACGACCCTTCGAAACCAAATTCAAACTCACCACGTATCGCAATGGTTTTGCAACTCCTTGCCATTTCGATTTGCCTTGCGATCATTAATTTATCTGCTTGGCTGTTGATCGGCGCTCTACACGCTCTACGCTCACGAAATACAATAAAAGTAAATAGTAACCCCAAAATCATATTACTAAGAAAGAATCATATTTCGTCGCGAGCCTATGTCTCTTAAGACTTTTACGTTTCATTTTATCGCTCAACAATAACCCCAATACAATATTATATTAATTTTTTTATGCGCGTTAGGCGTGGCCAATTAATTTCTCATAAATCAAACTCAACTCGACTGAACTATTACTGCAACCTTTATCGTAAACAATGTTTACCCTAAATTTCCTTACTTTTTACACTTACCTCGGTATAATATATTTACGAAACTGAAACATCAAATCTATCATTTATCGTTAAAAAATTGCATTAGAACTACTATTGCATTTACTTTATTATTTAATATAGTATAAATTGTATATGCGCGCATTTATTTACTTTTTAACACTGCTATCGGGAATTAAATATAATGTAAAAGATTGAATTAATGTCACGAATGCAGGAGGAATTAACTAAATTATTTCTAAGAGCTTCCTGAACGATACAAACAAATAGAAAATCGTACGTAGTTTTATCACGGCGCGTAAAGCAAGTAAGAGCTTTAGCCAACTGCTAAGCGATAGCTACAAAGGTTAAGCCAGCACTTAGTAAGAAATTAAAGTGGATAAACTTGTTAATCGTCGTATTTATTCAGTGGAATATTATTTAGTCTTTCCCCAGCTTCAATGAAGTAATATTCAATTATCTAATTACACAAGCAATAGCGCGTCAATGCCTCAATATTTCGTGTCTTTCACTGAATATCCACTGATTTTGCGCTACTAATTGTGGGAAAGATTTATAAAACGATGATAAATTAACGTTTCATAAAAATTAATTTCATTTGCATTACTGATAATTCGAGACTTGGTATAAAAGTTAACGCTCACGCGCTCGGCATATAACTATGAATGTACATTTTACAGCAATGATCATGAAAAGCAACTACGTAGAACAACAATAAATATGATTTAATGGCAGATTTTATGGTAGTAAGAAGTTTTAATGTTATATTAATCTTTAATAAGTAATATTAGCTGCTAATTTGCAAAAAAGAAAGAAAAAAAAATTTCTCTAATCTCAACAGGAAATGAATGTTTGCGCGCGAACCTACAAATTACGGGCAATAGATTTTGAAGTTTTAGAAAATATAGCCCTTTCTTCGAATACTCGTATTAAAGTAATGTGCATGTGAATAGATATATATATATACTACATAGACACATATTGCATATGAAATCGTAGCGATTGGTATTTTTCAAAAACTTATAATACGCATTGAAATGAAATAAATGTATTATTAAGAGTTCTGCTAGAAAAAGGTCTTACATTGATAAATAAATTATGCTTTACTATTTTGAAAGTCTAAAAGGAGAATTTTACTCTATAAAATCAGTAGTATTTCAGTATGAAAACACTACTACATAACGTTCCTCTAAGAAGTGAAGAAAAAAAAAAAAAAAAAAAAAAGAAGAATTTATGGAAATTGTAGATATAAAAATGAGAGATTTAGGTAATTATAGTAACAATTTTATTATACCTCGATACCTCGATACGAATAATTACGAAATAAGTAGGATTATTTATGGTGGATAGCCGATAGTAGTATAATTCGGTGAAATGAGATTCAGCAAATTGTGAAATTTAGCCCGTTACCAAAGCCCCTGCCCTGCGCCACCGAAACAAGGTACAAGTTTCCATTTAATATGAGCCCACGTCGATTAGTTAAGTTTAATGTCTAGTTTGGGTACCGATGTCGCTTATATGGTTCGGATGAAATAAATACTAACTTGTTTAGAATAGCCTTGTAATTCCAAGCGGCCGTTGAGCCACAGAGCGAATTGGCCTCTACGATTGTCCCAGCTTTGGCACAAATGGTACCAATGGTTCTCACGGATATCTGTAGGCTGGGAAAAAATGTCGACATTCCCGATTTCCAAATTGATACTTTGCCCACCGGGTGATATCCATGACCGTATAAGACGCTCACTTTCATTTTCTGGAAAAACCTCTTTGATTACAGTCCTGTTCTTCATTCATGCGCCAATGAATACGAACGAGTACAGCACATACAATGTGTTATGAATATATATAGTATAATGCAAATATTAGTTATGTTGAACGGTCGCAACATTACAGCGAGACGACGACTCGACGCTATCCTAAGCGGAATCGTATTATTTAAAAGCACCGATTCAGTCCTTGCGTCCTTACGTTCTCGTTTTTTTTTTTTTTTTTAACTTAAAAATGATTGATTAATTAAATTTTGCTGCGTTAAACGGATTTTCCGTATAATACTTTGGAATCATTATTTGCGTCACGTAATGATATTTCAACTAGTACCGCTACTACGATATTACTTAAACGGCATTCCTATAGATCCATATGCAATAATTCTAATTAAAATACTTAGGGCCGTTTGAGTTAATCGTATGTAAATACGATCCAGGCGTAGTTAAATTTACGATTTCAATAGCTTGTAAGGCAAGCAGAGAATACGTTATTAATATTTTTCATAAATTATCATCCAATCTAAATTAGTTGAAACAAAAGCTTTTCTTTGTTTTTTTTTTTTTTTAAATATGCATCGCATTTAGCAAAACAATGCACTTATTTTTCTTCTCCATTGTGCGAGAAGAAAAATTTGAAGATAACAAAAATAATCATACTTTTTAGCGCAGCTTTTAAACATTATTTCTATGGGTTTATCACTCATGACGAATTACTATTTATTATAATTTATTATAATTTATTAAAAAGTTAATAAAATTATTAAAAATTAAAGGCAAGATTTATTTAGTCATGGTAAATACCATCAGATTTGGTATTTGAATTGACAATAATTGTTAAGAATAAGATTGAACGAAGAGATTAAATTACAAGTAGAAAAAAAATATATGGATTCAAATACATTTTCGAAGCATTAGTGCGGATTTTACTTACTTGAGTACGAAAAAATGGAATTGGTGAAAGTAAGGTTTGTTGATTTAATCCAAAGACAATAAGTGAATTCCGTAATTTCAGGTACAGGTATTTCCCACCTTAGGAACTGGATGGAAAAAAAAATAAAAATAAATAAATAAATAAATAAATAAAAATATTCGTTCCTAATAATTAGTGGGTAATATTTTTCATAGTTTTAATTTATTGCTTAAGTTTAATTTATAGCATAAGTTTCAATTCAAATAACTATAAAATGAGAAGAAGAAAAAATTTCGAAACAAGAAAACGTCGACATTTATTATCTATGCATTAGGAAATTTTGTAAGATGCTTTAAAAACATTATCTTAGAAAAACTATTTTGAAATTAATAAACATAAATATTCATCGAATTTGTAATTTCTTCATTTTTGCAACATATACATCAAATTTCTTAATTATACGTAATGTCTTTATGGGATGTAAATGAATCCTACTTTTAGAATATTTATGTTAAAATATATTTTATGTTTTTAATATGTCGGATTCTCTCTCTCTCTCTCTCTCTCTCTCTCTGTCTCAATAATAAAAATATTTCGATACGTCTGGGAACGATTTTAAATTTCTGGCACAAATTTTTATATAAAAAAAAAAGAAAAAGAAAATCAAGGTATAAGTATTTTCTATTTGTTTGCGAAATTTCAGGGAAACTGGTTTGAGTTATTCATTTACTTTCCAGGCGCGCAAATGGAATTGGTAAAACCTATGAGTAATAGAGGTTGATAAATGCTAGGATTATCACTTCATTTAGTATGAATTGAGCTTAAACTATGAATTGAGTTTTATATAAAGTCGAATTAATTTATATTTCCAAAAATTTGCATACAGATGACTTTCTCATATTAATAATTATAATTAAATTTCACTTATTTGTTTTATAATTAAATCAATATTGTAATTTACGAACGCTTAAACGGTTATTAATTGTGCATTGGTTATTAATGACTCCAAGACCAATAATTGCTTATGAATAAATTCTAAATAGAATATTGTATTTATTATACACGAATCTACGTAGAAAACCGTAGATTATTGACATCTTTAATTTTCTTTTTTTTAAATTCAAATACAAATATCGTGTCACTATTGTTTTATTGTATTTTAACATCGAGACAACGCGACAAAATATATTTAAAGAAAACTGGAAATGAGCCTTTCTTTATTTTTTAAAAAAAAAATTCACGAAGTAAATGATAGTAAAATAAAAACTCTCGTTCGACAACATATGCGATTCATTGTAATTTACCGGTATATAAAAATATAAACAATGTAAATTAGGTGATCGTTAATTTATTAACGAAGAAACTTATCTTTAGATGATTACGTTAGAAATAAATTAATCGAGTATCGGCACCCGATAAATAAAGAAATGATAACGAATGATTTAGCCGTCGGAGCTGTGGATCATTGGGGTTGGATAAAAAAAATCGCACTTTCGCAGCTTATAGATAAATATGAGAATTTGCGTGGGTATATAGGAAGGATGGCCGTATAATATCCGGATAATCTTTAACGGCGATATGAACGTCACCTGGATGTATCCGCGTTGTGTCATTTGGACCTTGTGCATCGGCGTGGCCATATCGCTTACTCGATAATCCTCCTCTCCGGCTACCCGGGCCAAGCTCAAGAAGATCAAGAGGGCGGCCACTTTCACCCACTGGGACACTCTCGATATAAAAAACATAATTTCCAAAGCGGCCCGTACGTGCACTGGCCCGTGTACTGGTTCCGAGTTCCCGTGGTGGCTGCTCTGATTATGGTTCTGGTTCTGGCTCAGGCTGTGGCTGTGGTTCGTCGTTGGTCGGCTCGAGGCTCGCGCTCCCGAGTCCTCGGGGGCTCGCACACTCCCAGCAACGCCGCCGGCACGGCTTACCTCTGTTCGACCAAGTGCGCGCGTGCTTCTTAAGAAAACGCAAATCACTCTGGCTGCTCCGATGTTAACTCCGTTGGGGGGCACGCACTGGTTCCTCACCTCCGCCGTGTCGCCCGTGTAAGCGCGCCGGACTCTCGAAGAGGGAGACGCGATTTCGAGGAGGAGGCCAACGCCTGTCATTTACCAACGGCTCACTTCCATCATTGGTATCGGGGCCTGCGAGCCTACTTATTTACTACGTATTCGCTTTCCACTCTAAGTACAGGCCAATACAAGGTGAACGAGCCAATAACTTAACTACTGATACCCCGACCCTGAGCTTTACCCGTACTCTTAACATTGTAATTCCATCATTTTTCATTCCGCGATCGTTATTCCAGCCACTCCCTTTTATAACTTTTCTATTGAATTCTAATCATAATAACGATACTACGTTCGTCGGTATTTTTATACTTTTTTTTTTTTTTTTTTTTTTTTTTTTTTTTTTTTTTTTTTTTTTTTTTTTTTTTTTATATTAAAAAAAAAAAAAAAAAAAAAAAAAAAAAGGAAAGAAAAAGAGAACGATATATCACATTTATTTTATTTTAAACGAAAATTCTTAAATTATAAATAATCGCGATTGCTTTATTATTATCGTTGCCTAATCAATGATCAATGATCATTTTTGCTTTGATACTCTCAATGCATCGATTTATAAGATTGCACGTGTACGAAAGAGAAACGGCGTGGCTTTAATGACTGTGTGCTGATAATCAATTAAAATTATTATTAAGCGAGACGAAATCATTGGAGATTGTTATTTTTATGCGCAATCCAGTGAATGTGATTTTTCTCAATAACATTGAGAACGGTCTGTTTAATTGGCTCGTCAATGGATATTTTTCTTTAACAAATACTAAATTACTAAATTTTTGTAATACGTAGACCGATATGATATTCGATTATTGACGCGTGAAGGAATTTTTTTTTGACGTTAAATAGACAAGTCTCGTTCTTTATATCGATCGCTCCTTCAAAATAATTATATATATAGAGAGAGTTACGATGTAGGCAGTCTTTTAACAAATATTTTAGTTTGAATATCTTATTAAGACAATAACATTATCACACTTTGGAACTATTACTTTTTCCTTCAACTGATATGGCGTAAAATCATTTTAATTGCAGAGCACGTAACGTGCAATATGAATTCGTAACAACGCGTTTAAATTTCACAAAAAATAAATAAAATATTTATAAAAGTTTTTATTGCCAATAAAAAAATTAAAAAAAAAAAAAAAGAAAAGAAAAAAATTCTTTCTAAGCATAGGCGTTAGTATTCATTGCTAACCATGTCCATTTACCAAGGTGGTAATATGTTTCTGCTACAAAGAACATCATTAAATAATCATCTGTACAAAATTGAAAATAGCCTTACTTACCCGTAAACAAATTGTTCGAGCATGAAATTGATTTGAACAATAAAACGTGTAAAAACGTTGCAATTACCCGCGAGCTACGTATATTCGATTTTAATAAGTTCCCCTATATAACTCATAAATAGACCTAGTGAAAACCTAGTGAATTGTATATAATATTTTTCTTTTTATCGTGTTCATCAATGAATTCGCTACATTTAATTCGCATTGAATTTTACGTAACGCAGCAAGCACAACAACCGTTTTATAGTAAAAAATCTCTCTCTCTCCATTTTTCATTTTATATTCATCATAGAAAATAATCACTCGATTCTAATTGGGCTCTTGTGAATTTACGAATGCTTAAAATACATTACGCTATACTTATACCCTTATCATACTTATACAAGATTCTTATAGCTATTTTCATAGGGTCGTTAGCATGCAATTATAATAAAAGTAAGTAAAAAGAAATTACTTCAATTATACATTATATAAATGGAACATTTTTTTTTCTTCATTTACGAACACTCTTTCTGAAATAAGTATACGCACAGATTTAGCATTGATATGCAAACATACCACAGTTATTACAGAACATATTTTAAATAATAAGTAAACAAAAAATAATGAATAATAATGAGTAATAATAATAATAATAATAATAATGTGTATCAACGCGTAACTTCATAATTGATATGAAGGTTTAAAAGGAAAGCATTTAAGAGGAAGGAAAAAATTGACTAACGATCCATGCGAGTCCATTGTTTAGTCGCGAAATTTCGCGAAGGCTCGGAACGAGATGGGCGATAGAAGAAAAAAAACGGGGGGGTGGGGAACATTGTGTTCGCATTGCGGGGACGCCCGGTTGGCAAGAGCCTACGAGGCTATGCAACCTGAGACGACTACAACCGTAAAGACACGTATCCGTGACTTTTTTTCATTGCGGAGTAAATGGCGTTGCGGGGCGGGAAGGGCGGGAAGGGCGGGGGGAAGGGAAGCCCCAAACAGCACGAAAAAGCAGAGGGGAAACAAAATCTGATCGGATTGATTTTTTTTCGCACTCAAGGAAATATCGCACGATTGCGTTAATCTTTTCATTTTGCAAATTAAATTATCGCTAACAAAAAAAAAAAAAAAAAGCTTTCGAAAACTCGTTCCCCTAATGCGAGAACAATAGCGAATAACAATAGCATTATTCAACGTCGATAATTAAATTTTGAAGTGAACGCGTATAAGTATTTTATTCTCCATTACCTTAATTATAATGAATGGCAATAATTAGGCCAGCCTACGATGTAAGGCACACTTGTTAAGTAAAGTATTGTAAAAGTATAATTATGAATTCATATGGTTGTATATGTAGGTTAGACAGGTATTATCGACGTAGATTGACGATTCGACAGCAAAAGTACTTGCTCGGCGTGCCAAAATACTTGAATAATTCCCAATGAGATGTCATTGTCAGATTCAGAAGTCGTTTATAAATGAACAATGGCCTCTTTCTGATTACAGAGTGCCAAAAATGTGAGCGCGAGCACTGGATATTACGTGAGCGGCAGCAGTACTTTGCCGAGAGGAGGAGCTTTGTTGCGCCCCTACAGCCCGGTAACCAGTGTCTTACCCGGGCCAAACGGCACGGCCGTTCCCGGGCAGCCTAAGACTCTCGGCACACCAGGTAAGAATTATTTTTCCCGCCTACATGCTCGCGGCCCACTTATATTATTGCCCCTTTAAGTCCCCGGTACTCCGGATACGTACGAGTACCGAGCAGGTATCGCTTCCTAACTAAGAGACGCATTATTCTTTTAAGTACTTACTTAGTAAGGGGGGGGGGTTTCTTGATTTTCTTCCACCAATAAAATCATAGTTACGCCTATTTTTTTTTTTCTTCTTACCCCCTATTTTATATTTACCGTTTTATCTATTCATATTCGATGCGCTCTGCGGGTATGCGCGGTTTTTGTCCTTAAAGTAAGTCTATTCATTAGGCAGCGGACATAAAGCGAATACAGGGAGTCGAAAAACTAAAAAGTAGGCTGCATTGGCGATAAGCTTGTAAATGTAACAAACGGGCTCGTGTCGTTTCTGCTCGAGCGCTACCGGGTATTGCAATATTTTGGGACCGTGGTGGCCACTGAAATCTCTTATCTCGATTAAGATATCGGAACGGAAGGGAAGAAAGGGACGGGCTAGAACGTGAAAGAGAAAACGAGTGGGTGCAGTATGGCGGGGCGGGGAGGAGGAGGAGGAGGAGGAGGAGGGAGGCAGGGAGGAGGAGGAGGAGGAGGAGGGGAGAGGGAGGCAGGGAGGTTGATGTTGATCCGAGGAGACCTTGTTAATGTTGGGGGGGGATGTGATTGGATAGGTGGTGGCGGGGTGCAGGCACCAGCCAAACCTCTGCGAAACTACCATTGTGGCAAGAGTCCCTTAGGCAGCCTCGGAGGCTCAGCCCGATTCTCCCGAGACAGCTCGGTATCCCTCTATAGTATACCAGGTTAGTATCAGACCATCAATATTCTCTACACTGCTCGATAATGCCATATACGATCTACTTTCGGACTACGTGAACTACAAATACTTGGTTTACACGAAGCCCAAATAACCCCAGATAACCCCAGATAACCCCAAATAACCCCAAATAACCCCAAATAACCCGATTCAGCGAGACGCCGACCTCATCATTGCACGTAACCAAGCGCACGCACAAGTTAACGCTACCATTCGTCATTATTGGCTTTACGCTTCATATTATTGCCCCTTACACGATCTACGTTTCATAAGACTGTATTTGCCCGAATTTAACTGCCCCGACTGAAATCTATAATTTATTTATCCATACTGAGAGGCTCGCATAACGACTATTAAAGGAACTGCTAATTTTAAATGCAATCTTAATCGTAAGATATAAAGTATAATGATAATAAAAATAACGCTAATAATTACAATTGTAATTATAATGATGATGATGATGATGATTATAATGATAACAGTAACAAAAAAAAATATTGTAACAACAACAACAACAACAACAATAATAATAATAAAAAAAATAAAGAAAAGAGTTTTACAGCTTTGGTTTCTTTGGTCATTTTATGCCCAACATAATTTCCTACAATGATATTTCATAATTCGTCCGCGGCGCTAAGGCAAATATTTTACTTAACTATGTAAATTTAATCTTATAATACACCGGTGTAAAATATTACCTTTATTAATATTTTTATAGCTAATAAATTTTTACAAGTGACCATAAAGTTAGTCAAACAACCTTAAAATTGAGAATTCTTATAAATTGAAATTGAAGTTTAATTTACGTTAACAAATACTGGCTCTAATATCTTAATTAAAAAAAAAAAAAAAGAACCGAATATCCTTTACTGTATTTTCATAAATATTACGTCGGTCGATAAAACTATACAGCCGTATTAGAAATTTATGCACTTTTAATAGATAATAAAGTTTTTTATTTTCATCTTAAGTTATTTTTATCATTAATACGCATATCAAATTAGTTTCGTAATGTCAAATTTTCAAAAGAATTTATAATTAAAAAAACAAAAAAAAAAAAAAAAAAAGAAAAAGAAGAAGAAACCGAATCTGAAATTATAATAGTTAATTTTTTTAAGCCTTATTTACGAAATAGAGAAAGCATATGCTTCAATATTGCGCTGATTAATATGTATCAATTGTAAATCTAAATAACAGTTTACAATTTTGATTATATGCTTATGTACATTTTTTTTTTTGTAACGTAATAGTGATTAGAGCAGTACATGGAAATTAATATTTATTAGATGAAAGTAATTAAGAGAGAATTCAAATATGGATACTCAAACCATTGATCCCGCAATAAACTCATTGAGATTACATAATTACGTATTTAATTGGATTGGCATATAAACCGTGCGTTTTTTTTTTTTTTTTTTTTTTTTGTTTTTTATTTCGTATTGTAACATATGTTTGTCCGCAGTCAGTGTATTTAAAATCAAACGCGAACGACGAAGAGAATAAGAGGAGTGGGATCGGATAGGTATTCTAAGCTAATGAGCGTCCGCATGAGATTACGAATCACGGTAAAGGCAAAATCTAAAGGCTAAATTCGGCTTGCGTTACTGTACGTGGGGACTGATTGATTAATTAAGGATTGGCCGAGAATCGTAACGGAGGCGGATGGATTAACGCGAGAGATAGATTTAAATGACAGCAATTAAGTTAGGGTAATATAGGGGTGGATGGGTGGGTGGGGGGAGAGTATTAGAATGCAGACTAGAGCTCGATGATAACAGAAGACTCTTTACAGAAATACTCGATTAATTGCGCGTGCACGCACGCACACGCACACACACGCACGCACGCAAACATATATATATACCGTTGGGTAAAGGAAAGTCGAGGAGGAAGGTTAAACGAAAGTAAAATCTTACGATTGTATTATGATTAGATCGACTCCACGGCGAGAGCGGCTACATGAGTAGTCCCGAGAGGGGCGGGGGCGGAGGCGTTGTTCCCATAGCCGTTGGCAGCACTGGGAGCAGCAGCGGTCCCGGGTCAACAACATCAAGCAGATATCCTCCCGGTCCGTACAGTACCAGCAGCAGCTACGAGGATCCGTATTACACGCAATACTCTGGTACAGTAACGCCGGTGATCGACGAAGAGGCCAGGTAAGTCCGGTTTCTGTTACTGCTGATTATTTCGTAATTTTTGTACGCGACGTACCCTCGTACTCTCGTACTCTCGTACTTTCATTGTAAGATGGCTTTGCAATTGCTCACTTAATTAAATTAGTTTTATAAACGAATACGGAAGCTGCGCGCTTGAACGTGGCCGCGCAGAAAACTCATTGGGACTTGAATAATCCTCTGCCAATCCGCTATTTACGTTTAAACGTCATCCCTACATTTGCCTATTAATCATTAATCAAACAGCTCGAGGTTATTCTTTCACGACAACGAATATACGTAATATACAATTATTACGATGCTTATTATTGTTACTCGAAGCTCACTCGCACACGTTAATTGTACGTACAACTCATTGCTCGTTAAATTACGTTTACGCGAATACATTTAAAATTCAGCAGGAATTATTTAACGCCACGCATTTACCACAATTATTATGATTATTGATAAATACGCTTTGACTCATTATTTATCTTTGCAGCGTAAAATTTATTTATATAGCGTATTTCTTATCGTACCCTGCGACGTGTCAAAATTACCATATCAATAATTTCATTTAAACGAGCTTGAGAAAATAATGTTAAAAGCCACGATAAACTAAATCTCACTGAATGTAATGATTTTTCTAAATCCAGGGAGGAAGTGCAGGTCGGGACGGTTGATACGGATACGGTTGATTATTAGCCTTGCATTAATTAGCTATTAAACAACGTGCATATAAATATTCCTACGTTTGCCGTACTATGAACAGATAATGAATCTGGAATATCGGTCGGGTGTAGCTTCTGAAAGGAAGAAGAATTTCAAAATTAGGGAGTTTTGCAGTTTGAATATTTGCTAATCTCAGCTTTAACAAACTTTATTTTACATTGTTAGCAATAGAGCTTTCGGAATTATTACGATTAAGAGGGGGAGAGAGTGAGAGAGAGAGAGAGCTAACGAGACTCTTAAATAATTGAGGCGCGAATAAGTTCGAACGAAATTAAGCATCGGATGATCTTTCGCGGATAAAGCAAAGGGCGTAAGGGGTTCGTTCGGTTATGTTGAATTAGCTAACGAAGCTCTAGGCCATTAGACAATGTGCTGGTTGGAGAGTCGCTTGGACCGTAGAGTAAAAAAAGGCTGCTAAAATGGGTCTCTGTGTGTGTATCTGTTATATGGGTAAAGCAGTGATACGGAGCTAATGGACGAGTCGTACAGTCTGTACGGGGTGAAACCTCCAGGGCGACCGCCTTCCGGTCCTCCGCGATCTCCGTTTTCAACGGGCGGTCCCGCACTCCTACCTAGTGGACAGCCCTACGATGCCACTCGGTATTGCTCACTAAGCCTACTGCCTGGCTTTTCTCAGCCTAAATAGCTCGTATATATTGTTGCACCACTTCCTGCACAACCGATCCCAAACTAATCATCCCCCTCCCAGCTTACGTCCATTAGACTTTCACTCCCGCCCCCGCCACCATCCACTTCCACCCGATTCACCGATTGTGGATCACAACACACAATTGCAATGCTCTTGCACTCTTCAAACTCATCGACTCTTTCTCAGCCGCCACGCAACGATTTACCTACACTTTATTTATTCCCATCACACTTAGATTTATTTATAACCTATGGATGTGTATACGAATTCGCGCGTTCCAATTTTCTTATTGATCCAAAGATTGAGTCCCGTTAACCGACAATACAAGGCTTTTTATCCGACTTTTTTTACACCTGTTCACTCACAATCGAACGGTCGGTCGAAAATTTCGAAAAACCTTCTCTCCTCTATCTGAAATTACGTATTATCGACTCTGACACTTTCCATTTTAAACATCAGCCTGACTTGACTTCAAAATCACACGCTCTTTCTCCCTCAATTTTAAGCTTTTCTTAAAATTCTCTTTAACTGCATTGTCCCCTGTATTTTTGTACAAGAAAAATAATAATAATAATATAAATAACTATCGATGTGCCAGTCCTTGTATTCTTTCCGAATGCGAAATTGTTGTTGTCGTGTGTATTTTATCCCTCTTCTCCTAGTGCGCCCAGGAGGGGGGCAGAGTAGGTGGTACCCGCGATGAGACAAAAATGAAAGATCTCTCACGAATCTTTGCTTCGCTCGAAACCACCGGCTCTAAGCCATGGGTGGGAATTCTGTGTGTTTTTTGCGCAGACACCGTCAACCCTTCGCCAGCGCTTTGATTTCCCAAGGTTTCCAATACAATTGATTAAACGTGATTTAAAATTTGTGTTTATTTAATCTACTCGTTATTCGTAAAAACTTTCGTAAGAAAAGAAAACGAATTTCTTAATTAATACAAAGTCCATAATTATTAATTGAACTAATTTTTTAATTTTATATTTTATTTTATAAAAGGCTTTAGTTTATAAAACGCTATTTAAAAAAAAAGAAAACTGCATTTTTGTTTAAAGCAATGAAAAGGGGCTATTAAAAGAATATAAAAAAAAATAATAATCTTTACGTACTGTTATTAAATTTAATTATTATCAATTTTGTACAATAGAGTAGTGCCATTTTTAAATTATACGTTGATTGAAATAATAAAAATTTAATAGTTCGTAAATAAAATTTCCCTACTTTATAATGGGTTTTTAATAATTCGACATTTCGTATACTTAAAATTTACCTTGCAATTATTTATAAATACACTAATTTCGAAAAGCATTGATTACGTGCAATAACAATAATAAGTGTTAATATAAAATATATATTTAAATTCTGCCATTGGCGTTACTACATACAATAATTCATAAACACGTCGTTGTACGTATTTATATTTTCAATTGATTTGTTTTACATATAGAGAATATCGGCTTAGATAAGTGAAAAAAAATACTATAAGCACCTCACTGTATATTCTGCAATTTAAGATGAATATTTATAAAGAATTTTAAGGCCAAACATTGAACGTCAGAAAATGTATGTGTAAGCTCGTCAACGAAGCTTATCAATATATATAATAAGGACAATTCCGGTTTATACTGAAAATATAATGGTAAACTTTTGATAATGGTAACATTGTTCTTTGTTTCATAAAAGCCGATGAAATAAAAAAAAATGTAAAATCTTTTCACATAACTCGCATACAAGTCAATACAAGATAAATCGATAGATAAGAATTTAAAGAGCACGTGTACCTTCTCGAATAAGTGATAAATCAAGGAAAACGATTGATGTTATCTAAACGTTTGCGGTACATTAAAGAATTGATTAGTGAACTCTCGCGGGAGAAAATAAACGAAGCTATTGCAAAAACTTAATTCAATTAATTACTTTCTTCGATGGATATTAAAAGATTTACTTTGTATCGTTTGTTACGTAAAGTTTATCAACGGCTGAGAATAAAGTTATTGAATCATTGAGTTTACGTGATCACGTATTGTTCTAAGTTAGATCACCCATCGCCTTATTTAATTTAATAGTAAAAATTTCTAATTTGTTTAACAACAAATGGTCTTCTACCCTCGCGACGATATAACATAACCCATTGAAATTCAAATAATGCTCGTGTAATTAACACCGAAATATATATTTTTATACATATATATAGGCAAGAGCCTGTCATACGCATACATTTAGCGAACGCACGCATGCATCCACTTACGCACGAATGCACGAACGCACGAATGCACGAAGAATGCACGTAAAAAAGCGTACAAGCAGGAACGCACGGATGAACACTCGTGCGTTTCACGTTGCTATTTCACACTCGCAAGCACATAAATAGTAATAATTTATTAAATGTATATTTTGTGTGTACGTTATTGATATTTTCTTTCTCAAAATTCATTCAAAACAGCTTCGTACAATCGATATTATCATCCTCGTTACTCGATATAATATCATACAATTATTCAACCTTTATTCCAACGTTGATTTTATTTATTTTACAACTTTTATAAATACATTAAAGATGGATATATTATCCACGAGCTTCGAAGTGAGGTTCTTTTTAGAGCTTCACCAGCTTCGATCGTGTGTACTTTACAACCCGATTAAAAATTACTTTGCAACTAAAATTTCTAATCATATGTATATTACCGGCAACTATGAGTTATAATAAATATAAACAACAAGTAAGTGGTTTTTCACATGTCTAAATGACATTGAAAGGATTTCTAAATCTAAGAGTGAATCCGCCAGTACTGAATTTGCTAGTAAATTTTGTAATGTATTTATCAAATTCTAATAATAAATGTACATGTAAATAAACTAGTGCATGTATTTCTAGAGATATTATACGGCAGATGTAGTAAACGAATTAAGAAATTACGTAGTAGTCTATCACGGCGTAGACGTAAGATCTCTTCTATCTACAAAGAAACAAAAAAAAAAAAAAAAAAAAGAAGAAGAAAACCCTTTACACGTGATTCAATGACTCAAGAGTTAACACCATTCTAAAAATGTCGAAAAATCAATTCGCTCAAGTCAAGAGGCTTTCAGAGAATATACGTGAAACGGAGTTAAGAATATTATCTTATCTCGTATGCGTACACTGCATTCACTGTACATTACAGGAATCTTCTACTTACGCTACTACAACAATACATGCATTGTAATAGAACATTTAAGCGTATTATTCTACTTAAGAACCCCGCTTTCAAAGTCAGCATATTTAAGTATATTTAATGATGTCTCGGTAAATAAAATCAATGCTTCAATTATGGGCCTTAAAATAAACGAAGTAAGAAACTTTTCCGCGTGAAAAATTTAATTTACGTAATATCGTCCGTACAATATAAATAATTTTTAAACGAAAGTTTATTCGTACTTTTGCTGTTTCGCTTCAATTCGGCGACCTTCGCCATGTACACTTACTTCACTGAAAATTCATATGTAAAACACTTTTTTATTATTATTTTTTGTTTTGTTTTGTTGTTCTTTTCATCCACGCCGCATTAAATATTAAGTGAAAAACGTTCGCGTATACGCGAGACCTTCCTGTCACAAGCAATAGCAATGCCATTTTGAAAAAATGTTTTCTACTTTATCCTACGCATGATAAACGCCCATGTAAAACTAAACAAAAAAGCGTAGGGAAGAAAGAAAGAATTTTAACGTATTGTTAAAAAAAAGTTCATTCGCTTCAATGTTATTAGAGTGGTTTTATCTCTTCGTGTTATTATCCGTTGTATATGCCGATGTTGATGTTAATGTTAATGTTAATGTTAATGTAAATGTAAATGTAAATGGTGCTACTGAAATAATGATACCGAATACAGTTAATTATCGGGAGAAGTAAGGCAAATGAGAAAAATTCTATCCTTTTGACGCTGTCGTGTCAGTGTGTACCTCGCAAGACTCTTAATATAGAGAGACAATGAAGTTCTATCGATTGACATAGTAGTCATTTAGTTACGTAGAATAGTGATAGCGGCGAGTCAGGTAGCCATTACGAGCTTCGGACCAAGTGAGAGGCAAACTAATAAAAGTTAATGCTTTTCTCGATAGGATAAGAGTGGAACATATGGAACGTCAACTTGCCAACTTAACGGGCCTGGTACAAAAGGCTCTAACGCATGCACCGCACCCAAGCCCCTCACCCAGGGACTATCTACAAGTTCCTGCTGGACGAGATACTTACTCCCGCAGCACAGGTAATCGCTCACCCACTCGTCTCTCCCCCCTCTCTCTCTCTATGTCTGTCTGTCTCTGTCTATCTCCCTTCCCTCCCTTCCATCCCTCCCTACCGAATGGGGGGGGGCACACTTTATGCATTATAAAAACGTATAAACGTATATTGGTAAACGGTACATATTTCATATTCGACGACTTCCATTAGTGGATAAAGATGATGGATTCCGTATGAATTGACGGAAATTTTAAACAACTCGATCGAATTTTCAATATTTTCTTCGACAACTCTCTTTATTACAATAATACAGCAATGAGAGGGATTTATACAGATACATAATTTTATTAAGTATGTACTTGAATACTTGAAGTAGTCGAGCAGCTGAGTAGCAGTGGTATCAGTAGTGGTAGTCGTAGTAGTAGTAGCAGTAGTATCTTACAACCTGTAAGATTCGTAAAAATGTTTAAGAAAGTTTTTAAAACAATTAGTAATTACGGTCTGAAGAATATTTTCTGTCCGGAAGTAATTGCATTTGAATCAATTTTGAGATCAATTTTGGAGTTTAAAATGAAAAGAATTCCGCATAAAATGAATTAACGTGAGGTTATTGTAGCTATAATCAATATAACTAGTTGATAAACGACTCAAGGATAAGTCGATCATTCGACAGAAAATTTACGAACACGAATGAGTATATATAAGAAAGAAAAATGCCTTGAATGTGAAATTCTCAATCCGCTATAAAATATTAAACTACTTCGGGTAATATGCACTTAGGAACCGAAGACGAGTTCGAGAAGCATTCGAGCAACGGCTCTGCCCCACTAACACCAGGTCTGTCTTTCTTTCTTTCTTTTCTCATTATCATTATTTTGAAATTTCGTTTATCAATAGGTACTATATATATATATATTACATTACCTTTCCCAGTATGCACATCACGTATTCTCATATATTATACTATATTTATGTTGTACATATATGATTCTATTGGAAGCCTATCAAAGTTTTCGAAATAAAATTCGACTGCATATAATTATCATTGATATAACCCTTTCCGAATATTCATATAATAAATTCAAATTCTTAGAATACTCCTGAATTAGCTGTGAACTAAACAGTCTGGCATATAAAAAACATACAATGCAGAATTTTAGTTTCTTACAGACCAGCTTAGCGTAATCGTAAATAAATTTTCTCGTTTGACAATATGTAAGTGGAATTGAAACGGAATAGAAGGAGCAGAGTATTATATTTTTTTTTTATCATTAATCTAATATAATATTAAATACAAATACATTTTTTTATATTTACGAACGGAGCGATACTTTATTTTATACATTATTATTTTTATTTTTAAATAAAATCGATTATGAAAAACTCGTTTAAAAAATGACAAATGGCTCTACTAGTCGAGTTTTCGAGATTTCACTCAAATCTAGAAATTACTAAAAAAAAAAAAAACAGTATTTTGATTAAATCTATATTCATCTTGTAAAAAAAAAATAAATCAATCAATCCTAAAGTTAATTTAGTTGTGTAATATGCAATTAATGTTATCATTAGTATAAATGATGAATTTTAATGTTGATGTGCACTGTTAAGGAAATTTTTTACGTATTACTTGTAGCATCGATCCTTATTGTCTTTTAATTTTTTTATAACCAAGTATTTTCTTTCTTTTTCTTGTTTTTGGTAAACTGTATTCTTTATTATAATTAAATATTATGCACTAATACTTATTATATATTAAAATAATGTATTTTTTTTCTTATATTTTTTTATCGAACTTATTTAATCAGAATAAAAACAGATCGATTAGAGCGATAACTACTTTATCAAAATCCTCCCCCCCCTCACCCACCCACCCCACACAAGCGTAAAATACATTTAGAGTACTTTGTTACTTAAAAAATTATGTCGGTCCATTTTTAACCATGGGTTTAAAAAAAAAAAAAGAATAATTTATCATTTAATTATATTTTAAAATATTTACACTCATTATATTATCGTCGGTAAAAAAAACAGTTAAATTACGTAATTTACTTTAATTGATATTAATCTGCCAATATGAATAAAATGCTAGTTTACGCTAATATAATATTATCTTTATATGGTAGGGCCATAATAATATTAATTACCGATTAATATTTCTCAACTCCTAATTAATTTTAATAAGCATACGTTATTCTATTGAATGCGATAAACGTATAAAAATTCAAATAAATTTTGTTTACGAATTAAAAAATATTGCAAAAAGTTTTGGAACTCGATTATTAAATATTAATATTGAAATATTTCATATATTTTATGACTTATCAACTATCATAAAGTAAATGTAATTATACGCTTTTGTATTAAGTGACAATGTTCTTTTATATTGTTTCGTACGTGATATGTATATATGTAAAATACACATATAAATGTTTATTTACATTAATTAAATTATTTACAGGTAAACTTTGTGTGCCAAGCATATCTTATGTCACTTTAACTGCATTGTGTATATATTCCTCAAAAAGTATTACTTTTCGATTTTCTTTTACCCTCTTACCCTTTCTCTTCTTTAATCTTACCGTTTCTCTGATCATCTCTCTCTCTCTCTCTCTCCCCTCACTTTCTATTATTCACCCCCCCCCCGACCCACTGACGTTTTGTTCTTACTACTGATTGTTATTTATATCTTCGTTATTTCCCAACCGCTGGGATTCTTTTCGTGGTATCTCAATTCTTACTCTTTATTACTATTACGTTTTCTTCTTTTTCTTTTTTTTTTCGAAAATAAGGAACCGTACTGTAATATTTCAGATGACAGCTATTTAAGGACTGACGCTAAGCCACCGAAACTCGGCAAAGGTGCGCTTTCCAGTAAATCATTTTTTTTAATATCTTTATGTGATTGATGGTGTGAATATTCATGCGTATGAGCTTAAAATTTCTTACTTATTTCAATTAATTTTTACTTTCACTTCTTCTGCGACATACTTTAAATCTGATTACTTTTCTTCTTCTTCTTCTTCTTCTTTTTTTTTGTATGTTACGCTCACTGTACGAATTTACTCCTCTGAATTAACTGAATATCTATGAATAATGTGTATGAATATATATATATATATATGTATACAATCTGTATATACGTTTCGAAAATATGAATTCGAATTATCTTTTATTCGCTTTGAGCATGAACTTTATATTCTATGTTCGATATTTTAGGCCGTTACTTTTTTTTTATTTCAATGAAGATTTGTTTGTATACGAAGTTTGTTCGTTGACATGCATACGCAAGAGCTGTGAATATATATATAAAAAAAAAAAAAAAAAAAAAAAATTTCTATCGATGTTCTAATTGCCTTTCTTCAAATACTTATAAGCATGGTTTTAATTTACTTTGCAAAAAAAAAAAAAAAAAAGAAAAAAAAAACTATTTTTACATGGCCCGTACACTCTTTCAGTTATCGGAGCGCGCGAGCGCATACGTAATACCACAAACGGCGCTAACCGATTTACTTGTGATTTGTACTTGAATGTGCAAGCTTATTATTTATATCGTTATTTTAATTATCGTATTTATTGGTTTTTTTTTTCTAGACAAGTCAGTGTCCTTCGAGAAATCGGTTTCATTTAGCGATGAGCCGCCAGACATGAACTCTCCTAAGCAACATTCGCCCCAACACACAGGTATATCAAACGGATACTTAAATTACACCCGTAAAAAACACGTACAAAAGACTTTATGGTACTTTTATAACTCTAACAAAACTTTTATTTTTCCCCCACTCGTTTACTCTTTTATTCTTGTTAATAATTCTTTTATAGCTTTTCCTTACATAACATACACATGTGGAATACACAATGACTTTGATTTAACATGACACACATGACCAATGGTTTTTTGTGCATTAACATTTTTAAAATTTTATTATTCTTAATAACATTTTTAAACGTGTGCATTAAGGTAAAGGAGAAAGGATTGCCGTACGTATTCGGGTACTGACGCTCCGATAAAATTGTTCCGCGCAATTCGCGTGCCCTGTCATTCATTGAAATAAAAATAAAAGCATTCGCCGGAGTATAGACATTTACCGTCATATCCATTGCTATTGAATCCCGTTGAAATCTATCTTTTCTATAAAGTATTATTATTAGTTTTTTCTTTTTTTTTGTCATAATCGTTAAAGTGTTGAAGAAGGAAGGCGCGTTTATTGTAAGCTTTTTTGTTTTTTTTTTTTTTTTTTTTCTTCTTCAAACGACAAGCAATACGATACAGGCTAACCCTTTGAAATAATGACTGAGCGCATTCACGACGAATGACTTTATCGATAATAAGATAAGCTAATCCTTGCTCGCTTGCTGCCGTTGTGTACGTAAAACGACTTTTGAGCAATTGAATTTAAAAGTCAAAACTTTCTAACACCCACTTATAATACGATTGTGCTTTGCTACCTCGACACGTCAGCGGACTCGAAACCCACGAAACCGGCTATCAAATCCTCGACTCTGCCGAGGATGTCTTCGCAAGGTAAATTAATTGAACTTTTAACTAATATTTAAATGTCACCATTCCATCACTCACACTCACATGTTACCATTCACTTTACATCACCATCGTACACGTTTCTTTGCCTAAGTCTGTCGTTTGCGTCTTCTGTCTTTTTCGTCCGTCTTCGCCAATCAATTAATTCGTTTATGCCGGCGATATTGTCAATAAAATTTTAATACAATAATAATATTCTGATATAGAACGGGAGAGGCACAAACCGACCCCGCCCCCGAAGCCTGTCACACTATCGACCGGCCAATACGTCTATCGAGACTTGGCTCTCACGCCAGAAATGTACAATCAGCTGAGAGGCTTACAGAAGAAGGCTAAGGATCTACGTCAAGAAATCAGGAACCTCAGACGCATGTCTCAGGCACAGGCTCACACCGTCCGGGAGACCATCCGGGACACTTTCATCACTATAAGGTAATTTTGACAACTTCACTTTCAAAAGAAAAATCTACTTTTTTTTCCCCTTGAAAATCATTTCAAACTCAACGGATGTGGAAATACATAAAGTGTATCGGTGAGGGCAGGGGAGGGGGTTAAATAAATACTGTTTATTAGCTTGGACGGTTTTATTCCGCGCGTACTATCGATACTCTTCTGTCGAGAAGTCCGGTCGAACAATGTATTCGAAGTCTGTTGTACAGTCGTCGTCTAGCAAAGGTCAGACCAGACGATGTCTTAAATTCTTACGTCTAGGGCTACGAACCCATCGTACGCCACGTATCGGTGACGTCATCGTCATCCTCGCTCTTCCTACTCTAATCCTCGTTAATCCGTTTCTGCGAAATTTCTCGCGCCCTGACGGATTATCAAATTTTCGGGTAAATGCAAGGTCGCGGACTATCCGGAACGCGAATTCCTTAAATTCTTACGTCTAGGGCTACGAACACATCGTACGCCACGTATCGGTGACGTCATCGTAGTCCTCGCTCTTCCTACTCTAATCCTCGTTAATCCGTTTCTGCGAAATTTCTCGTGCCCCCGAGACGGATTATAAAATTTTCGGGTAAATGCAAGGTCGCGGACTATTATGAACGCGAATTCCTTAAATTCTTAAGCTAATAAGCCTAATTAATATAGGCCGTGTAAACATTAAAATGTAAACATTAATCGGCCTTCAAAGTTTAATCCTCGTTCATTCATCTCTACGAAATTTCTTCTTTCTCGCGCCTCACCTCGATGCATTCAATTTATTTTCATTCATAAATTCGTAAAAACTATTATTATCCATAGACATTATCCCCTCTTATCTCCCTCCCCCCCGTCCTGAATCCCGGAACGGATGGCGGGGAGCAATCGTCATCTGTTGATCGGGTCATAAATCGATGTACCGTCGTCATTTCCGCAAATTAAGACCGTCACGGTTGCGTCTCTTTATGTTTGAGATCGTTTATTTATTCTCAAGGCTGCACAGCCATCATCATAGGCTTTCGCTAAGCCAATCATTGTCGTTCATTCGCTCATCTCGCTCCGAACTCTCTCGATCATCATCATTAGCATCATTTTTCCCTTCTTCTTTTTCTCTTTCCTTTCGAACTTCGTTATCAATTACATTAATTTACCTGAATCGAACGCGTAACAAACGTCATCATCATCATCGTCATTAGTTACTAAATTATCATTCGTTATAGATAGTATGGAATACAAAGGCAAAGGAAATAATCCTGTATATTTATAGTTATTTATAATCGCAAGGCGCTTAGAGAGAGAGAGAGAGAGAGAGAGAGCTTTTTTGAGAAATTAATTTTGGAATACTTTTTATAGAGCAACACTATTATCGAGTGGAGATAATGCCTGGGCGAATGGCGACGTAGAAAAACTTCGATTGAATCGAGAGGAGGATCTGTATAAGCAAGAAATGTTATGGCTCGAGAAGGATCTGACGTAAGTACTCTTTAGTTGAAAATATTGCAGAGGAAGTTTTAACCATTAAAAAATGAAAAATAAATAAAAGAAGAAGATAATGAAAGGGAGTTTTAACATGGTTTTTAATTTTAATCAAGTGAGCTGGAAAGTGCGGTGGAAGAACTTCGTGGTAACGTGATAAATCGAAAGACTCGCGTCAACATGTCCGACGTTGAGAATTTGGCTTTAATTCTCAGCAAAGCCAGGTACGTCATTTTTTACATTTATATACTTTTTATCCTTATCCTTATCCTTATCCTTATCTATCTTTTTCTTTTGTAATAAATTCTGACCGTTTGGACATTTTATTGAACAGTAAAACGGTGGCGGACTTAAAAGCACGTTTCCCTAACTTGCAAGAGGGGATGAAGGGCTTACTCAGCTCCGAAATGGAAAAAGTTATGAGAGAAGAGAAATTTTTAAAGGAAGAGCCAGATCGCCTCGAGTCGACGCTCAAACGTTGCAAAAAATTAACAGGGACTCTTGTCACGCTGAAACGGTACAATTCGAGCAAAGCTATAGATCATATAATGGCTTGAAGCTATTATCGATCAGTCTGTTAAGTAATTGTCTTGTGCGCATGAAATCATTGCCGATACGTTTTTTTTTTTTTTTTACAGTTTGGCTTCGGTTCAAGAGCAACGCTTGCCAAATTCGATTGGTAGCGTCGAAGACGATGAAACAGCACCGATTACACCGACTTCGGCACAACATTCTAAGGTAAAGACCTAGAAAATACAAGCTTGATTGGGTATATTATTATTGTACATTTTCGTTCGATTAATTTCTAACTTTCTAATTAAAAAATTCCTCTCTTCTATTTTTATCGATTCCGTCATATATACGTACGTGCATACATACATATATATATATACATATATATTATATATAGGTATGTATGTATAAATTTTTTGTTCTTCATGTATAATTTCATAATTATTACTTTGTTTGATTTCAACTCCTGCGACTGCTATGGATTTATATATATTTTATCTTCTTTTTTTTTTTTTTTTTTTCTTCCAAAACCCTCGTAGATCATCTGTCCCGTTCATACACCATTGACCTCCTGCATGTGAAATTTCTTACAATCCATTCGGAAAACTTGCTTGAATCTGACATATTTATAAAATAGAAAGAGACGTCGACCTGATACGAGAGTTTCACTCCTTTTAAATGCTAATACAAAATTATGTACCTGAAGTTGAAACTCATTGCCTCGGTGTGACGACTGCGCGTTCATAATTGATGATACCCTTTTGTTATGAACATGCGTTTAGTGGAGAGAATAATCGACAGAGGAAGAGACAAAATATTTTTAAAGATCAATGAAACAGGGATTTATTAAGTATTTATTCATAAGACATTATTCGAGTGAAACAGATTAAACAGATACAGTACGTAATGTACAACTGAATTTCTGTTTCGAAAGATGCATCGATCCTTTATCTATCTGAGTAAATAGCATTGAATCGGTTACTAAATGCGATAATGATATATTATAGTCCGTCGGCCTATATATTTCTCAAATTTCAGATTTTAATATCAAACGTACGACATATTACTTGTAGTTTATCATTACGAGGAAGCTTTATGAAACTTTACTACTTTAATAGTATTCTTGTCGCATTAACAGCTCTTAATCGTTATTTAATTTATTGATATTATTTCTTACTATTAATTAATAATAATAAGAGACTAACATTAATGATAATTTTAATAATAATAATAATATAGTATAGTAAAAATTTAATTTCAATACCAATACTGTCATACGGTTAATATTCAATAAGAAAATTGTTTATTACATTTACAAATACTTAATGTCATTTTCTTGTTGCTATTATTTATAAAATTATAAATTGATATTAAGCTACGTTAGGAAAGAAATTGAAATCTGATGTAAACCTTCGTAATTAAATATGAAGACTGTAGTGCCAGTGTGCTATTATTATTTTCTTATGGCAGGATTCATTTACAAAAACGAATAACGACATTTCAAATCAAGCATTCGCAACAAATGATTATAGCAGTATGTAGGTATGTAAGAGACTTGGTTAGACAAATTAGTTGCAAGTTTTTTTTTTGTAAAGTTGAGTTTGTAGTAATGCTTCGCTAGGTGAATTATTTATTCATTATCAATTTTTGTTTCCCGTATAATAACATTTTATATTTTTCTCGAAGGTAATAATTTGATATTTATTAGGAAAAGATTCAATAAATAAAAGTCTTTTATCAATTACTAATATTACCTTTGTTCGTTAATTTTAATTTAATAAAATTAAATAATAATACATTTTTTACGTTCAATTCAATTGTATAATTTTTTTTTTTTGATTACCTTTTATAAGGAATTTTGTAAGTAACTTTCTGCAAATACACAATTTAAACTAAAGTATTAGATTAAAAAAAAACAATATAAATTATGAAAACGAATCGTTAGATGTTGAGATAGCGACGAAATATTAATTTCAATACTACCATACGGAAATAACGTAATATCGATTGATTTTAAGAGAAACGGCATGAAAAGTATTCGATTTTTCTTATTGAATTTTTTTCTTCCATACACGTTGGAATAAGAGCAGTGAAACACTTGTACTGAAAACTATTTGCACACACTCAACGAAACAAACATTAAGCCCTACACGATAATAAAACAGTATTTTACAAAAACACAGAATTATTACATATGCCCGTAGATGCCACGAATTTTCAAAATTATATATTCTTCGAATGAAATTTTCAATTACGAGGCCTAAAATTGTCGATCAATTTATTATACTAATTTACGGATGAAACGAAGCGTGAAATTATTCGCCCACCGAGTCTCGACTCTCTTTCCATTATTTCTCACAAAGCGGCAACTAAATTTCCTTTTACTCATCGGTGTTTGAATAAATATCCTGCAACTTTTGTATTTGATGGACAATTACCCCTTCCCTTGCGATATCCTGAATATTATGTGATGTTAATTGTTCCTGATAGAATAGACATATTAATATAATTAAACGAGTCCGTGATTTGACAAAACATTTTAACTCAATGAGGCCTTGAATTTTTTAAATATAAATAGAAAATGCAGTGGCCGATTAAACTGTTTCCTCAAATCACTGAATATCAATCATGAGTTGCGTAGAAACAATAATATAATCCGTACTTTATTTAGCCACCCGTTCATATATCTATGTACTTATAAATTTCCATGCGGAAGTTAATGAACATAAAAATATATTGTTGTTGATGCGTCAACGAAAAATTTATTAAAGAACAGTCGATAAAAAAAAATATATATGATGCAATTCAATTTTGTATTGTTACAATTTCTAAAAGACATTTATATACCACTTATAGTAATTATAGCTTAATAGTCTTGTTATAATAATAAAAGAAAAGCTAATAAAGTATCAGTACGATTTGTAATGACAACAATGGCAACGACACATTACCACTGTAATAATGGCTATAATGATAATAATAACAATGAAATTAATTACGGCTAGAAAATTATAGTCCGTAAATCATTACAAATACATATATATATATATATATATACCTGTATATGTATTTGTATTGTATATGAATGCAATACTTACACTGTAAGTATACTAGACATATATTTAACGAGTGGATTGAGCTCAGGACAATGGAGATGAGCGTTGATGATGCATATGATGAGTGAAATATTCTAATGTAAAAAAGTTTTGGATAATCTTGTACTACACATATGCATCTCATCGAATTAAATACAATACGTGAGCAAGCTACTCAGCGGTACATAATATGAATTTTTATAGTATGACTGGGTGAAGAGTAGAAACTTCAAGGAGGCGATACAGACCAGTCAAGAGTAATTTTTTCCAGTTCTTACTAATTAATTAATTTTTTTTATACTACATATAATTCAGCTCTTTCTTATTCATTTCTTTACTGTTCGATATATATATCAAATAATTTTCAATGAAATATATGTATCTTTTTGTCGTTTCTATAATTTTAATCTGATCGAATTACTCAGCCAGAAATTATTTAAATATTTAAAATATTGATTGTATACGCTGTTTTTTTTTTTTGTTTTTTTCTATAATGATAAGAATGTTTTTTTTTTTTTTTTTTTTTTTTTTTTTTTATACCAAATAAATTTTAATAATATTTAAACGAATTCGGCTGAATATTTCGAACCTTTATACGGTACAAATAATGACAAGTACAGAAATGAAAACAAAACAACCATGCACACAGAGACACTCATTACAAGCATAAATATATCTCCAATATACATACGCAATAATTTCACATCATATATTTCACATGACATTTTATTGAATCGTGTTTCATTCACGCTTGCTGTTACTTCTTTATTTCTTACTATTTTATTATTACAATATGCGTATATCATCTTATTTTTAAATTCTTATATTTACGTTATATGATAGTGAATACATAGTTCCGCATAACGATTTACTTTGTCATATTTATTTATAATTAATAGGTAAATTAAGCTTAATATTATATTTCATGTTGGGTAGGAATGAATTTTTTGCAACGTTAACACAATGTTCAGATAGTAGTATAATATTAAAGCCGTAATATGTAAAATAATAATCAATAGAAATTAATCATGAGCTAAGATAATCAAAATAATTTCGAAAGCCTTTAATTTCAAATATTCGGTAATAAAAACGTACTATTTATTTATAACGTATATTTAATAAATAGAATGGACGTTCTAATAGAATATTATTTGCGGATTCTAAATAATAAAGTTCATTTAATAAACATGAATTCGATGTGTGATATTTTGTGGTTATATTAATAAAATAAAATATAAATTATAAAGAATCTAAATCGAGCAGCAGATAAGCTCACATCATTGCAAATTTTACTGTAATGATTATATATTAAATTGACTTTTAATACAAATGATAACGTTAACCTGCAGTCGAATAAAAATTATTGTTATTCCTTTTAAATAATAAAAGTTGTTAAATATCTGAAATTATTTATTAAAATACTTAATGTATGATTATAATGTATGTAGGTAATACATGTATGTATAAATATTAATTCAACGGATAATATTCGCGAAATAGTTGATCTTAACCGGAAGCCAATTTTCTCATATCTTTTTAGAATAATTCAAGCTCTAATTTTGATAATTTTTATTGATTGTTTATATGATTACAAAAAAAAACACAAGAAAAGGATTCCAAAAATTATAAAAATATATAATAATAATAATAATAGTATATTATAAGGCTTTTCAAATTATCTTGTTGTTAGAATCTTTTTAATTAATTGCAAATTAATTTAATTGGAGAACTTTGTATACATTTATTTTATTAAAATATAAACTAGATTCTCAATTTTATAAATTTAAATCAAATTTAAATTTATATAATCTAATGTATAATTTAAATAAATACTTTTGCCTTAGAGCATATTTATAGGTTTTTTTTTTTTTTTTTTTTTTTTTTTTGACTTAGGTAAATTTCCGTATATTTGCGTGCTTATGAGGGATAATTTGTTTAATTTAACATTCCGCGGGTGAAATAATATACACATGCGGATATTGGTGCGTCTTACTTTTTCTGTATGTGCACGTTTTACGATGAAATTTTTGCACCTTCTGAAATTATTTCTAATTTTACAAGAGAAAGTCTTACGTTGATGACCATGTTTCAGTCAATCTTATTTATTATCATTTATATATATATATATATATACATACATATATATATTATTTTATTTATTTTATTTTACGTTTTTTTCAAATCCAAGTATTTCATTATACTCACACGTTTCCATTTCTATCGTCGTTCATTTGTTCAACTTTCACTGGCACATTTTTTACGATGTTGCTTCTTAATTATATTATTCTTCACCTAATTTTTATTTTATAGTCGTTTAAATTTTTCTAGTCGTACTATATTTACTGTATACCATTACTTGACATGAATTTTTGTATTGAAACTATTAAATTCGATATTTGAAAGAACGCTTTACACGTCTACGGATCAATCAAGTACGCAACTTTATTTGACAATGCATTTACTTGGCATAAGACTTGTGGAGCGTTTTCTCAATATTTTCTGTACACATAGCATACATATATACGTCCATATATGTATAAATTTATAATACTCCAATCCATTTCTTATAGTAAGGTGTCAGAGTCGTGCTTTCAAGGTTTACATTGGATTTCCTTTGCTGCTGACTATTCTTATTTATTTATATTAGTTTAAGAGGATGTGAGATACTTTCAGAACGTGGCCCCATACGCTTTCCAAACTTTTAAAATTATTGCATTATAATGAACTATTCGTAATATATGAGTTTATAAATAGTCTGCAAAATGAAATAAGTAAACCAATAGAATTATGTTTAGTTTGTATTGTTCTTATTGATACGATAAAAATGAGCATTATGTCAATGATTAAGAATTAGAATTAATGTCCTTCTAAAAACTGTTTGTATTAAATGTCTATAATGTACCGTTGCATTTTTATATAAAAAAATTTGTTTTCAATATTATCAATATTAAAGTACGTATTCGACGAAAGGTAACCTTTACATCCATTTAAACGATTAATCTCTAAGAGAGAAGAATTTGTAATTCGCTAATGCATATGAAGTTAAAAAAGAAGCTCTGAAACGTTACAAAAATTGAAATATATACGAGCCATTGAAATATATACAAAAAGTATATTGGACCCATGATGATTTTTTTTATGAATGGCATGCCAAAGATACTCTTGAACAATTGATATTCACAAAGTATATTATACCTTTGTGTTGATAAATATAATGATAGAAGATCCTGCATGAAGATCTCAAATCGTTATGATCATATACTTTCTCATTAATCATTCTTTTCTTTCTTTCAAAATTCTTCTTAAACACGATTGTTTTAAACAGTTCATAGTTCAAAATTCTTCAAGGTATTGTATGTATTTATAATAAAATATATATTTCATCACATGTCGGATTATCAGATCACATGTCATCAAATATCGCATTATCAGCAGTGCTTTTTCGCAATATTTTCTTAAGTTTTCATGAGTAAAATATACATACGAACAAAAAAAAAATAAAAAAATAAAAAAAATTGAATTATTATTCAAGTTTTAATTTTTTTTCAAAATTTACGCCCATCAAAATTATTTATAAACTCACCGAACGTAAATTTATAGCCTACGTTGTTGCTAATAAGCACAATTTTTTTTTTTTTTTTTTTAAATACACACGTTATTATTAGTTAATAATAATGATACAAGGTACGTATGGATTTGAATAATTTATAGAATACAGTTTATAAAGTTAATGGAGAATTACGAAGCTTTCAAAATTCATAAATGCAATTCATAAATCGTTTAAAAGCTCATAGGTAAAAGCTACGTACGTACTTTTATGATTAACTTGGAAAATTGTGTTTATTGGCATGAATTGATGAAGTCGACGCGCGGATCGGGTTTCAATGCGATGAATGCGTAGTTTTTCGATTAGAACAAGCAATTGTTGAAACGGTAATGCAACTTAACAGTATATTAATATGTCGTATTATACGCTTTCCTCTCGTCGAGACCCTCTTGACAAAACGCATGTACGTACGAGTGCGCATCAGTGAGCCGACGATGCTAAAGCTCTACCTACATCTTGATAAATTTTATTATTTTCATAAAGAACGTTATGCCGAAAGGCCTAAAGAAAAAATAAATAATAAAAATGAGAATCTTATTTGTAATTGGAGCCCGTGGTATAAATAGTTTTATTTGTCAATCATTTTACTAATTGGCACAAGTCTAAGACCTATGTTTTTTGTTTCTTTATGATTTTGTTAATTCGTTTTTTTTTTTTTTTTTCTTTCTTCATTCGTTCTTTGATTTTATTATGTTCTTTAGTAATTCCGTATTGTTGAAAAGTATTATTATTTTTATGCTCACTGCTTATATGTTGGAAATAATCTTGGTTTCGTGTTGTACACCCACGCACACACGTAAATTATACATATATTAACATATGTAATTATGTGTCCTTGACTGAGACTTCATTCGTGTATCTTCTGTTATGCTTCAACTGCCCATCTGTCCGCCTCAATTCAAAACATAGTATTTTATTATTATTATTTTTTTTTTTAATATTTTTATATACAAATAAATACAGATACATGATTGCCAATGAAATTTTAAAAACCAAACACTCTTTGAAATGAATACGTAGGTGTCTGTTGTATATTGTTTTTTTTTTTTTTTTTATTTTTTTCTTACTCATTTTATATGTAACACTAGTGTATAAATAATACGTAAAACAACTGTATTCATACTAATAAATTTAGTAAACACATTTCGATTCTCTGGTACGACAACTTACCATTACTGCCTTACTATAAGGATTGGACAACGAACTTTGCACATTATATTTTTTTTTTCTGCTTTTTAATACATAAATCGTTATTCTTATTTTCTTTCGTACATTTATAAAATCAATACACACAATACATTTGCACTTACTTACTCACTTGGAGGAATAAGCATGAACCAGAAATCCAGAATCTTGCTAATGTATATTATTGATAAAGCATGATACTTTACTTGTATTTGATATTGTATTATTTGTGTTACTACCATTCATTAGAACACATTAATAAATACTATTTTTATTATTACCTTGTGTGATTGCGTACTTTAGGCTTAAAAGTTCACAAAATTATCGCCGATACACGCTCTCCTACGATACCTAATTTACCCATGGAGAAGGACGATTCCGTCACTGATTTAACGTACTTTTCTTTTCCGCGATTTATTTCGACTAATAAATAACGTGATCTGTTTAATTTTTGAAACTTCGCAGTACTTATACGTTACATGAAAATGTCAATAGATTTGAATTTGTTACAAGCATGCTTGTTTCAGGGAATATTGATAATCTATGCTAGTTTAAGCTTTCGACTGTAATCCTTCAGTGAATTGGCACCAAATCTTTTATTTCATAAAAAACTCGCTAATTGCAATTTAATATCAAATTTAATATCGTACGAAAACAAAAAAAAGGCTCTCGATAATACGTGTAATAATGAAATCATTAGGAGTAAATTTTAAAGACTTTAAATCGAATCGAAATATCTATTTTATTTTATTAAATAAGAAATTTATCTATAATAATAATAATAAAAACAACAATAAAAAAAAAAATAATAATAATCGACGCCATGGCTTTGCGCAGTTTTCATAAGATATGTTTGTACAATTTAAAAAAAAAAAGAAAAAAAACGAGTTAAAAAAAAGGAAAAAGAAACGGACTGAAAGTTTATTTTACTGTTTTTAAAAGTTTGCTTTTTCGTGTTTTTGTTTTGTTTTAAGTTGACTAATACTGGACAGCGCTCGATGCCAAAAGTAACAGTGTCCCCCCAATCGGGTACTGACTTGTAACACGTACCATGCACAATACGTAACCTCGACGAAGGTAACTATTCCACCTAACATCCCTGGATTTTTTTTTCTATTTCTTTACTCTTCTTCGCCTTTATTTTTCTACGTTTTTTTTTTTATTTTTTCAATTTTTCTTTCTTTCTTTCTTTCTTTCTTTCCTACTTTCTTCAATTATTTCTATTCAATCTTTCGAATAGAAATAATTAAAACCTTTTATTTATTTATTTATTTTTTGTTATTATTATTATTCAATTACACCAAATATTACATAATACACATGAATGTTGTAATAGTATTTAATACGCGTTAATTATGACTCTGCATGCATGTTTTATTACTCATATACACAACGTTGCATGACGATTTATATACGTATATATTGAATTAGTAAAAGCGTTTTATCTTATGCGCACGTAAAAAATTGATCGAGTTGCATAATGTACATGTAGTCGAATGAAGTCGTGTTTACTAGTCGTGGCTAGTAATTAAATGTCATAGAAAGCACGTGCTGTAATGTATATTTCGGTTAATACAAAACTTTACAAGGTTAATGACTTGTTGGAGCAGCATTGCAAAAACTTAGAGGGCGATTCGCTGGAAGCAACAAATTTTTGCAGTGCTGAGCAATAATTGTAAATATAAAATCGTAACTGCTCATTATATATGTATATGTATATGTATATATATATATATATAATGAGCAGTGTCTGAACTTAGCTTGGTTTGCCGCTCTTTATCGGTAATAGCGAAATTACTTAGAGCGTCGATAAAGAGAGGAGGAGCCAAGAAGTCGAGAGGGAGGCTTATATCGTCTATCTACATGTATTTATTTGTTTGGCCGTGTCCGTTTGGGTGCATTTGGCCATAACAGGCAACTACCCCAGTGCCAGCGGAACGCCCTCCTCTGGGGGCAGCGTTCGTCTCTGGGGGAAGCCGCGAGTCTGCCGAACCACCACAGTGCACCAGCGGCCATACCCAGCGTCCGGAGAACCCACTCGACGCTCTGCTAGACGAGCTCCAGACCTTTAGCCGACCGAGCTCCCAGCTGTCCCAAGTCGCTCCGGACACCGGTCGCAAGCCCGTCCTCGAGGTCGGCGGTCCCCGGCGCCACCAGTCCGCCTGCCCGACCGATTCCGAGGCCCTAGGTAACGGACTCCCGGCCGAGGATGTCATCGCGGCTACGCTACCCAAGCCGCCCCTCCCCGAACGCAACGCCGAACTTCTCCAGCTGGCGAGCGCCCGTCGTGCCCCTCCGCCCCCGCCGCCCCGGACGAGCTCCCGGTCGCCACTGGCCAGCCCTACGAGTCCCCAGTTACCCCCGAGGGCGCCCCTACGCCGCGGTGTCCCTCTCATAAAGGCAGCCTCCGAGAACAGCGCCCAGGTAAACAGCAACCACCACGCTCAGGCCAACAGCAATCACACTCAGGCGAATAGCAACCACCTCCAGGCCAACAACAGCCACGCCCTGACAAACAATAGCCACGAGCTGGGCAATAGTAGCGCGCGGGTGCCGGCCGCGGGCCCGCTCGCCCTCTCCGCCAGCAACTCGAGCTCCTGCGAGAGCGTCAATTCCCAGGAGGGCGTACAGAACAAGCACGGCCGGCACGAGCAACTGGAGCAGCGCCACCAGGAGCTCCTACGTAAGCAGAAGGCCCTCCAGGAGCAGTATGCCCGGCTCCAGCAGCTCCAGCGGAACGCGTCGAGTTGCACGAGCGGCACGCCCCCTGCGCCCCCCGACCTTATCAAGAAAACCGGCTCGGAGAGCAATCTCCTCGCGAAGATGGGCATCGGGCTTGGCGCGCCGACGAGCTCCGGCTCGATGAGCAGCCTCGCGAGCCCCGCGCCCGACGCCCCGACTCCCGTCAAGCTCTACGAGACGGACATTCTGTGACCGGGGATGGGCTCCGCGACGGGCCGCGAATACGCGCGCGACTTCGGGGAGTTCGGACTCTATCCGATACGGCCTCGCGGCCGTTAGCCTGTCGGTCAGTTAGGACTCCGGCCCGACTCCGGCCCGACTCCGGCCGCCCTTGGCCACCCTTGTCACTCTAAACGGTGTATTTCATTGTATCGCTAAGATAAACGACATTAATAAAGGACCCTCATTTTTGGCTGTTTGAATAGTAGCACTGGTCGTCGCTGCCCGTCTCCGAGGCCCATTCGTCTACGTGCACCTACACGCGCATCCCCCGTATGTACCCGTAATTACCGAAACGGCTAATTATCAATTAGGAAAATTACTGCGCGTGGGTCCGCGGGCGTGCGCGGGTGTGCGTGGGTGTGCGCGCGTAAGCTTACGATCGCCCGACACCCACCCACCCCGCCCCCACCGCCCCCAACGCCCCCACCGCCACGCCCCTGCACACACGATACACACGCGCATTCATTATTATTGATTATTATTATTGATTATTATTAATTATTAATTATTTATTATTAATTATTAATTATTAATTATTATTGTGTAACGCGCCAATATTGTACTCTTGATCCTTTGTAAAGGACGATGCAGCGAACGAGATTATTCGACGGAGGCGGCACCCTTTCATTCGCTGTCATTATAAAACTACCCCGCTCGTATTTATCACGATTTCTGTTGACTTTACATGAATTCGATATTAATAACAACTTTTACACGGCTTCACGCAGCCATCGGAAGGAAACATTACCAGGAATCCGTGTATAATGTGGACCCGCGCAGCTATGCTCATGCTTAACGCGTTATACGGCCGACTGATAACCGTGGTGATGATAGAATGATACTAAAAGCGCTCCGGAGAAGGAGAGAAAGAGAATCGGGCTAACGAGAGGGCAAAACAAGCAACGTGCGTGCAGTCGGTAAGGAAGGAACGACGTGTGTATAACGGGGGTCGGGTCTGAGGTATATTGGATAATATGGGAGAGGGAGGGAGAAAACACTTTTAAACCAGATTTATTTAGAAGAAAATATAATTTACGTTTGTGACACAAGTGCCAAGTCTACGGATGCCCACATTATTATTTTTATTATTATTATTATTTTTATTATTATTTTTAATATTATTATTGCTGCTGTTGCTACACCCTTTTTACACTAAAATGTTCATTAATCATTAAAATGGATGTAAACACTATTGTTTGTGCGAGTGCGAGTGTACATGTGGGAGCGTATGCGATCTGAAATAATGTTTTCCACGAATACCGAAAAGAAATAAATAATTCCTTGATTAACACTGTGCCGTAACGTAACCGTGTACGTCTATACACATTTATTATATACACATATACATTATGCGAGTGATAACGGGGCTTAAGTCTAGGAAGGTAGGAAGGAAGGAACGACTTCCGTCTTGTGCTCCTGACTGATGATTCAGTCTCATTCGTTCCGCGCTCCCACACACCTTTATCTTACACCCATACATACGTTAATAGAAATATAGTAGCCCTAATTAATAAACACTTATTGCACAGGGATACGTTTTATCGAGCTCGCGTATTATACATTCTAAAGATAATGTAATGGTAGATTAGAAGTTTAAAATAAAAGTATCGTATCGTCAAAGTATGTTGGATATAATAAAAATATTGACTGTTGTATTGTGAGAATATCATGAGCAAGTCACGTTCTCGCGTTCGCCGAGGTTATAATTTAGGCTAAAATCCTTCGAAAATAAGGTCTTGTACCTAGAATACATGCGTAAGGATAACATTCGTAAAACCACAATAATCGCACTATTCTTCACGTTGCATTATAATATCCATTGTATTTTCACTGCTGTTATTTCGTTAGATCTCCTAGATCCTCTTTCACATTACATTGCTAGATTGAAACTTTATCGCATACATAAATGATATAGGTGTACATACATACGCAATAATTATATAAAAGACAAATATATGAGGAAAAATACATAAATTTTATACATGTATAAATAGAGAGCAGTGGTATGCATAAATAACACTCTAATTAATTAATTATACTGAGAGATTAAACACTAACAATCCATGATGCCAAAATGTATTATGAACTTATTAAACTACTGGGTAATAATAATAATATATATATATATATATATATATATGAGCGTATCGTGTCGTTATGTTCGTCGGCGAAACAACAGTTCGTAATGTTCGTGTTTAAAATGTAGAAAAGGGAGGGGGAATAATTTACAGGAGTTTCTTGAGCATCGTAAATAGTATTAGCCAAATGGAGTTGGTGTATTCATATCATCATAAAGCGGTAATTATCGGTCCGCGTTCTTATCCAGTCGCACTCGCGGAATGAATCTTATTATATATTCGCCGGATTGAGCTGGCTTGATTGATTCGTGGTGTGCTAAAGTATAAATACAAAAGTAATTGAGCAAGTTAATAATGAATAACGAATAATGAATAATGAATAATGAATAATGAATAATGAATAATGATGAGCAGCTATTTTTTCGACGCGGTCGAAAGATTTTCACCCTTAACTGTAGTAATAAGTATTAAGGAACTAATACTACTGATTGCTGGGCTAAATGTCGTCATCACGTTTTATACATATATATATATATATATATATTGAAATGTACTTTTTAAAGGATAAAGCACGACCCCTTAGTCTCTTTTTCTCATTCGTTGCGACTCGTAACAGTCATTATCACAGGGTCTAATGCTATAGGTTTTTCTATATCCGGAGCCATGAACTTTTATCGGAATGGCGGCTCTCCACGCATTATTCCTAAAAGTCTTAGATAGTAAGTAAAATTTTCGTATCTTGTGTGGTCTTTCATATCTTCATTGGGATTCGGATTGAATGGCGCCCACGGTAATGTTTATGGTATATTCTTCGTGTCATTCGGGCGATATTGTCATTCGTATTATAACCACGCAATTAAGATACTCTCTCTCTCTCTCTCTCTCTCTCTCACGTCACTTTTAGCATACTCGCCCAATCACTTTTTATTGTAAAAAGAAAGACACGGATGCTTAAATAAATAATGGCGTTTTTTAAATGAAACTTTACTTCTTTATACATTTATATTATACCGCAAGTTTAAAACGACAAGATTAAAGTAGAGAAATGGAAAAACATACTCATAGATTGTTTCGTTATTTATTTCTGTATAAAGTATGTGGATACAGTCAATTTTTACTCTATTTGTACAATATGTACACGATACGTACGCATTATTATTATTACTATTATTATTATTATTGTTGTTCGCGCGTGTATGGTATTATTGAGACGAGGACGAATTAGCTTGGCGCGCACTGGCGCTAATCGATTCGGTGCATTTTGGTGCATTCGTTTTTATAATGAAAATAACGACAAGGTCATGAGTTACTTTGTTACGATTTATTTTGCCGGCTCAATGGAAATCGGTGAGAACATTAACGTAACATTTAACAGGCTTTGTTGCAAACATCCCACCGACCGTGAATGCACGCATTTAATTACATTTTAAAGAAACAAAATAACAAATAATTAATATTCTTGGTTCCTTCTTTTCTTTCTTTCTTTCTTTCTTTTTTTTTTTTTTTTTTTTTTTTTTAATTTAAGTCACTTTGTCGGTTGAAGTTGAAGGAAACCTTTGAGTACACCCCTTGAGGAGATCTTGTTTACTAGTTTACTACCGGATATCACTCCGCGGTATGTGCTGAACCGTATCATCGGCAAAAGCTCCTTATTCCATCATTAACAAATCTATCTCTCGATATTGTATCTATAATTTAGCTTTTTATACCTTCTTTAGCTGCAATGCTGTATGAGGGATGCGTTTCGATTTTCTATACCCGTGTCGGATCTATTTTAAGGTCTCCTCCCGACATCCCCTGGGTCGGTCAGCGAGTCCGATAAGTCTAGATAGGCCATCGTGGAGACACTGTTCACTGTTCCACCATTCTTATCAGATATAACACAATAACAGATATAAAACCTTCGAAAATCCGTTGTATTACATTCTCAATATAATTCACGAGGAATAGAAGGCAAATCAAAGTACGTATACGGACACCGAACACCGGGGTTCCTCTCCTCGTGCTCAGGTAGCACCATCTTCGTATTTTGAGATGAAGTTAGAAGGTGTCCTGTGGACCTTCTCTCCCGATTACCAATGCGTTTTTGTTTCTTTCTATTCACGTTATCGATCTCTTTAACGATTACGTTCTCCCGTTCGTCCATGGGATCATCCATCCCAATAACCACACGTTTTCTCCATTGGAAATGATATTCCAAACAAACTGTTGTTTTTGTTGTTATCATTATTATCATTATTATTATTATTATTATTATAGCTATTATTATTACTGTTACGGGGCTTGGCTATAGAAAATGGCCTCGTTGGTGGGGTGGGGGGGGGGAACATTTTTTGCGGGAGCCCGTCCGCCTTCGCAGCTCAGCGGAACTCAGAGGACTTTCCTTGAATCCGCTCAAGTTCGAGCCAAGCCACCGGACCAGCGTGATTCATTGGAAATCAGTGAGAACATTAATATTAATAAGATAGAAAAATACGTTGAATTACGAAACAACGTAACGTTTAGCTAAATCTACCTAAACCATTATTATTACTATTACTATTATTATTATTCTTTTAATTAGCACAAATTCGTAATTTTTTTTTTTTTTTTTTTTTTTTGTAAATTTTTAGAAAATTGTATAAAACCATTCTTACAATTAGGAGCGATAATTTTTTTTTTTTGTATCGGTATACATTAAAAAATCGTATACACTCAACACACTGTGATGCATTATATATTCAATTCTTACCAATCAGTTGTTGGTATGCAATGGGTTAATAGGTATGCATCAGTTTTATCAAATGAATGAAGAAGCCGGACTTGGTGAAGCAATAATTCATATTGCGATAATAAATAATCTTCTGGACGATGTTGTCGACTACAGACTCACAATTGTATCCTGGTCAGATGTTAGTTTCAAAATACGGAAACTAACGTATTAAAATCATTATTACAATAAGAACATTTAAATGTATCCGAAAAATCCCTGTAATCTCTTCTTAGACTGAAATGACTTAATCATTTCGTAAATTCATCGGTCTAATATTTTAATTGCTAGTTACAATTAGCCTTGTCGCCTATAGTACCTTAGCTGTATTACACGCAAACAAAACGAAACCCTTACACACGCGCATTTACGAGGAACTTTATATTTGCTCACATTAAAATTGGTACTCTTTACGTAAATACAAATTGAGTTTTTCGCCGAGTTTCTTTTTATTTCAGAGCGATAATTTTCCAAAGTTCTTTCACGCCCATTAAATTGAAATTTACATATGCAAATATAATCCGAGCAGCTTTATGGAAATTGTTGGTAAACAAAAAAACGAAAAAAAAAAAAAATGAAATAAAAAAAAAAAAAAAAAAAATAATTAAAAAGTCAAGAAAGTTGCAAGTATATCGTGAATACTCGCATAGGTGAGAGTGAGCCAAAAACCGTTTCGAGTACGTAGTTCTAGTTTAACATGCTTCATCAATCAAAAAGATTTGCGAACGAAAAATAATCCTAATAATATTCAATATACGAAATTGTATGAGCATTGATATATGATCTTGATCGTTCAATATTCATTTTTAATAACATCGTCTGTTGTTTTTTTCTTCTTTTTCTTTTTAATTCCACAAGGCTGAACCTTATAAAAAGCATTCTGAACGAATAAAACATAAAAATATGGGTAACTCATACCGGCTAATTAATAATCAAATTTTATTATACATAAGTACGACTTTATTTATGTACGATTTTTATTTATTATATTTTAATTAACTTTAATAGAATATATTTCTATTGCTTTCTCTGTTGGAGCAAATTACTACTGCTTTCTCTCTCTTTCTCGCATTCAAAACGCATATAAATGTAAATACCCGCATATATAGATAAAAATTACAAAAAAGCAAAAGCCATCAAATTATATCTGAATTTAGAAAAATAATTTTCGCGACTATTATCACGCCATCATCACTATCGTCGCTAAGTTTCGAATATGGTTACTAAACGATTATTACTATTGTTATTACCACTAATAACTACACTATTACTACTGCTACATTTAGCATTATAATTATAATTATTACTAGTGTAATGTTTCCCGATGGTCCTGTATGCCAAACTGAATTGACTTGTTACATTTGTAAATGTTTGTAAGTAATATAAAATAAAATGATTAAACAACAACAATAATAAATATTTTTTTCTTCGCTTGTCACCTACCTTATCCATCCAATCATTTAAAAGTATACTCAATAAATTGAATATTGATAATTATCAATAATGAAACGTACTTCTGAATTTTACTTTCAGTGAAAGACAAAAATTTTTAATATAATATATATGATGTATTCAATACTTCATTTATTTACGTTTATTTTTTTAGGACTAAACGCATACGTAATACAGCCGATATAAATATATTTATTATCAATTTTTATTTTGAATTCAATTTTAATTTAAAATCTCTTGTATTGACGTCGTTACGACTATTCGCGTATTACACATTATTCGTATTTACTATAATTTAAATTTGTAGTACACGTAATAAACCTATACGTACGTACGTACGTACGTACGAATTATAACATTTACTTTTATTTTATAAAATATTCATTAAGCGGAGATTTATAATGCAAAATGGTAATTTATGTGTTTATAGATTTAAAAGACCTTTTATAAACTCTCTCTCTCTCTCTTTCTCTTTCTCTCTCTCTTTATATATATATATATAAAATTACTATAAAAGTTACTTGTCCGGCTAAATCGATTTTATAATTAAAAAATAGTTAAAAGTTTTAGTTGTACGTTATAGTTTTAGAAAGTCGAAAGTAATTTCGGATTATAAATCCACTATTTACACTCTCAATTCCGTACTATACCAGACCATTACTTACTTCACGTATTACGATAATATAAGCAAAATATCGTATGCGGAGAAAGGCATTGTAGGCATTATTTCTGGTAACTTATTAGCTGCACAGCAACTTTTTTAGCGTTATCACCAAACACATATTTAGAATAAAATAGATATTCATACTACGTAATGATTACACGTACGTACGTTACACCTACGCGTCCGTCCGCGTATGTAAAGTAAGAAAAAGTACTTTAAAAAATGACGTTAACAAACACACTGGGATTAAAAAAAAACTCGAGGCTGCTTTGTGACTTTGTCGGTGTTATGTGTTTTATTTTTCATTATAAATAAAAGTTAGTAATGAGCTTTCGGAAAGAAAAATCTGCCTTTTACGATCTTATTCACTCGAGAAATATTTTGAGATGTCCGAAATAATAATAAAAAGCATAATAAATTGATAAGAAGCACATAAAATATTACTCCCGATTTATCCTTGTTGGAATTTTAAGGATCGGTTTTAATATACACCTCGACTCGGAGAAAAATATCTTTATTTCTTTCTCATAAGCGGATTATTCCGTTCGAAAGAAATCTTTGCATGACAATAAAATAAAAAACAAAAAAAAAAAAACAAAAAACAAAAAAAAAGTAAGAGATAAATGCAATGCATCAAAAGAATATTTTCGTTCGTTGAAAATTCAAAAAATGAAGTAGAAGTCTTACATTTTTATAAATATCATTTAAACGTGGATTTATTTGTCGTGACCTTAAAAGTACGCGCATCCAGTATTGTTAAAGAAGCTTGTTATTAAATTATTATCAAAAGCTCAAATCGCTTTTATACATTTTCATACTTATTTGTTAGATTATAAAATTATACGTTAAAATATTAAAGCGAATTTATTGAAAGATACAAATTTAGATAATATATAGCTTATTCAAAGAGATAATATATTTATTGAATGACAATATGAATAAATTTTCTTTTCGAACGATAGGGACAACTAGAATGTATAACATAGAAGAATTCTATCATTTATATAATCAATAATTATAATAGCAATTAATTAAAATGCCAGTGTACAAAAGAGTAGCACTAATTAAAACAGGTAAGAGAAATGTCCCTCAAAATAAACATGCAATTTTATATAGAAGTATAATGATCTGGTTAACAGGAATGCAACGGATGAATTTATTCTTAAGAACTGAAATTCAATATTTCAATGGATGTCCTGGAAAATATTCACACATTATAATATATAAATTCATACGTGTTTCTTATTTTAATCCTTTTTATTTATTTGCAATTAAAAGCATTTTCAATTCACGATGTTAATGAATTAATTTCATATAAATCATTGAAATGCATTTATTTGAAAGAGAATTTCTTATCAATATATTTATTTCGTACTCCCAATATAAATGATAATTAACTATATAGAGAAATAAATGTAAATTGTGTATTTATTTTTTCTCTTCGATACAATTATTCGTATAATTTATAAATTAATTTACAAAAAAAAGTGTCGTAATTTCCTAATGGCTTAAATTTTTATGACATTTTTTAAACAATTGCTTTATAAAATTAATTGATTGGCTAAAATTCAAAATAATTTTAAAATTAAATAAACAACATGTTTTCGTGCTATACTAAATGCTGTAAAAATAATGTAAATGTCGATATTTATAAAATCTGATTATATGATGTATTATCATGAAAACGACAAGAACTGAGTCATAATAGAATTTTTCACGGTATAAATTAATTGTCCGTGCCTATTATATTTGCACATATTGATTAATATATAGCTAACTAAAGCTATATTATCTGTATTTAAGAATCCCCTTTGAATTTGAATATCAAAATTTTTTTATCTGCGAACAAGTTTTTATTAATTTCATCAGTATCGACGTGCCATCTTATTACCAACTGAATTCACTTTACAAGTAAAGAATTTACATTACGTACCTGTTAACGAGTTGTCGACGTGCACATCATTTTTCAGAATTTTAGATTCTAGAGAAAGTCCGTACTTTTCGTCCACTATAAATCGACGTGAAACTCGAATAATTAAATGTGCTATGGATCCAATCAAACGCGTGGCCGTTTAACGTAATTTTTCGAATTCTAGTAACAAAAGAAAAAAAATTGTAATCTCCATTCATATACATTTAAGGTTTAAAAAATACGTGCATTAGCATTGGAATATTTATTTATTATTGTATGACGTAATTAATCGATTCGATAATTTAAAGAACAATATTGGAATTAAAATTTCTCTTTCAATTCCATTAATATTGACATATTCAAGAGAAGCTACAATCGACACGAATAAATGACTTACATTTTTTAGACGCACTTTCTACCGCACGAAATACAAATCTGTTTTGAATTAAACGCCTTACCGTATTGGTGTTTATCGCCTTTGTCAATTTTTTTAAATTACTTAAACGGTAATGTGACTCGTATGATAAAATTACTTTTTCATAGGAAAAGATTATATTTAATCGCTTTCATGAAAAAATAAATAAATAAATAAATAAATAAATAAACGAATAAATAGTTTCTCGTGTAAATGTGTAAATTTGTTCATTTAAAATGATAAAAACGACGAATAAATGTATACATCGGTTTTAAAAAAAGCCTACTTTATCTTTATTTCAGATTTATTTTATTTTACTCACGTTGTAAACAATTAATCTGCGCGTATCATGTACGGAATACCTATAGAATGTATTTCGAAAGAAATACCGTTACATGAATAAAATTTAGATATTTGAATGAAATAAAACTATAAAAGCTGCAAATGTTCTGCAATATTTTAAATTAAAAAAAAAACATAACGAAGATCGTTAAATATTGTTCGCTTTTTGTAAAAAGATAAATTTATTGGGAAACGAAAGTAAAATTAGATATATATATATGTATATTTTTTTTTTATTTTTTTTTTATAAATAAGAGAAAAAGCGCATAAACGGCCAATTAAAAACCGCAATGAATCTTTTTAAATATCCCGACATTTAACAACGGTATGGATATTATTTTAAAATGAAATAAAAAAATTGAGAAAAAGTACATTTGCTATTAATCCACGAATTTTACAAGAAAAACAGTCGCCCTATTTTTTGGCTTTTATAACTACTTAATACGTGTGGCATGTCACATGCCATTCATGCATATAATTAATTCTGTAAATAAATTAGTAAGAAATGATTTGAAGTTTAAAAGAAATAGACTGTGAAATGTATGACTCTTAATTTGATGAATGGCATGCAATATTATCCTATATATTGTTATCTAATGATCGTAATGTATATTACAGATTTAGTTTTGATTACGTGCAATTAATTAAATCAATACATATGTACTGAAATATTATTTGAAAAAAAAAAAAAAAAAAAAAAAAAAAAACATACTCGAAACTTCAGATTCGATTAATAATCGACATTATTCAGCAGAATTCTAGATTCATCTTTCTATTTATATACTACATTTACAGCCATAATATTGAACATTACGTAATAGAATAATTTTTATACTTTCAAATAAATTCGCAAGTAATTTGCGTAAGAGTGAAAAACGATACATAGTCGGTATGACCTTCTTGAGCGTATCAGCAATTTTTCATTTACATTATTTTTAACTGCACTCCCTACAATCGCTATGTCTGCCACAGTATTATATATAATTCAAGAGAAGAGAGAGATGAAATTAATAAAATTTTCAAAATAATAACGTGACTATTTTCTACATAACGAATTTCAGTTAATTAAAATTAAAATTTAAGTAAAATAATTAGTTAATCGTAAAGTCAGTTCGGATATTAAAAATTGATTTTAAGTGAAGAAAAATTTTATGCTCTGCGCTTTTTGCTAAAATCGTTTAAATAAAAAGAAAATGTATTTACGACATATGAATTAAATACGCACGATAAGGAATTTATTAATTTCTCGGTATTATATAATACGTTATGAGCTTTATCATTAATAATCAGATCAGATTTAATAATAAGAGTTGGAGTAATTAAATACGTTTAATTGCTATTAATTAATTGGACTTATTCCATGAATAAAATTTTGATTTTCATGATAAAAATCTTTTATGTGTTATTTTCATGGCATATACCATGAAAAGTAAGTGATTATATATTTATGTATTTCCTTATTTTCTATATATGAATTTTTTCGTACGTCCTGTCGTAACGAATGGCTCATAAAAGCGCACTTAGCGACACACATCACAAATAGTATAAATGATACAAATATTACAATCAATCACAATAATTTCATTTCTTTCGGTAAATATTTTATCCGCTCTGCGTATAAATTATACGAACAGTTTAGAAATATTTTCAAAAACAAGCAAAAAATGGTTTATATTTTTCAACGCCAAAAATTAATTACTTTATTGAACTACGCGAGCATTCGTATAAATTATTTTCTGTATTTTTTAAAGAACGTAACCAATACAAATTAGGACCTCCCAGTTAAAAAGCAATATCCTTAATAACATAGACTATACTTGTAAATCGAAAGTTTTGGAAAAATAATATAAATTTGCTTGTAATTGGGAAAGTGGACTTTGTTTATTGTTATCGTATAATTTTTTTTTGTGCAATTTGTGTTTACCTACTTTAGGATTTAGTAAAGTCGAAGCGAAGGCCTAAGTAATTTTCGTTTGTAATGCGTGAAATGGGAGAGGGTAAATGAATGAAATGATTTTAAAACCTACGAGTTGTCTTAGTTAAGTACGCTTTAGTGTACATGACATATTTCGACATGTTCTGATGAAGCATTCATATTCAGAAAGAAATATAATAGAGCCGAGCGCTGTTTCGAGCTCTGATAATGTTATGAAACGCATATACATAGAAGGATTACTAAATTACTAAATGGTAATGGAATCAAGTAATTAGGGTTCGAAAATATTAAAGGCGATGAAAGATTAAAGAGCAGAGTGAGCTGGTGGAGAAAGCAGAGATGACAATGGAAACGTGATATTAATAACAATCAATGTTAGCTTACGCTCGGACACGCGAGTTACCGCGGACTGGAGGCTGCGTCTAGAGCAATGAAGGTGGTGGGGGCGGTGGCGGGGGAGGGACGTCGGAGGGGCGGAAGCGGTGGCGGTGGCGGTGGCGGTGGCGGTGGCGGCGCAAAGCCGGGCTTCTTAAGGTCGAGGAGATTGATGGAGGACTAAAAGGTGAATTAGAGAGTTCGAGTGAGGGAAAAGCGACTGTGAGTTCGTGAGCCGGGATGATAATTGGGCTGGCGAGGTAAGGCGCCGGCCGGCCTTATACCCGCTGGCTAAACGCCCGCGACGCCGAACACCGAGAACCGCGGAGTGGTTCTGTGCCCGACGCCGCTCGGTTTTGCCAGTAGAAGGGGAAGTCGGCCGGAGACCCGGGGCACTGCGACCAGCGGCTCGCACTCGCACCACTCTCCCTCGATTTCTTCCCGTGCCGACAGTGCCCGCGTGCCCACCGCCGAGAGCTGCTCATCTCTCTCTCTCTCTTTCTCTCTCTCTCTCTCTCTCTCTCCCTCCCTCCCTCTGCCTCTCTCTCTCTATCTATCTATATGTCCATCTCTCTCTCTGTCTCTCTATCTTTCTATCCATGTATCTCTGTCTCTAATTCCCTCTAATCTATTTTTCTCCTTCTCCGGGTCACTGTCTCTCCTCCTCTCTCTCTCTCTCTGTCTCTCTCTCCCTCTGTCTTCGGCTCTATCCGTATATACCTCAGCTACCGTCTGGATCTGAGCTTGGTCCCGGACTCCCCGGACTCATCGTTCCTCCGGCCAGCCAGAACGACCTCCAGAGTTCGAGAGCTACCGAGGGCCCTCGACATCCACGGATCCAGCCATGAAGCTGACACTCTTAGCGTGAGTAACCCTACCCAGCTTGCGAAATTTCGAGTCCCGAGCGCAACGTCGAACCCTCGATAACCGTCTAATCGCTAGATAGAGGAAGAGGGCCGGTAACCTGTCCTCCTCCTCCTCCTCCTCATCCTTATCCTTCTCGTCCACCTTTTCTTTCACGGCTCGGTGATCCCCGGCGTAATTAAAGCCTGTTAACGTCTTCCCTTGGAGAGAACCCGCGACAGTCGGAGCTCTCCGTGAGGATTCCTGGAGGATTAGCCCGCGACGACGGATTGCCGCGCACGCTCGGCTCTTACCTCGGCGACGATCACGTGCATCGAAAACGAGAAAGGCCGTAAAAGGCGTGAACCCGATCGGTCGATGGGCCGAACCTTGCGCCAACAATGAGCCTCGCTGCATTGTCATTTTCAAGAGGTCGGGGGACTTGCGGGAGGGCTGCTGCCCGCCACCTCCGTGCACGACTCCGCTACGGGCCATCCGGGACGTAACGCGTTAGAGAGAGAATGATAGAGTGAGTGAGTGAGAGAGAGAGAGAGAGAGAGAGTGAGAGAGTGAGAGAGAGAGTGAGAGAGAGAGAGAGTGAGAGGGGAGGGGAGCGGAGGGGAGCGAGATAAACGAGTCGGCGAATACGGATTAAACTACGAGCGTAGGTTGACGCGACTTATGTCACAACGCTTCTCCATATGTATAAACCCGAGCACGAAATGCGCGAACCCACCCGTGACAATAATTCACTTAAAATCCCGTTCTATCCGTTCGATTCGAAAGCCTGTGATCGATGCCCCTCGCCACTTTCTAATGTCCCCGTGTTCCCGACAGATAAGCCCTATCGCGACAATTGCATCTCGGACTCGGGATGAACTCCTGCCGAAATAAAGACTCGACGACTTTCCCGAAACCACTTCGTCTCCCATGTCACCTCGTGTCAGCTAACGCGTTTCTAATGCACGCATGCACTTTTAGTAAAAATCTTAGTGGCAGTAGTTAATTATTTCGCTTATTCGGGATACTTATTCGGGAATAAAGACGTTCTTTTGATTATTCAAATTTTCGTTGTATACATGATAATACGCGCGCGCCAGTCTGTAATAGGTATGCGGTTACAGGCTTTATAAGTGAAAGTCACCCATGCGTTTGTAATCCCGTATGATATACTCGGTTAAATAACTTTGAATATGCAGAAGATGAATAAGAATAAGAATAAGAATAAGAAGAGGAAGAAGAAGAGAAAGAATTACAAAATCTTTAAAAAGGATTCTTGAGTTATGAAAATTTCGAAATACATTTGTCACGATATGAATGATACACGATCTCCCGCTATACCCGAGACTTTTAATCTTCTTCTTCTTTTTTTCTTTTTTTTTTTCTTTTTTTATTTTGTAAGAGCCCAAGAGGTATATTATGTAAAGATACGTAGAGGTAAAATGGGGAATCTTTTTCTTTCGAACGAATATTATCAATTTACGGAGGGAGAAGTTTTTAGACTCTTCCGCGCGACGTAAAAGTTCTAGTAATTTGGAAAGTACTTGTGACGCCGGAGCTTAAATACGAGGTCATGGATTTAGCCGAACGTGCTATAAGGTTTCAGACAAAAATGACTTACCGGCTGCTTACCGATAATCCATTCGCGCGTGCTTGTCTCTATGCGCCATTACAATATACTCTCCAGCGCATACCTGTACGTATACCTGTAAATCGATAGACAGTCTTTCCTTTCAAAGCTGAGCCTATCTGCATCCCGCCGCGGTATCCTACTGTGCTCTAGGAAGAAACGTAGGCTTGCACGCACACGGGCGCGCACAGCCTCACGAGAAACTCTCAAATGTTGCGAATTATTACATAAAGCGCGATTTTTCATTTCAATCTAGTTATCAATCCTGGGAGAAGGCGACTTCTTCAAATGATTAATGTTTGTTAATGCTAAGCTAAGGCCACGTACGATTAAATAATAAATAACTCTTAACGGATAAGACATTCGTTTAAAAAAAAAAAAAAAATTAAACGATATAAGGAGATAGGACTGTAAATTGTAAATAATAACAACGAACATCGGAAGGATTGTTTTTTTATTCCGCTACGGTCGATGAAGCTTATCTCGCTCAATACGTCTTTCTTTGGACACCGAAGGAAGTGACATACGCAACGCGAGGCCAACTTACATTATAATTAAATGTGGGCTTAATAAGAGAACGTGAATTAGTGCGACTCTGAAATTATATAGTGTGATTTTCATGGTATCTGGATTAACTCGAGGATAGATAGATATACCGATATCCGTGCTTTCCTACGCTTATTTAATTATTCTGCAAACTTTAATATCTTCCAGCATTTATGTAATCGAATAGAAAATTCGCCTTTTAAAGATTAGCATTTATTTTTTTTTTTTTTTTTTTTTGTCACGTTTATGTAAAAGCCTTTTAAGTTGATGCCGGATATTATTAAAATGTTATTAAAAAAAATTCAGTACTATTTAGAGAGCGCGTTATTATTAATAATTTTATTAGAATATTGCAATGGTGACGTAAGACCGAAGTGGGCATGTGTGCACGTTGTAATTGAAATATGACCTTTCGTTGAAAGTACGATAAAATTTGATTTAACGACATTATTATAATAAGATTAAAAATAAGATTTTGTGCAAATATCGAATGGTGGAAAAGTTTCGTATAGAAAGTGGTAGGAGGAACGTTGAATCCGATAGTAAATGTAATTTCCTCATTGCTCCAGAAGCTCGGATGTAGAAAATTTTTGATAACTTTAAATTCATTATAATCATGATGTTGAATTTCATAAATAAACGTATAAGTAAATTTAAGAAAAGAGATTATACTTGATTGGGATTGAAATCACAATTACAATAAACATCTAGGATCTATATATATATATCATTCGAGCCACATCGTAGCAAATCCACCTTAACTTTCTATCGAGTGTAAAATGCTAGGAAACCTCCTTGAAATTTTGATAAATACATTTAAATATAATAAGTCTTTCAAAATGACTAATTTAAAACATCGATCAATCAATGTTTTATTTACTTGCTTGAAATTCTCCGGCCAGCTAATCCACGATACCTTCGTTATTTATCAATCGACCGCTTTAATGCGAATTTATTATTAAAGCGAATTCATAACGGAATCTTTTAAGTCTTTAAAGAATCTTACGGACACATTTAATAATAATATTGTTCATTCAAATTTATAATCATAAGTACGCGATTGTTGATTTCACGCAAAGATTAAATAAGTATACTATCGTAAATACGTCCTTTCAAAATTAATAATTTTCTTCTGTTCAAGTATCACGGGCTCATTTCGGCAAACTTAATTATATTAATTATTGATAATATTAAGTCATACCTCTAATACGAAAATATACCGCGAATACTATTTCCGTGATTAAATAATACGAATAATATCAACTACATGTAAACATTTATGATAAGAATATCTTATTTTGTTCTTGTTTAACAAATTAATAACGATTTCGTATAAGGACACGTAAACTTATTGAATATTTTCAACAAATAGAAATTCATGGTATTTGAAAATAAATTATATTAATTGATAAACATTTACATTTACATATACATAGATCACGAGAGATATAATGGACTAAACGTGTATAGTAAAAGCATAGAAACTTGAAGTACAGAAGTTGTAATTCACTGTAAAATATGATAAAAAAGAAAAATCAATTAGAAATTGGCAATGATCCAAAATAGTTGTTATATTTTGACATAACGGAATTGAATGTCAATATTCTCTAATTTCGTTCTGCTACTTAATTAGATATTTTAAATAATACACGTTTTATTGAATTAATGAAATTCCCTATTTCCCTACACTTGTGAAACTAAAGCAAATATATGAAAAAGTTATTGACTTAGACGAATATAATTATAATAATTTTGCATCTCATTAAAATACATTCATACGTTCATTAATATGTTCGTTTATTGCATTAATTTCATAATACATTTATCGCAACGCTTAGTTTTTGAGTAATTTTTAATGTACTATTATTAGCTTTGGAATGAGAATCATTATCTTGTAAGTTTTTTTTGTTTTTTTTTTATGTACTTCTCTGTAAGTTGGACAATTTTTATTGCGCTCAGGAATAACAATTAAAATTGCCTATTTTGTAAAAATTTTATCATCAGTACGAGGGAAAATATATATATATATATATGAAGTAAGCTTTTAAAATTATTGAGACAAATTTATGTGTAGTACATTTGCTGCGTTACTCGTACTCGTATCAGTATAAAGAGAAGGACAATAAGAGAGGAAAAATATCGTCCTCGAATACAATAATACAAAAATAACAGAGAAATTTCAGAGTATTGTCAAAATTTTGTACGGAAAGGGCGCATAATTATATTCTGTCAACTTTATTGATTTAAGGAGAAGGTACTGCGGATTTGCGAATTTATAGTAGATTTAAATTTTCAGATTATCTGTATATTTTACGTATACAGATATCATAAAGATGACATAAAGAGCAACAAAAAAAAGTATTTCGAATATTCGATTGTATCATTGTTCAGCTGAAAAAGCGGATGAAAAAGCAATATTTTATATCATTTCATTCGGAGGCTAAAAAAAGTTTATAGTGAGCAGTTTATAATACGTACGTTTATTATATCCTTAATTATTTATTAACCTTACGGTTTTATTATATTAGTTAGTTGGTACAGTATTATTGAAATTAATTCGATTTGATTTGATTCGATTTGATTTGATTTTATTTTATTTTACGCTCGCGTGGAACGTTCGTGTAACTACGAGTATAAATTATTGAAAATTTAAGGCTCGCGTATACCATTAAATTCTTGTAAAATTTATGAAATGATTTCAAAATAAGGGTAATTTTGCCGTTATTAAAAGTTATTAAAAGTTATAGAGTTTTATTTGAAGTTCGGCTCAAGTCGATGGATCCACGTGATAGTATTGTATTTCGATAGCCGGCAAAGGATATCTTGAATTATTCTCTCGTTAATTACGGATCGTAAAACTTTCTTTAAAAACCTTCCTATTATTCGAAAATTATTAAACGAATATCTAATTTCATCTGACCGTCTGACTTCGAGCTCTCACCCCCCACCCCCACCCGGGCGAAGCAATAATAATAATAAGAAATAATAGAAATAGTATTTTTTTTTTTTTTTTTTTTTTTTTTTTTTAAATATTATTTCCCCAAGGATAATGAATAAGAAGCAAAGTAAGTATTCGGAGGTATTGTCCGTAAATAGTTCGGTAAATAATTTCTTACAATAAATAAGTAGGAACAGTAAATATGTACAAATAACGACAGACTGTTATTTACTTATTTGGCATAGAATGTTTAATGATTACCTTCTAATTACCGTGAGTCAGTGTTAACTTGAATTAACTCTTTTGTAATAGCACTTTCTTATTGTAAGCCTAAGTTTCATCATAAAGCGCTTGTTCTTTGTTCGGCCTTTTTTTTTTTTTTTTTTTTAACTATTAACGTTAAAGACCGTATGAATCTTCGTACCGAAAGGCAAGTGTAAGGCTTATTTCCAGCCTCCTTTTATAAACGAATCACATTGAGCCACATCGACGAGACGATTATACTAAAAATATATATACATATATATATACAGTATTGTATAAGCTTAAGCTTTTTTTTTTTTTTTTTGCATTCCAAGACGTCGTTTTATGAGCCGTAAATTAATACAAATACGATTTCTACATTTATTCATAATTTAGCTGGTTCACGTGAAATAAATTCCCAATTACGTAGAGTAGAGTGGGGTAGTACTAAGAGTCCTTGTGGCTGAATTAATCTACAGATTGCTGTCGGGATGCCTTCTGGTGAGCTGCGCATCGACGGACGTCGAGTACGACTACGAGGAGGAAGCTGCCGCTGCGGCACCAGCCGTCCCTGCGGCCCCGACGAGCACCAAACAAGCGACACCGGTTGCGGCCGCCAAGAGCGCTAAGCTCGGGAGTCTCCTTTCCCCGAGGAGCCGAGGAACGGGGCCTCTCGCCTCGAGGAAGTCGCCCGTCCCCGTGAGTTTTCTTCGTTTTAAAGGCCCTTCGCTTGGCACACGCGGGAGCTTATTGTTCCCTCCCGCCCCGGCCCACGCCCCCTCACGCCTCGTCTTCCGTCAAAGTCCTCGGTGCGCTTTCTTTCTCGTCACGCCAGCGACACATCCTTGGTACATTACTTTCCATTACTTCCTGCACGTACAACGTTCGACTTGCATTCGCGTGCACCCCCAGCCACTCACCCACGCAACCCCCCTCGATGCCATTGTAGCCATGTTGTGACGTTCCCCGCGCCAAGTCGCTGGCTCGGTCACTCGTACCCGCTCACCCGCTCGGCTCGCTTTATCATCTGCTCGGTATTTTACAAGCGTTAATTGCGGAAAACGTACGTTCCCGGTTGACATTTACGGGCTCCGTGATTATTTGCAGCATTAACTTTTCCAGCCAGACAATACGGCCTTAATGCAATTTAAAACATCATAAACACGCGCGCGAAATCCACCTCTTATTGTGGTATGCAATATTTCTTTTAACGTACTCCTTCAATTTAAAGTAATACGTCTTTCCTTCATAATTCATCCGACACATTACTTAACTCGGCTTACAAAATGTCCATGTCCTATTCTTACAATTTTACATTAAATTAACCGACGCTTTTTTTTTTCTTTTCTTTTTTTTTTTTTTTTTTTTTTTTTTTTTTTTTTTTTTTTTTACTTTGGATCTGATATTGCAACACGCGCGTTTAGTATCAAATTTTTTCCAGCTGCAATTATAAAGGAAAATTTCATTGAACCATAATACTTTTATAAAGAGTATTACGTAATCCTTGGTATCCTCGGTAAAGCATTTAAAAAAGTATTATTGGTATTACTATTGGTATTATTATCCTTTTTCTCATTATTACGGCTTTTAGTTATTATTAATATTATTAATATTGTTATTATTATTATTATTTATCATTATTATTATTATAGAACTATCTATTCGTTTATTTTTAGCTTAATTCTCGTCCGCGACTCGCAAATTCAATTACATAAATCAATCCTTCGAATTCACTCACGCAAAACTTTCCAGATTTCAATAATAGCTATGAAGTAAACATTTCATTCTAATTTCCTGTTAGAAATATATATATATATGTACATACACGCATATTTGGGCGCAAGCTATGAACAATCAAATTAAATTAAATACGCCCATGCATTAAGTTATTATTAACAAATTGGTATTGGTATAAAAGGCTGCGCCAACAGCGGTCACCGCAAAATCTACAACAACAACCGAACAAACGGCTGAACAATACGAAGACGAGTACGAGGATGCTGAAGAAGAGGGCTCGAAGCTAGACACATCCACGACTACAACTACCGAGCCACCCAAGAAACTCGGTCGTGGTGGTGGTGTAAGGCCTTTCAGGTCAGCATTTTTCTTCAACTATAAAAAAAAAAAAAAAAAAAAACGTTATTTTATATCGCGGATTATAAAATTCATTAATCCTATGAAATTTTGACGTAAATTTGAAAGGCTTGTCATTTGCATTCCTTTAAACGAATTGGCTTTTATTCTACCCGAAGAACATCATTAATTTTATATTAAATTTCAATTTAATTGCAATTCGATTAAAATTTCTGTATTTCAAATTGTAAATATTACATCGTATTTCATATTACAACGAATACGGTACTTTGAAAGCTCCGGGATATTTTCTACTTCGAAGAAGTATTACTAATTGAAATTTCATTATAAATTTTTAACGAATGTACAACGTGAAAAAATTATTTTAAATGTTTTATAAAATATTACTCTATATAATACCTAATAGTGGTCATATATATATATATATTATTTATGCCAAGAATTACAGTTAATTGGGGTAAAGCTGTTAAAAAGGTATTTTCCGAGAAATTACTGACCCAATTTTAAAGTTTTTTTCTTAATATTTAATAGTATGTAAAACTGTCCTGGGCATTATTATTCCTCTCTACGTTAAAGAATATCTTTATAATGTACATTAAGTGTTTCTTAAAAGAAAAAAAAAAAAAAAAAAACGCGCTCGTGTTCGTTTTTTTTTTGTTTTTGTTAACCACACGTTGTATATATATATATTTAACCTTTATTTGTATATATATTTTTCAATCTCAAGCTTAGTTTAATTTCCAAATACTTAATTGAGCAATTGTCTAAGGATTAAATTTGACTTACCAGATCGAACGAGGATTTGCTGGCAGCACTAAAGAGACGTAGAGCACAAGGGATTACTCCGAGCCATCCACGCGAGACGTCGACCACTCAAAGTCCCGCAGAGACGACGCAATCTAAATCCAAGTACATACCATATAACACTTAGCCTGAACAAATAAAGCCACTTATTCTAATGATATCTATACGTAATGAGACGGGATTGAAGCTTATTTGAGCTTGTATTTGTGCCCGGTATCTGCACAAAGATCGGCAATTCGCCTTTCACTGGAATAACAGAAGGATGTCTTTTTGAAAATTTCAGATCCCAATCGAACGCCGGCAGATTAAAGTCTACCAATGCTAACGAAGTACCGAAAAGCACGAGTCGGGTGAGATTCGGAGGAGCGCGTGGAAAAGCCGGGGCGAACAACCAGGAAGAGGCCCAAGAAACTCAGTCTGAGAACGTTCAGGTCAAGCCCAAAGCATACAGAAGAGGTTAAGCCGAATGTCCGTGACTTAAACTTACGATGCGATATACGTATATGCATACTTATATTACAAGTCCTTATGGTCGCTACACTTTATAAAATGCCCGGCACAAGTATCTTTATATTTGGGTTACGAAGATTTATTCTATTGCAATTTATTAATGAATAATTGAAAAGGAGCAAGAGATAGTTCTACTTTAACTATAATTCGCCTATGTCTCTCGACATGGTTATCATATTTTTTTTATTAGCTATTTAATACATGTATAACAAACACTCCAATCCATTGTTTGATACTATCACTGTGTTTCTTAAACATAAGAATTCGCGAAAGGCGAAAAGACGATTGAACGAGTGTAATAAGTCTAAGGACGTAATTGTATTCCCATATAATCATTAAGTCTATTCAAGTGGCATGAAATTTTTATATCCAATTCTTAAAACATATAGTATACAATGATAATGTATTAGTTTGGTCAATTCTTATATTAATTTAGAGGATTACACTATTGCAACGAAGGTGTAATGTAATGTGATCAAAACTTGTTTACTTGTTATTAGAATGTAAAGTACTCCGATGGGGCACAATATACAAATGTTCGTATAAATTGAATTTCTTTTTTTTCATGCATCCATACGATGGTTCACGTTTATAAAAATTTTAAAACCAAAAAATCGACTACATAAGGTCGTTCAAAAATTCAATGCCTCGATCTTTTATTATTATTATTATTATTATTATAAAGTGTTAAAATAACAACGTGGATTCGATTACGGATTTTATTAAGAGTAAAAATTTAATCATTACAATTAAATTTAAACTTTAGCTCGGAAATCTCACTCTGTGTAAGAAAATTCTTTCGAACAGCCAAATTTTCTTGTCAAATATCAATTTCGTATGAGCAGTATTTCAAAAACGCCATAGTACTTTTTGTAAACATAGTTTGTCTTAATAAATTAAGAATCTACATATAAAATACGTAAAAAGTACATATATACTTAAACTTAACATTACATACACATTAGTGGCAGCATAAGTACGCACAAAGAACGCGCGCGTTCGCATACACAGATCTACATGCACATGCATGCACATACATACATACATACATACATACATATATATATGCGTAGTTGCGCGAAAGGGCAACTGTAAGAAATATTTTTGTACATATTTATATAAAGAAACAATTGTACGTTTATGAAATTACTTTCAGTACTGTTCGATTCACAATTTGTATTACAATTGTATTACAATGATTATTATCTTTTCAATCATATACTTCATATACGTTTTTCTTTTCTTTTTATATTTGCAAAGGGATTTGTACGATCCATTGTAAAATTAATAATGAAAAAATAAGTATAATTGTCACGATATTTTTATTTTACACAATCCAAACCCTTATTTATCAGTTGAAAGGTTTAAAGGGAAAAGGAGATATACTCGAATCCGTTCGATTCGACATTGAATTCGACTATTATGCTTTCACAGCATAATGTTTTGGTATCTTTTTGACTCTTATAATAATGAATCGAAAGGTGAGTGAGAAGCCTCGATGGTCACTCAATTACACGCGCAGGCTCAGCAATTTATAGGCCATTGCACCCCGAGTTGTTCGCAATTGTAGCAATTGACCTTTGGCAATAACTTCCGATTTCGTCTCCGCGGTATACAAAAGTATCATTAAAGTATCATTAAAATATCATATTTGCCTAGATTCTCTTAGTTCTCGGGTAATCGTATTAAATCGTCACTTGCTTCATCGATAGAACATGAAATACAACGAAAAACTCGGTGGAAACTCGACCTACTCGATTTGGCGATCAATAGCATCGTAATCTCGAAATCATGTTAAATAAATACGATCTAACGATCGGATTAATTAAAGACAGCGAACGCTCAGATGTATTAGCTTACCGAGAAGAAGAATAACAAGAAGAAGAGAAGAAGAAGAAGAAGAAGAGGAGGAGGAGGAAGAACGAGGAGAATAATAGTGGTGTGCGTAGAAAAACGAATGTCCTAGTGAATGGCGCGGTTGGGCCGTAAGTTCGAAAGGTGAGGTCGTGAGTTCGTTCGGCGTCGCGTGTGCCAAGGTGCGCTAAAATCTAGGATATACCGGCAAGGGTGAATCCGTAAGACTAGAATGTTTCCAAGATATACGAACGAGAAAATATCGCAGACGAGAATTATGGCGCACACTGTCTACATAACAGACGTGTATATACATACATACGTACATGTACATATATATATACGTATATACGTATATACGTATATATATATATATATAGAATGTGAAAGAGGGCCGTTTGCGAAAGTGAGAGGATTTGAAGACGTTCCTCGAGAGATTCCTACACATATACAAAGAACATAATTTATATATAAATGCGCGGTTAAGAGGCGCCTCTACAACGGCGGCCTTGAGCCATCTTATAAGAGTTGATCGAGGTTCACATCGAACGTGCATTCTTTATGTAGGATTAACGGTAGGATGTTGAGCGATCCCGATCAATATTTCACTCAGAGCATTGAACGACATCTGTCTCTCTTCTCGCTTTCTCTCTTTCACACTTTCTCCCTCTCTCTCTCTCTCTCTCTCTCTCTCGCTCTCTCCCCCCCCTCTCTCTCTTATACACACGCTCGTTTGTTTTCCACATTTTTTTCCCTTGACTATTAATTATTATTTATTTCTTCCATAACTTTTTCTTCTAAGTATAATTGATTTAGCCTACATTTACTGGATTAGAAATATGGCTTAGTTCTAAATTAAATATCTAAATATTTAATTTCTATCCACCGTATTTATTAGAAGAATAAGATTTTCATTCAATTCACTTGATTTTATTTTATTTTATTGAATTTTAATTAAATTAATCATACGTCTACTACGTATACGTATAAACTCGACAATTGCTTCTAATATTTTCTAATGACATTTTTGTTTGTAAGATGTTCTCATAACATACTGTTCGTTCGAGTATGTAGTACAATCAAAATAAATTTATTATCAAAATGTTTTTTATTGATTTGATAAATTTTTTTATTACGATTAAAATAATTTAATAGTTTTCCGAGATATTTTTCGAAATTTTTCGTAATCGGGGAAATATATGTGATAGGAAATATATTGTAAATGTTAAGTATTTAAAGGCAAATACTATTTAAATTTGGTAATGGGAATATTTAAATTATATAAGCCTCTTCAATTAATTACGCTTGTGAGCAATTTGCTTTTAAATACTTAGCATTTGCAAAATATTTCCTATCACGATTGGATCATAGAAAAATAATTTTCATTTACTTTGAAAGTATTAAATAATATTCAACGGATGTGTAACGAATTTAGATTTGATCAAAATGTCACGGTACACATTACCACACTCGTTCTATTAATTATATTTATTGTAATAATATTCGAAATATAATTTCTAAATGACATTTAATAATATTAATTTAATTAGTAGTTTAGCAGACTCAATCTTTGTAAAGGTATTTTATATTTTTATTATTTGCAAACGCTTTCTCAATTTTCATTGCTGATTATACTGAATGTAAGAAATTCAAGAGAAACATTAACGGCTCCAGAGTTTTTACAGTAAAAGTTTTCGTATTAGAAATAAATATAAAAAAAAAATTAAACTCGTGAAAATTTCACCTAAAAAAAAAAAAAAAAAAAAAAAAAAAAAAAAAAAAAACATAATACAGTTTGTTTAAGCCACAATATCCTCCGATACTTTTGCAAATGTTTTAATAATAATTTTGCAAATGCAAAGCTCGCGCAGACTCGTATCTGGCAAAAAGAGTTTAATACATTTGCACGCAGGAATCGATTGTAATTATAGTATTTCACTATTTACAGCTTAGATGAAAAGAGAAAATATGTTATTCGAGGAGGGATTTCTATTACTTATTAACGGGAAGTGAAAACCGCATACCGGTAATACTATTTTAAGGATGTCTCACATAATTGCAAGCATCTTTAAAGAGTAACTAATCTATAAGATAAAGCTGATTTAGAACCGGTTGACTTGGCGTCAAATTTTATGCGACGATAAAAAAAAACTTCTCGATTAATCATATGTATATTTCTACTCTTCGCGTGAATAAAATCAAAACTTTCTTGCAGCTCTGTCAGCGTAAATAATATTCAAAATTTTATTACTCAATCGTTATTATTTTAATCTTTTAATTAATGGATCCGCAATATTCTGATTTTCAATATGTTTTTTAATATACAAAGCCTATTATCAAGTATTAAAGTACTTGAGTTTACTAAAAATATCACTACGTGGAGCAAATATATATATATCAGATGTGAATTTATTTTAAATTAGTAATAAAAAACATTTGAATTCCTATTACTAAAACGTCATATGTAATAAGTTTAAAATATTTATCGTCGCATGTGCTTGAATTTCAATCTTGAGAAATAATTTCACCATCCAGATTCAAATGGATATCATATGTAATTAAAAAAATAAATAATTAATGTACTTGAGTCAGAAGCTTTTATTTATACTTGCTAAATTTAAAAATTATATATAATTAATATACAAATACTTTTCTCAAAGTGACATTAGTTTAATCTTTTATATAAATTATAATTATTATTTTAAATATTAATAGTAGTCCAATTAAATAATTAAATACTAACACTTTACACTTTACAAATACTGAATAACATAAAGTATAAAAACTAAATATAATAATAGAGCTTATTTATTATTACGTTTAGAAAAAACAAAAACAAATTCTATCATTTTACATTTAATATGTATTTTTTAAAAACTTGTATAACGTTACTGATATTAACAATATTTGTCGATTTATTAAGCATATGGTATCGAGAGAAAATATTTTTAAGTAAAGAGTTAATTCATATTTAGTATTTAATATTTAATCTTGGATAATATCAAAAGATTAATTTTTATGGAATTTATGAAAATGGGATTCTTAACAATATTTTAAGAATTTTAAAAAGACCGCCATGAAAGACTATTTACATAACTAAGTATATAGTTAGAGTAAAAATATAGAAAATTTTTGAAATTTCAATTCGAATTCTAATCTCCAGGTAATTAAATTTATCTTTACATACTTAATCTTCATAATAGACAGTCATTATTGTTTGTTTGTCAATTTGTTAATAAGCTTGATTCATAAAAATTTACTTCTGATATGTAATTGTGACATATAATACAAACGATAGGTTTAATGATAGTTTAGGGTAACTTTATATATACATTAGCCACACATACTTTTAATATCGTTTGGAATTTCATTGGGTTAATTTGCCCATTGGAATTTATCTTATTTGCATTTAGATAATTACTACAATTAATTTAATAAAATTACCGAATCACTGTAGATATTAATTAAGACGCTGATGGAGTTTTGAGATCAGATTATTTTTAATATAATGAAACGAGAACATACTTATTTATAATTAAATTTAAAACAAAAAAAAATTCGTCATTTTATTTGTTCAGATAATCATATCATATATTTATAATTATATATCATAGATAAGTTTAAAAAAAAAAATAAGAAATCCAAGATGTATAATCAAATGATCGATGCAATGCCCATACTTACTAATGTAATACGGTAAGGTAAAATATTTTATGTATAAAATAGTTAGTAGTATGTTTGACATAAAATAATTTTAATACTTTAAATATTAGAAAATAATACATAAAAATAAACTTTAGGTATATTAACATTTCATCATATATATATACAATGAATAATTGTACGTACAATTTTTATTGAAATTTAATTGTTTATCCGGATAAATAATAAATAAAATTAAAAACTTTTATTATTCTTCTGATGGATAAAAATGTTATTCAGATGAGTAAAGTGTTGTTACACGTGTACCAATATTAAGAGTAATAATTGATTTGGCGGTAGTATGATGTCATGTTGCGGATATGACAATGACAAATCATCTCAGTAATTGTATTCCACATGGATATTTTCCCTTATTAATGGCTCTTGACTGTATGATGCAGTTTTGTAAAGTGGCTCCGACGATCCGAATGTACTTATACAACCTGTATATTTTACACATGTTCCTTACATAGCAGCGCAATCTCGAAGATTCTCGTTAAGAAACTCTATCTTCATTGTGAAAATACCGTTGTCCTATGGCTTTACTCACACATATATATATATATATATACATATATAATCTATGAACTACGATCTAGTCATTATTTTGTCCCAAATAAGAGCATGGGACAGGGAGATTGGAACGGCAAGTTCAGTTAGCAGGATAGTTGAATAGAAAATTAATTTAAATTTCATAACAATGACGTCGGCAGATACGTCATTACGAAATCTAAAAATTTATAACTATTGAAATTAAAAAGAAAAGAAACATAAAAATAATAATAATATTTTGCCCATTCCATGAATAACGAATAACGAATGGAATTTCGACATTCAAAGTACGTTTCCCATTGGTGGGTCACCAACAAAGTTACAATCATCTGGAGTACTGCGACTTATTTATTTATGATACACCATATTGCTAACGGACAATTCACGATCGATCGTACAATAAAATATAATATATTATTATATTACTCTCTTCTACATGTTATTATGCACTCACTAGGTCGTGCTTGTGTCCAGAAAATGACGATACACATGCGGCAAAGTCATTATGCGTGCAAACAAGTGCTGTCATTCAACCTCCTTTAATACGAATGGGATCGTAATGTTAATCATTAAACTTGAGCTTCATAAATCTCACTACGGAGTACTTTTTACAGCCATAATAACACTCGTAGCCTCTTCTCTCGTAGCATATTATTTTATAAAAATAAAAAAATAAAAAAAAATAAAAAATAAATAAATCTTAATTTTAGCTCCGGTTTTACGTCGATTCAAGGTGACTCAAGGTGTCGGACACATTGAAGTTGTAATTTTTTTATACCGCGTATATATGACAGTCGTACGTAATCTCAAAATAGGAATGATAATTTAATTACACGCTTTGTTGTGACAATATAAATATCAGGTAAATTTTAAGAGTCGGTAGAATAATTGCCCCGAAGGGGGCTCATCCGAAATTCCACGTATTGATGCTCACCCAATCGTTTTATAAAAAAAAAAAAAGGTTTTAAGGTGTGCTGAGAATGAAAGAACAATTTATCGTAATCTATGGCTCCGTATACGTCGGAAAGGTCGAGATAGAGTTTGAAAGCGCATCTTTGTGCACAAACATTGTGAGAGAAACGCCGAACAGATCAGACCCATATTATTCCGAATCGTCACGATTTGCGCTTTGGACAAAAAAAAAAAAAATAACAAAAAAAAAAAAGAAGAAGAAAAAACAACAACAACGCCAACAACAATAACAAAATCCTCGATTCCTTTGTTAATATCGTTCTCGGTTGTGTACGTACACACATAGAGAGAATTGTAAAGCGCTTCATTCGATACTGAATTGACTTGCAAGGTGCGCGGATCGCTCTTCGTGCAATGAAATTGTCTCTTTTCGAGCTGTTACTCTGCTCCACATCCGGGACGGCTGCCCATACACGTATACATCGCACGTATCCGAGCGTGCAGTTGCATTCAATGTGCCGCATATAGGTTATTTCATGACTATCTCAAAAGTTCACACATACCGGGCTGTCGAAATTCAAATATAAATTCGAAATGTATTATTGAGCTCCTCCGTTCCTTCTCCTTGTGTTCCCGGGCATCCGAGCGCATTTTCGGCTTCGGCGCATACCTTATATCCACCCTGCATTCTTAAATTATTTCAACAAAATACGTTAAAAAAACCTTCTCGTTTTTTTTTTTTTTTGTTAAGTAATTTGAATTTCATTGTTTCGTACATGTTCCATAAGAAAGCAACTTAAATCCTTTAAGTTTAAGCATCGTGTCGTGCCAACGTGTCGAATACAAAGTGAAAATTCCGAGATTCTTTGGGAAAAAATATCGAGTACTTTTAATTCGTAAAGGGGAAAGATAAATTCTAATTAATATTTAGGCTGCCTCGCGAGTCTTTCAAATTCTTCCAAAAGCTTATATTATTATAAATCAACGACAATTTCTCCACAATCGCTTATTAATACGTTAATGCAAACTTCTGCAGTAGCTGAACTTTCAAATACATTTAAGAATAATAATTATTGTTTAATTTAAAATTATATATATATATATATATATTACAGCCGAAAGTACGGCGTTAAAGAAATTCATTGTAAAAAATTGGATTTATTAAAGTTATGTAAAATTATTTAATGTTACTCGATAACCTTTAGAGCATAACATTTCATTAGACGCAGATTATTGCGCAAGAACAAGAACCAATAAATTTATCGCATTGTTCATTACAAAGATAATCTACTTTATAGATGTAATAAGTTATTAATAATTCCCAATGGGCTCCTACGAGCGGCCTAATTTATTATACTAACAAGCTATTAATAATCGTTAATATATTAATATCACTAATATCGTGTCGTAATGTGTGTAATTTATAAATTCCGAAACGTAAAAAATGAAAATCTGACATTTAAAAACGTAGCATAATGTTATTGGTAAGGTCGTTCGTGTGCGTGTACGTTCAAGCTCGATATACATCAAGGGAACAAGTGTAACGAATGCATTTTTTTATTTTTTCACTGGACTTGATTTTAGAGTTCAGTTGTCAATGTAATTAAAATATTTTCTTAATAATTATATATTTTTTTTAATTAAAAAATGTTATTTTATAATGCGGAGACTCGGTGGGAAGAATTACATAGCGTACAATAGAAAATCTCATGTATTTCGTAAGAAAGGCTGAGCTAAAATTTCGTTGAATGTCTAATAATAGAAGGTAAGTTGGCTGCATTTTCCTTCAGGCTGCACCGTAAGATGCTGCTAAAAACCTTCTGATTGCATTGGGCAATTGAATAATCAGTGACAACCGCAGTTTTTCATGCATTTTATTCAAAGTCCTTTGAGATTTTCGTAGCAAGATTCGAAAATGTTACATTAATAGATAATACGCCATCGAAAGCGAAAAGAAATTAAAAACTTCTTTCTAAAAACAATACGAAAGAAAATGTTTTCAAAAGATTCTTCCTATACGTTCGTTCGCAAAACTATTTTGCAATTATCATTAAATATCAGCCTCTTTCAAGTCATCCTATATACATTACACGAAAGATTATTACACTCATACAATAAGTATAGTATTCTACGGACTATTTCCACATACAGACACGCGCGCGCGCGCACACACACACACATTATCCGATTGTAGCGTCTTATATTTCTAAAAGTCAATAATCTTTAACTGTACTTAATGTATTTCAATATTCAACAATTAAGGAATGAAAATCTAATTCGGTACAACGGATGTAATTTTTTTAAAAAAAAAAAAAATATATAAAGACGTAGCACAACGCAGTGAAATTAATATTTAGGAGATAATGACGAATTACATTCCGTAATTGTGTAATTACGGTTAAAAATCATTGGCAATGGTAATGGTAAACGTAAATATTATAGATCTGTCCCACAATATTGGTAATTACACGCAAAAAAATAATCGATTCAAAATATTTGTTCGAGTAAATAACACGACGGAGGAAAAATTCGTAAATAAATTATAAATATTCTTTAACTAATGATAGTCGTTTCTCTGAATTCTCTAAAAGAACATAAAGGCAAATGTAAGTGCTTTTGTCTCCGTCGTGCAATCAATAGTTTGAGGAGAATGTTCATCATAATTCTATGTTTTTTTTTCTCTCTTTTCCATCAAACGTGCATTGTTCGAGCACAAATAATGAGATTGAATGAAATTTTTTCAAACATTAACAGTACGAGAAATTTATTTAAAATTACTTTTTCTACTTAATTCAGATGCGTATGGAAAGAAATTGCTTTATAGAGTATGCTTTATAATATGTATTACAGGATTTCTCGGCAGACTGCATCTGCTGCTCTTAATTATGACTAATAGAATATTTTGCATTCCAAGAGACGTTCAGGCTCTTCATGTTAGGCTCTCGTATGCACACTGTGGCTCTTTCAAATGATACTATAATTATTTCCTGATTAGCAAAATTATTGTGAAAAAATATACTTCGTATCGAGTTTATCAAATTTATATTAACGAATTTTCATTAAAATGCAACTTTTTGCATTTTATTTGTGACCCACGTATATAAGATATTAGTATAATCGTGTATTATATTAATAAATAATAAAATAATATGCAATTAATAGGGAAATAGAGTGTGAGGCAACACTTAAATTTTATTTAATTCTGAATTTGTGAAATCAGATAATAATATTAATAAGAAATATTTGATTTAAATAAATGTTTGTTAACGCTTTTCTACAAATAAATGTAATTACTCACTCTCGGTATAATTTTCACATTTGATATATATTTTTGTTTTCCCTCACAAGGTCCTTCGATATAGAAAGAAAATTACGACTATTACTGCTGTAACGAAATAATTGAATCCGAGAGACCTTGGAACCATTTTCTACGACAAAGATTATTCGCAAAACTTATTAATAATGAAATGAAGGCATTGTCACGCATAAAATTATTTACTAAAGCCCTGATAAAAATACTCTATTAATGATTTATAAATAAAAATAAAGCTAAATTTATTTGTTAAGCCGCGTTCGCTAAGTATTTGCAATTATACAATAAACCAATTCGTAAATTTATAGCCTTTGATGTTTTAAACGAAAATCGACATATAAACTAATCACGAGAATTAGTTATATTAATTAATATAACGTCTATATTATTATAAATTGAGTTAAGTGAATCATGTTGTGTGAATAATTTTTTTAATTTTCGTAATATGAAAGCTTGATGATGCCAAGCATTTGATTATAAATTTAGAATGAATCGAATATTCACAGTTTCAGGAATGAATTAACGAACGCATGAATTAATGAACCAATCGAGCTACTGCATAAATTAAAGGATATTGTATTAATATTGAAACTTAGATGTAGCACAGAGTAACAAATATTATGTAAACAAGATAATAAGAGACTACTTAAAATGCCTGAATAAAAAATCTAAAATATGTCTTAGCCCATAATCGCGTAAGTTCATAAAGACATTTGTTTATATTTCCAGCGGAAACTATAATTACACATATATATACATAATTTAGTATTTAAATATCGCTGTGTTTTACTTAATTATATGCACATATACGTATACATATATTATTTTTATTATAAAACTGTGGTTAACTGTTTAAGGAAGCGCTTCAACAAAACGTGTAAAGTAAACAAATTATATATATATTATTGTTTTTTTTTTTTTTTTTTTTTTTTTTACTTTATATGTAATCGATGTTTCTTCCATTCTTCCATTGACAATAACGGCGATGATAATAATCTGAGTATTACGATTCTTTAAAGTAACAACCTAATCATCGCGACGAACGTTAGATAAAATACGATATAATTATACGTAATTGTATGGAAAAATAATTTCATTTATTAATATTCAGGATCGAGCGCGTAATTATTTATGTGCACACTCGAGCGTATTTTAATAAGTGCGTGCGCGACTTAACGTGGTATATGATTAATTAGCTAAGAGCTACTGATGAGCAAATAGCAATTGAAAGAGCAATTGAAAGAGCCTTAAAGACCGATGAATGATTGCGCTCTGACAGAAATTAGGTCTGTCATAAGACGAAACAGTAAATGCGAAATTACTCGAAAGCGCGCTCGGGTGAAGAAAAAAAAAAAAAAAAAGAAAGAAATTTGTTGAATAAATGGTAAGGATCGGGATTCGCGCAAAGAGCTCCTCTCGCATCTCTACGGAGTTAGAGACTAGACGAGATCGATTCTCCTCTCCTTGGCACTGGGGTTTACATAATACACTGGCTCTCTCTCTCTCTCTCTCTCTCTCGCTCTCGGTCTCTCTCACTCTGGTCATGAATGCATGCAGTTGGTGCGAATTGGTCGGTCGTACCGTCGATCATGCGGGCAGAGCAATCCTTTCGAGCGACGCTTACGGAGCTATATTCAAATAATCGACGTTCGAAGCGGAGCGTGTGGCGCGTGGCGAGGGAGTGGGGCGAGGACTGTGGCAATTCACGAGGATGGTAAAGCGAGGGCGATCGGGTAAGAAGGAGCACGACCGAGTACGTACCGAGGATCGGTAGGAGAGCGGATAATGGGACGCGGAGGGAGAAAAAAACTAAGCGGTAAGGGGGGGCGGTGGGAGATAGGCAGCAGCAGCAGCACCAGCACCAGCAGTAGCAGCTGCAAGAGAGAGTGAGAGAGAGAGAGAGAGAGAGAGAGAAAAAAAGCGGAAGAAGGTGGAATCGTAGGCGGCTGGTTCAAGGGAACCGATCCGGATCGATTTACGGGAGCCTTCGAAAAGGAGGCAAATTGTAAATTGCCGCACCTCCTGAACTTTCTCAAGGCTCTCCTTATCCCGAGGCGCGTCTTTGGGGTCGGGTTAATCCCGCTACAGAGCCGCCGTACAGAGAAGGCCTGTGCGGGGGAGCCGTAAGAGTAAGAGCGTTCGTTACGTAAGCGTCGGAGAGGCGCGCGTTCCTTCGCGGGCTCGGCGACGGTTCCTGGGATGCTTCGAGACTCCCTTAAGAGTCGAGCGAGCGCAGGAGAACGAAGATGAGGAGGAGAAGCGCGAAACGGAGCCCCATCGGAGGGAGATGCAAAGTTCGCCGCGGGGTCGGGGAGGGGAGCTCGACTTTCTCTCGGCGCACGCGTTTCTCTCTCTCTCCCTCTCTCTCTCTCTCTCTCTCTGACTGCGCCGGCACACCTGATCCCTTCCTCCCACCTCGCCGCGTGAATCTTCGCGGAATCAAGTGACTATCCCGTCTCTCTCTCTCTCTCTCTCTTCTCTCTCTTTCTCAATAGCTTTCTCAATTGCTCTCGACTCCTTTCTTTTTTTCGCGTTCCGCCGACACTCGGACTGCGCGCGCCGATTCATTTTCCTCGTAGCCGCTTTCCGCGGACGCCGACGGGACGAACGCCGCGGAGCAATCATTGCTCCGCGGATGGGTGGGCGGTGGGGGGAGGGTTGGGGGAATCCAGGATAGTCAGTCACAGCTCGCACCGATGAATCTATTTGACCGAATAAAGGTGGCGCTTGACGCGGCAAGGGAGACGGGGGACGAGTCGACGGGCGCGTGTGCACGTACGTCTTTTTACTTTTATGCCCGAGCAGCGTTTTCGAAATCGCAATCTCGACGCGATTATGCCGTTGCCGAGGATCGCGGTCGGCGGTCCTCCTCCTCCTACTCCCACTCCTCGTGAGGTATGGGAGGGAGGTAAATGAGGGAGCCACCGCACATTTTTCAACTAGACGAAGACTAGCTAGCCAGCTTCTCGGCCGTCGTCGTCGTCGTCGTCGTCGTCGTCGTCGTCGTCTACTTCTTCTTCTTCTTCTTCTTCTTCTTATGCCAGGAGCATCGTAATTTTCACGATAAACGAGAGCTTTAGGTAGGAGTAGTGGCTGCAGGGCCCGACTCCTCTATGCAGACACATAGACGCGTATAGGCGTATTAAATTTTATCGCTTCGACTTTGAGTTATAAATTTCAGGACTGCTAAAGTAGAAAGCTAATCTCCAAATTTTCACCGTTCCGGACAAATATATTACCGACCAAAGTTGTTAAACTTTATTTTCTTTTGTTTCGAGCTTCCATCATTTTCTAAAACCCCGGCCTTTCGATCATATTTTATAATACGGAGAAGACAGCTTAACTATAATAATTACTTTTTAAATACAGGCCATGTAAACAAAACGTTAATTATGCCTTCCATTATTTCATTTATTCCGACCAATAACAATGTCATCATAGGCTTATTTATAATATTTCCACAAGAAAGCTTAAAACCCACGTATGCACGTATACGCACACGCAAGCACGAATTAATAAGGAATTGAACAAATTTTTGTAAGAAACGTATTTCAATAAAACATGGCTCATAGATACATTTACATGTCAAGAAGAAAGGCTCTAGTCATTATTTTAATTTTAATATGTTTAGAACAATAAAGTACAATCTTTAGTATATAAAAAATCAAACCGATACTCTACTCTTATAACAAAAAGTTTAATATTCACTGCTGTATTATATGTATTAGAATAATTGCGTTCTCCAAGAAATTTAAGATATTTACAAGTAATTAAGATGTATTACATTTTTCTATTCAACTATATTATTTCTAATTTGTTATAATGATGTATATATATATATATATGAGTATATACATAATATATATATATATATATACATAATTATGTTGTAGAACAACGCAGGGGCAATGAATTACTTACGAGTCTCATAATGAAATAAATTATGTTTGCTGATTCAATTACCACTTTCCTCACCACTTGATCACCACGAAATCATGAATCATACACAATAACCAGCTTACACGCATGGAAATTCCTAAAAATAGAAATGCTACTACGTAATCAATTACATTCGTAGGTTTTTATGAAAAAGCTATTTAAGACAATATTATAATTTTGTAATTGCATTTATAAATCGAATTTTAAGAAAAATTAATCCCAACTGAATTTATATGGACGTCTTTCCATAAACAGTTAACGGTACAGGTATTCACATAAATATACAGATACGAATCGATCATATATTTTTTTATAAATGTTAATTATTATTTTACTTGTACTATAATGTCATAATGGCATTAAGTAATGTTATTTATCAAACAGTAATTATCAAGTATAGTCATATCCTTAAGTATTTTACTAACATTGTATCAATACTTGCACAAGGAAGTACATAGTAAAATTATGATATAATGATTATAAAATTTTGTAATAATTTTTGTTCGAATTATGCTAATTGGAATTTATTTATTTTTTTTTTCTTACATTCAAGAACGTGGGATTTTTTCGTATTATTTCTAGGATATTTGTATTATAAAATGATCAAATAATTTTATTTTAATGTACTTTGTTTCGTACGCGATAATCAGCAGTCATTTTCGACAGAAATAGTAATTCATTATATATATAAAATGTCGACCTGCTTTCATTCGATCACATTAAATATATATATACACATATATATATATACATTTCTTGTTTTAAATCATAAAGACCTTGACAAAATATTAAATGATAAATATTGCTAATCCTATGCATATTTTAAATCGTCAACTTAGATTCCATAATCAGCCTATAACACATTTATCTTATTTATTATATAATCTTAAACGATTGGATATTATTTACACGATACGGAGTAATAACATTTTTGACTATAAACTGTGCACTATTTTTTTTTATTACATAGTAATACAAAACTTTTCAGTACTTTATAGCGCTCGAATAAGAAATATGAATGCTAACCGAAGATGTAGATAAAATTACACGTTAATGATTTAAACTCGATGCTACTGTATTTTATTTAAAGCACAATGTCTTTCTCTAGTAAAAAAAAAAAGCAAAAAAAATATTCAAAAAGCATTTTTTTTTTAACATTTTCATTCATTTACGTATTGTTTATTATAAACTGCTTACGGATTTAAAAAATAAAATTTTTATTGTGTAAAATGTTAAAAAGACATCGAAATATTAAAATTAATGCTGATCTATGAAAAGATCTACGAAAATATATTAAATAGTTCATATTTTGTAAATCAGTACATGCAGAGTTTATTCAGTCCTAGATGATTTCGTATGATTTACGCTGCACTGCTCGGACGATGGAATTTAAAATTGCTGAAAAGGTTAAGGGTAATAAAAAAAAAATTAAGGGAGATTAAATCGTTAAAACCGGGCTCACTTTTGATATTTAGCTACGATAGATTTTAAATATTATTAGTACGTGCATAATTACTTGTGACCTTCACCATCACCCCCGCCCCTTCTTCCTACTCAACGCGCTCGCTCTTATACAGTGAAATACAACGCCATTCGAAGCCGATCGTTTTACAATATTTTTTAAATAAATGAATAAAGACATTTCATTTGTGCGCGTTATGTAAGCCAATATCTTCTACTTATATGCTTCAATTGTATCGGTATTAATTTAATTACGAGAATATTTTTACATGATAATAGATCTGACTAGACTAGGACTGAGAATCTGATTCTTCAATATGATCTTACCAACACAAGTACAACAATGTGATTGATTAATATTATATAAGGTCTTTTTTTTTTTTCTTTTTTTTAATGTAACCACATAAAGTCGTGTTTTTATTATATATATAAATACTTGATCTTTTTGATAATATATTTCATTTTCATGGCGTTCTCATGTAAATTATTCAGGGAAGTATATTCTTTTATGCATAATCTAGAAAAGTATTTAAAGCGATGTCGTCTTTTAATATTTACCAATATTTATATTTTATTTCAAGAAGCTTATATTATAAATAAATATCGAGCCAGTAGATAATATTTCAATATTCATACCATAAAACATTGTATGAAATGTAATCGATACGTATCTTTATAACCATATGACTTACAGTAAGTTTAATCTTATATCTGATATTTGACAAAGTCCTACAATTAATGAACTATTTAAATATAATAATAATCAATAGAATAGATTTGTTCTATTCAATGCTTTAAAATTGCATAAAATTTTTATTTATAAATCTAAGTATATCGATACAATAACTAATATTACTCATGTACTGTAAACTTCTTACTATTAACACGTAGTATTTTATGATTAATGACATTAATAATACAAAGCTCAATATAATAATATTAAGAACATCTAATATTTTTTATATCAAAGTACATTAAAAGTTTTTCTTGTTTAAATATTTAAAAGATGAAGCAAATCCAAAAGGTAATGATATTTTTTACAGTATTACTCCATATATAAAAAAAATATCTACGTAAAAATGTTTTTTAACTATTCTATTTATTAAAAAAATATATTCAATTTTACCTTTTAACTTTTCAAATTATATTTGCTTAAATTTATCTAATATGACTTATTTTAATAATTCGAGCTTTTACGGAAATAAATCATAACATCTATTATTGCATTTATTTATTCAAGTGCAAAATTGGTTTTGCAATTTTATTACGTTTGAGATATGATGTTAGAATTCATGTATTCTAATCGAAATCATAAGTAATACAACTTATCCTAAGTTACATTTACTTTTGGCATCTTATTTATGTACATATATATGTATACATGCATACATGTGGAAAAAAAGGGTAATTGATCTATAGGCTTCGATTTGGTTTTTTTTAGTAATGAATAATTGACCGTGAAATTGATTATTATACAATAACAAGTAGACCATCATGCTATACAGTCTTCTATACAGGCTTCTACGCGCAACTGATGGATTATTCGAAGATCATTTATATGTAATTCTTCGTATTATTATCGTTTATTAATGAAAAAAAAAAAAAAAAAAAAAAAAAAAACAAAAAACAAAAAAACAAAAATCCAATGAATTTAAGAAGATAAGGGAAACAAACAACTCTTTGAGTTACAGTGAATGAAAACTTTCGCCCCTTTTTAGTAAAGCTCTCATGAAAGTCACTCGAAAGCGAGTGATTTGGCAAGTCACTCTTTTAGAAAGTGAAAAAAATCACTCCTCAGATTACAGAGAGTATATTCAGTGATGAATCTTCAAACTAGAAATTTCATAAACACCGACAAGGTCTCATAACTGACGAGGCTCTTCGATTCAGATAGATCTTTTTCGTGAATAATAATGAAGTAAAGAAATCGAAGGTGGCAAAGTGCGTTCAAGATGCTCGCGATACCCAAATTCTCTTCCTCTTTCTCCTCTCTCACCTTTCAAACTTGATTTCCCTATACACACACGAGCGCGCGCGCGCACGCACACGTACGCGTGTATACAGGTATCCGGTTTTTTTTTTTTTTTTTTTTTTTACTTTTACTCTCATGTGCTACCGTCAATCTGCAATCAAATATAGCTGGCGCTTGCTTGGAACGTTTAACCTGAATTCTTTATAACAATTCTCGATCCGATACGTAATTGCTACAAATGAATATAATGCATAATACGTGTATACTTACCTGGCGTCCCTTTGTTCTTTCTCTTTTCAAAAGAAGGGCGGATGATTTTTATAGAAGGTTTTGCCGGACCGAGAGGCAATGTAGAACGATTGAAGAAAAAAATATATATGTTTTACCGACAAGTGGGAAAGCGAGTACTCTTATAAGGGTTTGTAATTAAAAAAAAAAAATGTAATCCGTACCGAGGAGAATATTCAGAGAGTTCAATAGCAGCGCTTACAATATACAATTACCACGTGAATATTAGGGAGTATTGGAAAATATTGGGATAAAAAAGAAAAAAGAAAAGAAGGAGCTGCTCAATCGGTTCGGCAATTTGTAAATAAAAACCAAGTCAATCTATCATTAGATTTCAACTTTTCGTTATTATCTATGCATACGTATTTTTATGCCTTGGCATATATATATATATATATGTATATGCATATATATTAATGTATATACGTATATACGTATATACTTCCGCTTCGACTTGTAATTTACAGTATTTCTGCTTACGGTTTTCCCCATTACGAGACTTACATAAGCGTAAAACTTGAATAATTATAAAAAATCTGTGTACTTAACTTATAATTAATCGAGCGAGGCATGGCCAGTCGAATAAAACAAAGACTTTATTGAATATTAAGCAGTCAGGGTACAAGTGAGACGTAAGAGCCTGAAAAGATTAAACATATTGTATAACCTGAGCCTCGAAACATAACTAGAAAACAGCGTTGTACAACAAACACATTCTATTGTTGGGCGGGGGAGTAATTAAATTTAGGCGGTAGAGCGCGAGCGGGCATTTATTTATTTGAGAAAGATTGAGAGAGAGAGAGAGAGAGAGAGAGAGAGAGGAAGAAAAAAGAAGAAAAAAAGGGAGGGATCCAGTGCAAGCCGGCCGATACGTACGTACGCGGATGCACATGTGTTGGGTCGGTCAGCGCTCGGCTCCTCGTGTAAGGTGGCGGCGACGGCGGCGGGGGCAGCGGGGGCAGCGGGGGCAACTTGAGCAAAACCGGATTTCAACTTGACCTACTTTTTTCTGCCGAGTGCGGTGTGCGGCCAGGATATTTTTAAGTGTAGCCTGTATTGCGCACGCACTCATGAGAGAGTTTGCTCTTATAGTCGTGTGCCCTCACACGCCCCTTGATCGGAGTTAGCCGTCCGAACGTAACTCTAGATGCGCCTTCCACGCACCAGGACGATCCCGACAACCCGAGCCATTATAATCGCTCTTACGGACTTTCGGCCCTTTCCCCTCGCCCCTCCCCCCTCTGTGACCTTAACATTCGCAAAGACCATCTCGTGACTGTCCAGGCAATATCAACAACAACAACAACAACAACGACGACGACGACGACGACGACGACGACGACGACGACTCTACGCTTATCCTCCCCCTCCCCTATTCTTTTCGTTTAACAGTCCCACCCCCCCCCCCGCCCCATATCACTCGACTGTACAACAGTGATAATACGGACTTTATTGGGGCGATTAGAATAAACTTGAATCGGAAAAAAAGTAACGCTTTGGGTTTCACAAGATTATAAGATTAGTAAGACGATGTGTGCCTAGATAGAGAAATTTCAGTCACAGCCTATGGTGTAATAACGATTCGATAATTTCCAATTATACCTCGATGTATGACTTGCTTTTCGTTAAGGACCCCATGTACCGATTACATACACCGGTTAACGCATCTTTCTTAACTAATACGCTTTTCACTAATCGCTATTATTACATTTTCTCTGAAAGTCATACTCCATCACTGTACACTATGTTCTATTGTACTATATTGCGCTATCGTATTATGGTTTAGTCTATAATAAACCATTACCCGGGCATTACATCTGCGTCAAATTATCATAATTACGTAAGCACTCTGGAACACGAGTTTTAGACAATTTTAATCCGACTCTTGGTTATCAGAAGTTTACGCCTACCCGAACTGCCATTGATAACTCCCAATTCTGTAACTTTTATACAAGAACTTAAAAATCGGTGAAATAAGTAACTTAATATCGTAATTTTACGACGATCAACGTACGTTCAAGAACTTTAATCTTGATCGAGTGAATCTTATTATCATATTATTTTATTCTCATAATAACTATATATATATATATATATGTATGTATTACGAGATGACTAATGTATATTAAAACCGTAATAACAAATCGCAACACAACAAGCACGTTACTTAAAGTTATTCAACGTGAGCAGAACAATGTTTGAATAAGGTTGTTTATAAAAAAAAGCATCGTTTCATGTTAATATTATAACAAATATACCTTTGAAAATGAAAGATAAATGAAAAAATGGATTAAACGTGTTACGAGGAGTGTAAAACAAATTTTGAAATTCTTGAATTTTATTTTGAAATTATTTAATATAAATTTCAATTCCAATAATCATTATTATTATCTATAATTGAATGAAATTTTATTATTTTACGTAAAGCCATTAGGTAGAGTCGAAATCAATAGTGATAATTAATACGCATTAAAAAATTCATTCTTTAAAATATAAAAATATTTAAATTTTTATAAAAATTTATTTTACGTGTATATGGTTAATAAATATTACATTCGTTGCAAAATTGTATTGAAAAAAACTCACAGTGTATAATTTTAAAAGTCATGTATTCGTGAAATGGAATTTACTTATGTACGTACACTCACATGCGCATCCTAATTATATATTTAAAGATTTCCTATACATACGTACTCATGATTTAAGATATATTACGATAACTTATATGGGAATTCTTAAATTAACGACAGTTATAATCCTTTCACCTCATATTTTCTTAATTAATATATTTATTATATACGTATATGCATATACGTGTATATTATTTCCTACAGTCCAATGCACATTTCAACTTTCATATTATATTTCACATATATTCAATTAACCTTAAAAAATATTGAATAATATTTAAAATGTGGTTAAAGGTATTAATACACATATATATACATATATATATATATGAATGAAAAATGATTTGAAATGCAAGACATTTTCTTTGAAAATCTATACAAATTGCGGGATATTAATATTCGTATCTTTTCACTTAATTTGCAATTTAAAGCTTTTAACAATGTAATTCGAAAAGCGTAATTGTAGAGAAAAATTTCATTTCACGTGTCGGATGCATTCGAGCGCTCGCGTACGTGCGCATATTTACAGATAAAAATTCTCTTCTCATTATTCTACCGGACTCGAATGCCTTTTTCCACGAAAACCGGATTGATTTCTTTATTTTGATAAAAATGTTAAGAACCAATCTCCTTGACCGGTTTCGTAAATTCCTCATCGACTATATTTAAAATAATTAAAACAACACTAATTTAAATCAGTTTGCGCGGGCTAATAAAAAAACAAAGACGCGCTCTAGGTCATTGTGCACTAAACGGATCCTTACAAATAACGACAACAACAATGGGACGAAAATAAGGAAAAGGATCAACGAGTCATTAAAATTGATAAGCGTACGATAAAGATAAGCAGCCTTGCTTGCTTGATAAATGTTTCTCGCATTCGATAATGTAATCATTCGGGGGATAACTTTCTCGTTAAAGTGTTGATAAATTGTTGAATTAACCGAAAGTAAGTGGAAAAAAGGTCCGCGAGCTGTTTTTTCAATCGCCGAGTCGTTCGATAATTTTGAATGCTTCTTTCTTTTTTCTTTTCTTCTTCCTTTTTTTTAGAGGCCGGGAAAATAAAATACGCCCCGACGACAGTATCTCGATTGTTTTCTTGCATAGCAATGGCTTCGGCGATCCCAGAAACGGTAGCCTCGAACGAAACCGACGGCTATATTCGTAGCTTGGGGGGGGGGGGGGGGTAGAGAGAGAGAGAGAGAGAGAGAGAGAGAGAGAGAGTCGCTCAGACTTTGTCGGGGGGCACGTAAGGATGTACGTCAGAGCGAGGACTATTGGATTGGTTCGTTTCCGGAGATGCCGGGGACCCGGGCTGCCGTATTACGCACTCCCCCGTCACTCGGTCCAGAGGAATGTGCGTGAAAAAGCTTGGGAGTCTGCAGAAGCTCGTCTGGTAGGAGGTCGCCGAGGGGCGGGCGGGCAAAGAAAGTGAGAAAAAGCCAAGGTAAGAGTGGACTCCTCGAGTCCTCATCTCCTTGCCCCCTCGGAGCCCGCCCCGCGCGGCCTTAGCCACGATCGTGTCTCGGAGCCGCGCTCGCGGGGAGTCAAGGTCGCATGACGGTCAGAGGCGCGCCACGTATTCCGACGATGCGAACCGAAAGTCTCATTTGCATATCGTACTCTCTTCGGGGGCCCCGTGACTGCGCTCCCGCCTCCTTCGCATTCTCTCCATGATGCCCCCGCCCCCGCCATCGCCCCCGCCGACACCGCCGACGCCGATGCCAACGCCAACGCCAACGCCGAGGAAGACGACGACGATGACGGCGACGACGACGAGCCTCGACGATTCGCGAGGCCTCTCCCAGACAATAGAGAAAGTACGAGAGACCTCTACCAGCCTCTCTCTCTCTCTCTCTCTCTCTCTCTCTCTCTCTCTCTCGGCACCTCGAAGTTTCCCGGTCTTCTAAATATCTGCTTGACCTTTTGCCGACTAACCCCTTAATGAGACACGGCAGCCAGTGGCCAAGGACTCGGCCACTGCCCCAGTCATTTCGTCCTTAGTACTGACCGTTGCACTGACACTTCTCCCTCCCCTCCGCCCCTCCCTCTCACGCCCCACCCCCTATTGTCTCTCGGATCTATCCGTTCACTCCATTTGACCCTGTGGATGCACTGGCGAGACGAGCCCTTTATTCCACCCGAGCCCCGGAACATTTACTCTATTCCTGGAAAACGGGGCGATTACATTTCCAAGTCAATAAAAACAATTTCATAAGTACGTATGTACTTAATTCGACACTGCTGTTACTTCACTGGACGGTGTTACCGCTTTTACTGTTATTACGTACCTACTCCTGATCCGCTATATCAGCATTTGATTCGGTAAAACTTTTACTCTCTCTCTCTCTCTCTCTCTCTCTCTCTCTCTCTCTCTCTCACGCTCTTTTACTTGTTCACACTCACGCACTATCAGGCGCTGGCAATCTCTTTCTTAGCGTAAACTCATTATCGGGAACGAGCTACTAAATAGGATACAGTTCATCAATTCAAATTAGTTTCAATATATACACGTAGATTTCAAGTACCGATACCATTAAATTACCTCGCGTTAAAGTCTCACGTTAAATTTTTCTATAAAATCTTCTGTCTCTCGTATAAATTTCAAAAGTGATCAATTTTTTTTCTCTTGCATTTTTATAATAACGACTTAAAATGGAATTTCGATGACGTTTTATTAATGAGGATTTGATAACGACGTAAATATCGGAGCCAGACGAGCCAGAATTTAGAAACTCGAACACTTGTTTAAGAAATTATTGTAGGTTATAATGGTTTCTCGAAAGAACGTTGTGCTCTGGTTTTGAAAATAAAGCACACAGAAATGTATTTAAGTGCATTCTAATTGCCTTTCGAGCACTTATGCTTCAAATAAATGTACATACATATATATATATATATATACATATATTTATTTATATACGTAGGTTCTTAAATATTGCGTGTTTACATTATTTCGCAACGAAAGGAGAGCATCAAATATGTAGTATAACAAATTTAGCGGATCGAGCTGAGACTCCCGCGTCGGAATTAAATGAGATAAAAAAAAGAATAAGGGCAGTAAAAGATGCGTTGGAGCGGTTGCAAGTAAAAATTTAAAAGAATGAGCTAAATTAATGAGTAGCTTAAGCAAAGAAACGTATGGTGAAAAAAATAAGATGGTGGAGGGGATAAGGAGACATCCGCCGCGGATCGCATGAGAGTCGTAGGTTTAAATCTTTCGATATACGTGAATATATGTATCTACGTGTACGTATGTATGTATGTACGTATATATGTATATATATATATATATCTTAAATAACCGCTTCTGAACATTCCGATGTAGTGACGTCAATGGTACTCGCAGACACATACGTACGGTGGTATGGATGCACGCCGGAGCTTTACATAGACATGGGTGAGTCCTTCTTGGTATGTAGGTACATGTGTACAGTAAAAGTCAGTCTCTCGACAAATCTGGAGAAAGTGGCTCCATCGAAATCGACGCCGCCCCTGCCCCTGCCCCTGCGGCTGATATAGAATTTCGCGACCGAGAGGACGAGAGGGCCGTTAAGGAACTTATGCCATTGCACCGACGACGCATCCGATAAATTTCTCAAAGTATTCACGCTCAAGGGTACCCCCGCATTTTTTTTTTTTTTTTTTTTTTTTTATTCTTTTTTTTCTTCCTCTTCCCCAAAGTCCGTTTACTCCTTCTTTTCACCTTCTCCTCAACCTTCCCCCTCCCCGACACACCCTGATCGACCGATTATTTTCCTTGTCGCGATGACGCGCCCCGTCTTTTTCACCTTCTCCTCCTTCACCACCCCCTTCCCTCCCATCCCCCATCCACCATCCCCTCACCCCGCCCTCCGGCCACTTAAGTACTTCAGTTTTTTTTATGCGCTGCATTCTTCCTTCGAAAAAACATTATTATATGTAAACATATTGCGCTGCGAGATTTTTCTTAAATTACACTTAATTCTTTTAGATTATACGTTGGGAATTCATAATGGACTAGTGGCACACTATAAAGCATTTTATTGCAACCTACAATATTATCTGCTATAAATGCACTTATCCTTGTTAAGATAAACAAAACTAATACAACAACAATATACGTAAATTGTCTACGAAGCATTTTGAAACGTAAGATAATAAATGCTTTTTCATTCTCGCTCAACAATTTTATGCACTTCGATGTTTTGCAACTCATTTTTCTTATTAAATTATAAAAATTATTTATTATACAGCCTATCAATTGCCTGCTAACCTATATCTTACGGGATAATTTATCACTAATTTTTGTCATTCCGAGATAGGTGGACCCAGATATCCGAGACACTATGTAAAAATGTAAAAAACAATATGTTCCCGTTGACAAAAAAAAAAAAAAAGAAAAAAAAGAAAAGAAGAATATCAAAAGTGTTATCTTAAAGTAAAGTTGACAAGTACTACCAGTCGCAATAAGGCATCGATTCTTAATATATACCTGTTATTGTATAATTCCTTTACATCAGTACAAAATATTTGCCATTCAATTGCAGTGCTTTTAATTATACAGACTTTCCATTCCAATAGTTATTTAATAACGTTTAATAATTTCAGATTCTAAACGTCTTTTCAGTTTAAAAGTTATTACTTAAAATTATAAATAATCGTAAAAAGTTCTTATTCGCAAGAGGCATTAAATTATTCTACTAAAAAAAAGGTTTTTTTAAATTAGCTCGAACATATCGCAGATTGTAAATGAAATATTATTTGCTATAGATCAGCCATTTGTATGTATTCTTTTATTAACGCAGATATTGATTTTATGAAAAATGCATTTTAATGGACAATCTTTGAATATAGCATATTGTGATTTCATTTATCCGAATCGTTATTACAGTATTGTAGTTTTTATATTCGGCAAACTTCCGGCAATCAAAACCTAAAAATCAAAATATTATTCAAAATACCAATTTGAGTAATTTTCCATAAAAATTAAAACTCTTTTAAAAAATTTCATCCACTTCGTGAATAAATTTTTTTTTTAAAGCAATTTCTTCTTTTAAATTCAGTTTAATAATAAAGTTTCTAATATTAAATTCCATTAATCGATTACTCGTTAAAACAGTATATAATAGTCAACATACTAATATTATAATTCCAATATTATATGAATCTTATTCATGAATCATACGTTAAATGCATTCATTAGTGATTTTATTAATGTTTTATTAAAAAAATTCAAGGACTGTTTTAATAGAAATTTAATTTATTAAATATAGAATTTTAAATTAATAAAATTCCATGTTGATGTATTAGTATCTTATGCTATAATATTGAAATTTCGGTATTTCTATTACAACGTACGAATAAAAGTTTATGTTTTATTCCAAAATCGGGTAAGAAGTGCGTTCAAATATAAATTTATGAATAAAAAAATTAAAACAGTTTTAAATAATTCGTTAATTTACAAATATGTATATTTGTTAATTATTCGATTCGTGTATCTCATAAGATATTCCGTGAAATGAATTTAATAGTCATTTTATCACTTATTAATTAATTCATTGCCGGTTTTAATTATCGATTTTTTAATATTTCGCTCCTATATAATATAGGAATAACGATAAAATAGGATTTTATTCATTTTGGAGATCTTATAATACTGTTTTTCATCTGCAGCATAAACATTTGCCGATTGGTGTTTCCCCCCCCCACTTTTTTTTTAAAATTACGCGCACGCATTGCGATGTATTGGATTATGTAATTTATACATTTCCTACAATATTTAATCTTGCATGTAGGTGTAAATTTCTAATACTATTAGTACTGTGGATATTCTTATATAATTGTTAATAGTAATAGGCATTTTCAGAATAGGTTTTATGAATCGAATTAACGATTGAAAGTTATGTATGAATTAACTGTGCATTATATTACTTATAAAATAAATCGCATCCTTTTACTTACGACATTAATCATTTTTAGCGACTTATATTTAGTAACTTCAGCAGATCATTTTTCTGTGTCATTTACACGAATGGCTCACGCATGCAGGTATTCCATAAAACATAATGCTAATAATGTTTGGGTGCTTAAGGCCGATAATATCGGTGGGACTCCGTCTTGGTGAAAGTGAAAATTATGGTTTTGCGCCAATTGTATTATTATTACTGAACGCAATGCAGCATTTGATCGATAGAGACATAAGCGGTAAAAGAGATTTCAGCCCAGACTTTAATAAGACTATTTATTTGTTTATATATATATATATATATGTACAGTAGGACGAACATTAGCTCGTTGCGCTTGTTGTAGTGGGAAAATAATGTCGAAGCGAATGGATGATCTGCCCTATACGGATTTAGAATAACAGTAATAGAGGACGCGCGTTTTATAGAAGCTGGGTGAGTCTAACAATTTGTATTCCAAATACCAGTTTTATCGAAAAATTTATTTGGGGGATGGGAGTGAGAGAGAGGGAGATGTATACGGAGAGTATCGTAGGTCCCTTTGTGAACAGCGTCTACGAAGTAGTTTGAAAAGCGAGAGACTATTAATAGGTCAGCAGCAGCAGCGATAGCCGATTTAAAAGTAGCAGTAGCGGCGTCGGTGGAGCGGCAGCAACGGTTGTAACCAACAACAACAGCAGCAGCAGCAGCGGCAGCAGTGGCAGCAACAGCAGCAGCTGGAACAAAGAAATGCGCGTTCGCGAACGTGTCTCACCTCCCACGTGCATTAGAGGCAGAGACTGTGGTGGGCAGTCAATGGCCCCAAGTATCTGTTCGGTCGTACGGGGCCACAACGTAGACGTCACTGACAGGAAAACATTGCCGAGGTAGACTAATGGGATTAGTCGGTGGTTGGTTCCTCTGGCGCCGCGCTCTCCTCGCGAAACGGCCGAGGACGGATGTCGACGCTGTGGACATGTCGGCCATGTCGGCCTCCGCTCCGTATGCCACATCCAGCCCTCGCGGCGCTCATTGAATAGCAATGGCTCGGCTCTGCGGAACAGTGGCCGGGGGTCAACGAACCCGAATCGGCTCTGCAGCCAAGGTGAAGAGGCCCCGTGTACTCTGAAAACTCCCGCTCCGGGCTGTCGACTACGGGGACGACTACGTGGACGACTACGGGGACGACTACGTGGACGACGACCTTCTGCTTCTTCTTCTTCTTCTACTTCTTCTGCTTCTTCTACTTCTTCTACTTCTTCTGCTTCTTCTACTTCTTGTTGCGGCTCGGACGCAATCCATCCCGGCGAGAGGATACGATCACCCACTCGCTGCCCTTCCCACTTTCTACGGCTGACCCTCGTATTTTACTTCTTGTCCGACCCTATGCCATTTTTGTCTTTGGCGGCGTCGGCCACTGATACTTCAATGCCATCCTTCCGAATGCCTAAGGTCGTCCGTCCTTGACTGCTTTGCAAAATAGCCGCTTCGTGCTTTTGCCAATGCTCGGAGCGTCCGCTGACTTTACGCCATTTTTATCAAGGGTTCACCCTGAGCTCCTTTTCGGCGGATCCGTTCGCTCTCTCTCTCTCTCTCTCTCTATCTCTCTGTCTTGGCAAGGTAAGAGTAGGGCCGTCGGGGGGGGGGGGGATATTGGCATGAGCTCGAAAAGTGGATTAGGCCAATAATATCCGTATTGTAGGAGGAAGGCGTTGCGTGCCGCCTATTTTGCCGGCAATTATCAATCCCTCTTTAATAATTAACTCCTGGATAATATGAGCATTTTATTTATCGGCTTTCGGCTTTCTCGAAGCGAAAGCTTGGCGACAGCCGTCGACTTTTCGAATTCCTTGGTACACAACAATTTCCACTATCTATTTCGAGGTCACTTTGAATACCACGTCTTTTGAAGGTCTCTTACCTCTACGGCCGATACACTTCATGCGCCTTAGTATTCTCTTGGGTGCGACCGCGCCCTGCTCCTCCCCGGGACAAGTCAATCAGTCCGAGGATTCATTTACGAGGAGAAAAAGTGAGCGCGTCACCCTGCCCGATCGCCAATTCCGAATTCACTCGATGCCTCGAAACCTTGTTCTTCCTTCCTTGTAATATTATTCCCTACGCCATGCCCGCAATAATGGATTTTATAAGCAAAAACCAAACAACAAAAAAGTAAACGATAACTTGTCCCTCGGTACTTAGTTGCATTTCGGCTCGCATACTATCTCTACAGCAAGCAGTAGGTCCCTCACATTTATTTATTAATACCCTATACTTAGAAAAGTCTGCTTGTATCGATTAGGAAACTGTATTCACGTTTGATCAATCTTTTTGTCAGTATTTTAAAAGAAGGAAGATTTCTCTTGTTCGTGCAAGCGGCATTTCACTCTCCCATCTCTCTCTCTCTCCCATCTCTGTATGCTAGAACAATAGTTGCCATAGCTTTAATTTTATGGCCATTGTTATTCTTGTCATTTTATTACTATGTATTTACTTGCCTTATAAAATCGATCCACCTCCATACGACTTATCTCTGATTGTTTAACAAGCACATCTAAAGCCATTACTTTAACGCAAAAAAGTAAAATAAAAATTCGTTCGCATAATGGGAGCTTTTAACCAATTGTTTTTATGTAAAATCATTGTATGTGCTCAAGTTTTTGACTGGACGAGCATCACTACCCAAATATAAATATTTCACGTTACAATTACCATTAAAAACTTTTAATGCCATCGATTGTGACATTTATTTGCCGTACTATTAATAAAAAAAAAAAAACATTTCGTAATTGTTATATCGAGATTATATAATTTCTCTTAAAATAAAAGTAATAACTTTTATTAATAAGAGACATTCACAATATTACACGTACATGTATACTTATATTATTTTATACATACATACACAAATATATATTATATATATATATATATATCTTTATTTAATGTTTTTTTTTTAGAGTCGAGGAATTTACAACATTAATTGCTGCATGCGAATGCGTACTAGAATGATAAAAACTATAAACCCTTATAAAAATATAAACATTTATTTGTACATATACATTGTAGAACCTCAAAAGTAAAAATAAATACATGACCTACTTTATGAATTTCGTTATTCAATCATTAGTTAAACATTTTTTACCAAGAAGACATTTATTTTATAAGAAAAAAATATATTAATTATAAAATAATACCTGAGATTAATTAATGTTTTTTTTTATATATTCTGAGCTAATTGTTACTATAATCGACTCGATAAGTGGGATAGTTATATTTAAATAATATTAGTAAATAACAAGCGTATCATACATTTGTAATAAAAAAATGAATCTTTTGTGAGCATGATTAAGTAAAAATAGAATAATAATTTTAATGCAAGTTTTTTTGTTTTTTTTCTGTTTTTGTTACAATAATTCCATTAATCTTATAATATAATAAAATATGAATCATAAAAGTTTTTACACATTCGTAGAAAATAAGTATATGTTAAAAAAAAAAGTTAAATATCGAATGATAATTTTTTATTTCGAATTGCAATATATGAAAATATATATATTAATGTTTTAATAAATTACTCACACATAGAGTTGGGAAAAAGTTGCGATTAAAGTGAGACAGACGTAATCCTCTATGTTTTATAAACGTATTTATATAATGATTGTTTCATTTTCTGTCAGCGATTATAGTAATACGTTTGTTATGCTGTTCTATATTTTTGAAAAAAAAAAAAAACCCCCCACAGTAATAATATTTTGTATTATTATAAGTACAGTAATATTGTAATAGAGTAAGAGTTATACGCGCTTGTGCTATCGAACCGTTATTCATTGCGATGCCATTGCATAATGAATTAGCGAATGACGTTAAGACCGAACAAAGTGTCTTTAACACGATCACTTTTTTCTCCATCATTCGAATATTCCTTATGCCTTATTCATACAAATTCATATATATACTCTCATGCAGAAGCGCGTTCTTTCTTTCTTTTTTTTTTTTTTTTTTTATAAAAATCTTTATTTTAATAGGAAAACCTGATGACTTAAGTTTTATTTAGATTTTACGATTCGAATTCTTCTAATTGTAAATCACGTTTATGATAAATAAGTTATTGCATTTTATTAATAAATTAATAATACATAAGTATTTAAATGGCAATGACATAATCGGAGTTATGAAAGTAATTAAAAATTTTAATTTATTAAATAATTTACTACGTCATGTTTTTTTTTTTTTTCTTTAAATTTGTGCCTATTTTTTAAATGCTTTCTTTAACTGTCTTTTGTCACGTGTTCGGATTTGTCGTAACTGTATTTTGAAAAAGAACAGTTTTTTTGATGTAACCGAATGGCAAGTGTAAAAAATGATAATTTTTGATGGATGGACTAGGTAATATATTATATACATCGTTATATAATGATTTTATGATTGTTTAATATAAAGTTCTGTACTTTTAAATCTGGAAATCTAAGGATTCTCTATACGCCTGCGATTTTCTTCTTACTTTTATTGATACGTTACATAATTTTCAATTATATGTAACAATAAATGACGATTCATTCGCTCGCGTGGCCGTTTTTTCATTGATTGTTCTCGTGACCGTAAATTCTTTTGGGTAAAATAGAAGACGACAGTCTTGATATATCATGTGAATTTTATCGATAAATTCATCAGAGGCGCTATAATTCTACGTAAAACCTACGTTTTCATTAATTTCAGTCTATGGGGAATTGAATTTCAATTTTTTATCGTCAGCCTCATTCCAAACAATATTGAAATTAAAAGATTGGCATGGTTGCATAGTACGCTAAGGAGGTCATAAACAACAACAACAACAAAAAAATGAAAGTCCAGTCTTATTAATTGTTTAAATCTATAATTTAAATAAGTATTTTGAGAATGAAAGTTTCTTAATTGTAATGATTATAATTTTAGATAGAATCGTGAGGGTATAGTAGCGCGTCCAAGCACACACGTAACACGGATTTGTTAATATAGAGAGACAAACGTTCTTTCAATTGACGAGCATAGATAATAATGAGGATTCTTTTTTTTTTAAATGATTCTCTCTGATGGAGCAAAAGAGTAGGTTGAATAACTTGTACAAGCTTATGTCAAATGACGTAATTAGACATAAAATTTCATTATATACTAGCCAAATGTATCTATGTATACACATATGCATGCACGCGTGCATGTAGACATTGGAAATTAATGTGCGGGGCATGTAAAGAGGGGGTCCGGGAAGCTAAGGCCTGCCAGTACATTTTGGTACAGTAAACGATATGTACATATATATATATATGTACACGTATAGTATTGGGATAAAAATTGGGTGGGAGTCGTTTTCGTTCTTTGTGGAATAGCGCAGTTTGGGCAAGAGGTGAAAATAGTCTCGGGAATGGCACTTATTACCCGTTTTTATCTGTATGACGAAATGGTAGCAGCGGCGCTTTAATGGAATTGCATGATAAATTCGATTGCGTTAGGTGGTTATTGGGCGTCGTCGGTGGCTGGAGTCGGCAGTGGATCGGGATCTCGAGAAGGAGCTCTAGCCTAGAGGGCATACCGACATAAGGATCGCGGGGCAGATCGCGGGGCAGATCGCGGGGCCGAACGCGGGGCCGAACGCGGGGCCGTGCCCAGCGGGAGTCAAGCCTCGTTGTTTAAAGAAAGCTCCGCGTCGAAAAGTATCCTCCCTCGTGGCCCGTTAAAAGAGCGCATCGATGGGCGTACGGGCCGAGACCGACTCGTGCCTCTCTCAGTCACTCTCACTCTTTCCGAGCGTCTAGAAAGGCGGGAGTGGTAGGCTGGATCGGAGTAGTAATACAGTACTACAGTCCCGGAGGACCGTAACGCCGGCGTTGTCTCCTTGAGGATCGCGCGCTCTCTCGCGGAGGCGCATCTCGTGGCGGCACCGGGAGCAGCAGCGGAGGACCAGCATCGGCAGCAGTAACAGCAGCAGCGTGAGCAGCAGCAGCAGCAGCGTGAGCAGCAGCAGCAGCAGCAGCAGTAACAGCAGGAGCAACAGCAGGAGCAGCAGCGCCTTTTCCTTTCTCTTTCTCCGCGCAGCGCAGCGGTGGGAGGAGGGTTTCTGGGTTCTCGGCCAGAGGACCGAGTGGCGGCCGCAGTCAGCCAGCCAGCGAGCGAACGGCGGCCGACGGGAGACAGAGCCAAACCCAGCTAGAGCCGAGCCAGCCAGCCGAGGGTCAGGAGCCACCAAGAGCAAGCAGCCCAGAGCACCATGTCACTCCAGCTGCGGGCCGCTTTCCTTCTGTGAGTCGACTTTTGTTTACATTGCCTTATTATTTACTCCGGTCGGTCGAGTTCCGCGGCTCCTGCCGATTTCTCCTCCTCCTTTTCGGTACTCGGGCGCACCAGCTTCGGCTCCGATCGACTGGACAAATGAAAAAGCTCGCTTTCCCCGCTCGGGGATCTCTAATCAACTCTCTTCTACTCCTCGGCCCGATTAGGCCATTTACGCGCTTACCCTCCCTTCCTCCCCCCTATCCCTACCCCTCACCCTCCCTGCCTTACTCGCTCACTCACTCACCCGGTAGAATCCAGCTTTTTCACCCCGATTACCGACGGATTACCCACGGAACCGCTAATCGTCACCGGCCGGCGAAAGCTCCGTTGCTCGAGTCCCAGGATCCTCGACGCATCAGCAGTGCGAGCACCGCCCTCCCCATCCCCACACGCCCCCCCCTCCCGCGCCGTCTTTGCCGGATCTTCTCCTGTCCGAGCTTCGTTACGTTCCGTTCCGTTCCGTTCCGCTCCCCGTTCCGCTCCCCGTCCCGCGGCTTTTCAAATATCCCGCGCGCCAGCTGATGCTCCGGGATTTCGTCTCAGTCCTCGGGAATTGTCCAAGCCCCGCCTGGTTTCGGCCCCGAGCTTCACTTTCACCCGATCTCCTGCCGTTAGGACTGATTAAGCGCCCGCGAGACCGAGAGCGAAACCGATCGACGTAACTCGCGAAATCTTATACCTACTTTCAAGGATTGATCTCGAAATGCATACCCGCGTGCCCGCGCGCACGCGCGCTCCTATATGCAATATCAATGCCCTCTTTGCGTTTAATTTTCGTTTCACGACCGCTCCCCCACATGACTTACACGAATCATCCATTCGAATACGACAAGAGCGCCTGCCACTCTCTGACCTTCCTGCCCAATCAATTAAATAATCAATTATATCATTCTATTTTCCCTAAAACGTATCACAAATCGAAACTTCACCGAGTTTCATTTACTTTCTTTCGTAAAACAACAACAACAAAGAAAAAAAAGAAAAAAACTCCCGCATACGAGAGTCTGTACGAAATCAAGTTTCAATTTCGTATACTTAATTTAAACTCGCACGTACTCAATGAACTCAAACGAGACTAGCGAGTCGAGAAAATTAATTTGTCGTTTTTTTCTTCTTTTTCTTTATTTTTTTTACGCGTATTTAGTACCGCTTTAATTCAATTTATAAAACTGATTTGGCGGCAAATTTAGCGGCGTCATGGAGCAGCGGCTATATATAGCAAAGAGATTTTATTGACACCTACGCGTAATTAGATACGTTAGAGATACGGAAAAGGTTGACAAATCTTAAAAGTCCAGTGAGGCATTTACGTACACGACGCAAAGACGAATTTATGTAGACGTTCGCTAAGAATTCGTGTTTGAAGGCCAGAAAATTTGTTTGATACTTATTTACTAAATCGAGAAATCCATTAAGAATCTATTAACAACAACTATAACGACAACAATAATAATAACAACAACAGCAGGAATAGCAATAATCCTATGGACTTATCTAACTGACATTCGCAACGCGAGGAAATTGTTTGAATCAGCATAATTGAAAAATTTTCGTCAAAAGTCGAAAGAACATCGTAAGCCGAGATTATATAAAATCTTATATAAAATGCCGTTATATTAATTAATGAACGGGATGCACGGGTCTAGAGGACTGTAAGTAGTAATAGCGGTGCTGCTAGCAGTAGAATCAGTGGTAGTAGTGGTAGTAGCAGTAGTAGGTGTACCGGGTGTACCGGGTGTACCGGGTGTACAGGCAGTATCGTCCGAGAGGAAAATTAATAATATTAAACAAAGATCCAAAGTTTCCGGGACGGTGCAGAGGCAGTGCGATCGGTCGTAAGCAAATTTCCATTATACGCCCGCTAAGCGTACGCGCGCTCCCATGCCGCAAAAGAATAATAATAGTTGATAGTTCATAAATAAAGGAAAGTCGGGCCAATATGCTATCGCAATATCGCCTCGCCATTGACGCATCCGCCGAGCCGTAAAGATCTTTAAGGAAATATCAATGCACGGCGTTATACAGGCATACTCGGCGAAAGAAAGATTGTCATCCGTGAAAGATCGTGGACGAGCGTGGAATCCTATCGATTATCTATACCTGGGATACGTAGGCCATAGAAAGCGAGAGACGGCTTTTCGCGCGGACGGAAAACGCTTTTCATCCGCCTATCCCGGCTTCTCTTTACCAACCACTACTACATATTACCCGCAAACGCTTACAAGTATTAATTAACAGTCGACTTGTGCTGAACCGTACACACGCCCCCGATCTCATTTCCAGCAGACGTTCGACATCTCCTACTCCGAATCTCATCGGGTTTTAAAGATTTTTTTTCTTTTCTTTCTTTCTTTCTTCAATTCGTCTCGTTAAATTACGACGCTGTCGGCGGCACGAATAAATTATTTTTAAAAAAAATCCATAGATATATATATATATACGTACGTACGTGCCTAATTTTATGACATGCTCATTTATGGTGTCGGGATTAATATCCGACAACATATCTGACGGCTATATTATTTGAAACGTAACAATAATTAAAACTCATCGCGTTGTAAAAGCCGCGCGGAAAGCACATGACTGATCTAGTCCCCGTTTATTTTACCGCCTCTATAAACGGCTTAGTTTACGCATTTTCATTATAATTCACTAGAAATATACGAGACGAGATGGAATGGAAATTTCACTTTAACAATTTAGAGAGTTACCATTGAAGACTGTTGTAACATACGCGCGCGAACGCTTAAACAGTCTGCTCTTTCATCAGATAAATTATATAAGTTTTTCGAATATTATCAAAATGTAAGTCCAATCTTACGGATTGTTCTCAAAAAGGAAATTCGCTTCAAGAAATCATATCCGTCTCCGCTCAATAATACATCATTCCAAATGCTTCGTGTATTCCCAAACGAGGGCAGAAAATTATTATATCAAGCAAGCTTATCGGTATTTCCAACGTCGAATATCATCCGAGCCATTCACAATAAATTCAATCTTTTAATTGAAAATAATTGGAAAAACTTCACGAAATGTCTGATAATTACGAAAGAAGTACGCGGAAAATTAATGGACAAGGAAATAATGAACGATTACAACAAGGTATCGTAAATTAATCATCTTTGCAAGAATTATATTATTATAATCGATTAGGCCATTATAATTAAAGGTCACGATACGTCATAAGTAATTTGATGAAAATTTGAAATTATTTTTAGCACAGGATCAAAAATTCCCGCTCATTATCGGGCGTGATAATTATTGTAATTTATTTTTTACAAGAATTATGAGAATAAATTAATGCTGCCGTGTACGTTTTCTATGACGAATACGTCGTATGGATTTTCCTTAATGCATAATAAACATTCCGTAATGATAATGTTCACGTGATTACATTTAGATTTACAGATAAATGTGAAATTATTCAGAAACTCTACAAATTAAATATTTTAAAAGCTATAAGGATTTAACGAAATGTAAAATTATAATAAATAATACTTAACGTTAATGTAAAACGAGCATTAACGCTTTCAATATTTTATATTACATTCTGCAAGTACGTTTTGTTAATATACATATACATATACATATATATATATATACATAAGCGCGTAGGTGGGTACATGTTTACGTGTTTATAATTAGCAGTAAACACATAATGAAAAGATCAAATATTTTAAGATAAGATTTTTTTTCCTTGTTCGTTTAATGTAATTTTAAATTTAGGATAAAATTTGAGAAAAAAATAAAGTGTCAAAAAAAAAAGCAGCTTTTACTTGTGAAATTGAATAGCTTCCTGAAATTGAAATAAATTGAATAGTAAAGGGTATAAATTTAAAAATATTTATAATGAGAAAATTAATTTCCCGATACTTTCTATGGTTTTCGAAGCATATGAATATTTTAAAATTCTATTAAATTTTCTTATTATTGTACTTTGGCTGTGTGAACCGTCGTTCTTAAAAATTCTAAAGAAAATAATATATAGCCATGAAAAATTTATTATCTGAATACGAAATTTTATTGGTGGTATTTTTTAAAAACTCAAAGAACTTTTTCCCCTCTCGTTTATTTAAAGGTAACGCAGGTGACGGCCGAAGCCGCTCTTAAAAAATTCATTCCTTTTGATTCTTTCCTGAAATTAAAATCTTTTCATATCGCATTAACAATTTAGTAAATAAGCTTCTTATCTACGATTGTTATTATGCCAAACTGACTGTTGAAATGCAGATATTTCCATAAGTATTAATGATTCACGCGAATAACGAACGAATGAATTTTGACATTTTATCGTCCAATGAAAAACATATGCACACACATATATATATATATACGTGCATACAGGCATAAAAATATTTATATAATTTCACCGTATAATTTATTGTCTTGAAGAAATTGGAATGTATCAGAATGTATGAAAGAACTTGTCATTAATTTTTTAAGCGGATAAGACCTTCGGATCAAACGTATTTCTATTGGGTAGTTTCCGAGTTGCAAAATTGTTATCAGTTGGAAAAATACCAATTTTTAACAGCTTCGTAATAATTTCTAAAATATTTTGTTCACATTCTCGCGCGCTACATAATAAGTATCATAAAAAAAAAAAGAAAGAAAGAAAGAAAAAAAAAATGAGCGTGTACCACACGAACGGTTATTTATGTAATCGGAAAAAGTAATTTTAAGCTTAGACAGTGTTTGGCTATGCTATTTTTATACAAACGAATTTATTATTGCTTGAAAGCATTAGTATGCAGTCGCTCCTCTGACTCGGTAATATTCTACGACGGGTGTGCATGTGTCCACGTCTAGAGAGGCGTTTATATCAATCCTATGCTGTTGGCAATAATAGTCAAGCAGATAAATTAATGTGTATGCGGGTATTGTAGCGATATTTTTTTTTTAAGCTTATATATACCTGTATAAATTACAAGTACTGTCATTGTTTCTTCAAATACTTGCTAATGTTCTCTATACATTCCATTGAATGCATAGAAATACGAGTCCCCTCCTTCAGCGCTAAATATTTTTCAAAAGTTTTAATTATTAACACTACTTACATTTTATATATATAATAGAATATATAATACATGTATGAAGATTATTAAAATTATTTACGTTATAAGTTTTATCGAACAATATTCATTCGATTTCGTGAATTTAATTTACAGTTTTTTTTGCTTTTGTCAAATATAATTATTTAAATTAATGTATACGTAGACGATCGTTGATTTTCAGCAGCGCTGTGCGCCATTGTATGTTATTGTTAAATTATAATTATTACTCTTTAAATTTTATTAGTCCGTGCGTACAAGTAGAACAAATCAGTTATGGTACGCCAAAACTAGTTTTCACGATAAAAAATTGAAAAAAAAAAAAAAAAAAAAAAAAACTGTGATTATACCTAATGAGCCTCATTTAATCTTTGTATCCATATGGAACAAACATAAAGACAATTTGAGAAATTGATAGCATCGTTAATTTTCAATCAATCGATTTCCAAAGCAAACAGGTTTGCTCAAAAATCGATTCTTCCCCTTGATTGTTAATATTTTTTTTTTCCATAACAAATTGCGAACTAACGTATTTTCGTCATAAAAAACAAAGGTAGAAAAAAATGCAAGAAAAAATTAATCCGAACGTAGAAATACGTATTATTTATTATTATTATTTATATTATTTATATTATTTATATTTTAACGATTAGGTATTGAGCGATAAAATATGAAGTTTATTGCTTGGCGCGCGCGCGTAAGTAGAATAGCTTTCAATTGAGGAGGGATAAAAGAACGCCACGGAGATTATCGATGTAAGTAAGTTATGTTATCTAAAAATAAAATCGGTTTCTCGTCAGTTCCTCTCCGGGCTAAGACATCTGTCTCTAAAGAAAGTCCTTAATTACGAATGTGAAAGCTTTCAAAACACCTCGTGACCTTGATAACAAATATTACGCCATAAGGTTGATTCATGGCCATTGAGTGCCCGTCATTGTCGTGCGCGCCCGTCGCTGATAATTAAAATTCACTCCAGGTTGCAGATCTGCTGCTTCTTATCGTTGGCGTGGTCGGCGTCGAGGGACGAGCAGCGATTGCCGGACGTGCCCCTCATCCAGGGTGTCCCGATAATTTCCTCCCAGGCGCGCGCCGCGCGCATTGCAGGTAAAGCCGACGACAAGTGGATCGCTTGACGTTATGCCTGCGCCCCCCCCCCTCTTCCGCGATAAATGTCATCATTGCTTTAGCGCATTTCAGAATTCGTATCGTCGCACAAGATACCGGATGACGCTCGCCGTAAGGATGCTCGGCTCCTCGACCGCGCCGACCACCAGACCGGCGACGACCAAGGCGAACGAGACGAGGCTGACCTTGAAAATTACGGCAGCTCGGGATTCCTCTACGAGGACGAGGTGCCGGTGAGGAAAAGCTCCGCGCAACGGCCCCGTCATTATTCAACTGGCAAACAAGATCTTCGGGACAGGGATGAAACTTTCACTGGCGTTCGTGTCAGGTAAACTTTCCTGATACTATATCTTTCCTTAAACTTTTTATCAATCCGAAGGATACCTTTACTTTCTATATTTGCATGCCGAATTCCATTTCATTTTTATCATTTATTTTTACATAATTTTATATTAATTACAATCGGTCCTATAACCTATTTACGCGAAAACAACTTTTATTATTGTTGTTGTTGTTGTTGTTATTATTGTTATTATTGTTATTAATCGAGCCATCAGTACCTCGTGCACGTACTGATTATAAATCAGTGCGTTTAAGAACATGTAAATCGCTTTCAAATTTTAAAATTAATTACATACTTATGTATAATAATCAATTCGGGGAAATAGCTTTGAGAACACGATAGAACGCTCTGGCCCTTATAACTCAATTAATTATTAAATCTTCAATTTTTTTTATTTAATATTTTTCTGGCCTATTACTTTGCTTAATTTACGGTGCTGAAAATCAATCCAAGTATACATAACCTTTTCTGCCGGGCATTTCAAATATCGATTATATTATACGAATCCTCTGCATCGTTCTTATTAATTAGCTAATCTTAATTAATAAAGATTTATTTTTTACATAAAGAGTAAATATCTCCATAGCGTTGGGCCGAGAATAATTTTAAATATTCAACATTTATGATTACATGCGTTGAGATACGAATACGTAATAATCCTTTCAATATTAATCCTGAGCTGATTGATTTGATTAAAGAATACTCGTTTTCGTGACGAACAGATCGTTCATAAGTATTTAGATTTTTTTAAATGCATAAAATTTCGCTAGTTACCGTAACAGTGAAAAATTCTATTTTAAAGAATATTACGTCCTTAAATAATTTTCAATTTGCGATTAATTGTTATTTAAAAATTTACTTAGTTATTACGTACATACGTACGTACGTAGGAGTCAAATAAAATTATATTTAACGTAAAAAAGAATGAAAAATCACAGTCTCTAAATTAATAGACTGAATTGACACTATTAACAATAAAAATTATTATTATTAACAATGCATAATACCGTATTTCCGTTCTTATTACTCGCATTATTTAAGTAGTGAAATGAATTTCTTTTATAACTTCTAATACTTACATTCGATTTTGTACTTACGCTAGTCCTGAGAACCCGACAACAATGCTACCAATTTTAACGACTCAGAGAGACAATCGACTCTTCGACTTTGTTCCGGTCAACATAATTCGAGAAGACGCCAAAGGGAATCCCTTCGCCCCCTTCGATAATAAAAACTTCGAGGATCTCGGTGATATCAGTCTTATACCCGCAGGTTCCAACACCCGAATCCAGGTACATGTATGAATTGGCCATAAATAAATTGATGAAATATCGTCTAGTTAGCTTATGAATTAATAAATTAATAGCTGCTAGGAGATAATAAACGTTGAACATTGTACCGTAACAACAAAAGGAGAAAAAAAAAACAGAAGAAGAAGAGTGAAAAGAAAAGGAAAAAATGAAAATTTTATTATTTGATTTATGATTTATCGGAATTACAATTTATTACCACGAATTCCATAAAATTTAATTAACTAATGTATAAAAATTCAATAGCTTGCTAAGCCACGTATCGGATTAGGTAAATTTATATATATATATATTTTTTTTTTACAAAACCTCCCATGGACTTCATAAGCGTTAATCTGCTGCATGATAGACTCGAATCACGTGGTATTTAAAGGATAATGTGTTGTAGCTAATTATTGGCTCGTAACAATTAACTGTCCGATATATATGTATATATATTGTATCTGAAGCGAATACTGTAAAAAGCAACAAAAAGTTCTTAGTCGTTACGAGGTTTCGCAAGAGTCGATTTTTTAATTGACGGCTTGTCGATCCATCGTGGCTTACGTAATTTTCAAAATCATTTCAAAGCTTAAAAAAAAAAAAAAAAAAAAAAAAAAAAAATCAGAAAGTACGGGAGTGCATTAATATTTAAGGGTATTATATAATCTTATGTATGGAGTCGGGCACATAAGACGCGGCGTCAAGTGCGAGATAAAGACTCGGCGAATTATAGAGCTTAGATAGAAGGGGGATACTGAATGAAGATTTTATTGAAATACGAAGGTGAAGAAGGGCCCGAACGGCAAGGATTACGAATACGAGTACGTGTACTATTATTACGACGAGGATGACGAAGGCAAGGGAGGTGCCGCGGCTAGTAATTCCCAGGAAGTGCCCACGAGAACGTCGGCGCCGGCCTCCGGCTCGGGGACATCCCCGAGGCGCGGCAGCCCGGGCAACCGTAACAAGTACAGTACGCTCGAGAGAACGACGACCATCGAGCCGGTCATTAACGAGGTGATACCCAGCGGAAATGGAAGCAGGGCCAGACAATTGGATAACAACAGCGATGATGTATCGGAGGAGAGATTGCCAACCAACACCCGCTTTCCACCGAGGTAATGACTTTTTCTTTTATTACCGCAACTAATGAACATTGACTAAAATGCCGGCCCGTTACATTATCCTCCACCCCCCCTCTCTCTCTAATGGATTTAAACTTTTTAAAAGAATGTTTCCTCTCTTCCTTTTTGTTTTCTTTACGACTCCTACCCGTATTATACATATATATATATATATATAAATCATGAAACGCATGTTAAAACATCGCTGAGGATTTCGTTGGCTCGCATTCGTCACTATTGCTCTCGAATACGACAATTTAATAGAAATTATGAAGAAAATCGTATTTTCTTTGAAGCGCACGGACCGCGCGACGCTCAATTCCATTTGATAATCACGATCTTGATGGATGTTGTCAATGTCATATGTGATTAAGTACACGTTAAGAGCATCGCCGTCCCATAGAATCGATATTCCATCGAATAATATACTAAATTACATCTTAATTTTATGGCCCAGCATAATTTTTGCGTTTTCTCTTAAGCTTCTACCAATACAATGTCGCTATAAATTACAAGAGGAGAGAGAGAAAAAAAATAATCAAAATAAATTGTCATTGGGGTCCGATGCCCGCTGAGCCCACTTGTGGCCCAGGTGTATAATATGCTAATTCCAAGTATGTCTATATCAAATATCTTAATCATCAAGTATCTATTTTATGGTCTTTTTTTTCTTTTCTTTTTTTCTTTTCTTTTTTTTATGCATACATAGAGGAGATGATACGTGTCAGGGGTCTCGGTCGTCACTTAAAATGTTTAGGATGTATTTAATATATTAGCTTATCGTATTGTCGCTACCAAAAGAACTTGAGTGAAATCGCTTCCTTTGATCTGGTGTTTTAAAAAGACTTTTTCGCTCTTTAAGTACTAATGAAAGGTAAATTGAATATTAATAAATTCTAATTTTAACTACACGCGCACACGCACACGCGCACGCATACGCAGTATTCCATTTCATCGAGAGATTATAGTGAAGTGAAGAAACTGAAATGTCGAAACATCACGTTATTCGTCTACAATGTAATCTTCTAGTGGACGTTATTTTACATTATCGGATTAATTGTTGTGAAAAATATATTGTCTTCATTTGCATTCTGATGTATTGGCTGAGCGTAAAATTTTTATTAAACATTTAATAAAAAGTTGAATAATTTCTGACTAATTATAAATTTGTATCCTTAATAATTAATAATAATTCCAACTGACGAATTTAATCAAATTATTTTATAATATAACAATATAAGGAAAAAATTTGTATTAAAACCTACGGTCGAGCTTATTTAGAATACGAAAAGAATTTGAATGAGCGTAAAGGTAGGGAAGAAGTTTATATATATATATAAATTTATACGTGCATAAAGAGTATTTTTAAATAAATAGCTTTTTCATCAATGGAATTTTTAAGTACCAGAGATTATTTCAACCTAGATTTGCGCAGTGCAAGTAGTGCGAGTATTTACAAAAGAAAATAGCCCTGTTGAATCACATATTTTTCTCTAGTCTCGAAACTCCTGAAAAATGTTTATCCTTTTTTGCCTAAGCACAGTGACCTAGTAGTTCCGTAATAATACGTTCCCTGGAGTTTGTCTGGTGGAAATGGTGGACCGATCTAATAAGAAACTACCAATTAACGTGTATACAGTGCATCTGGCAATACAATAGCCGATAAAAAAAAAAAAGGCATGATTGAGTACTCGCTTAGTTTACTCATGCGGCGTCCGTCCAATTACATGGAGCACACGCCTATGACTGCGAGTGAAAACGAAGCTTTCCTCAACTACGGCCGAGAGCGGGCGCGTGTGCGTGCTCAAAAACAAGAATGAACATGAAATAATATAATGGCATCGAAGGTACTTTCGCATCGCTATTGAAAATAACGTTAGCCCGAGGCAAAGGAGACTCGGTCTCGCGTACATAATTGTCCGACGCTAATTACACGCATATAGAAAACAATGTAGAATTAAGTATTTCAGTCTCTCCATATCGATGTGGAAGTGGATTTCAGACTGGAATCAAAGTTTTCACGCTCCTGACCTTGAAAGGAAAAGTAAGGATTCTTTAATCGGACGAGGTACTCGCTAATTCCAATGGCAATTAAAGCAAAAACGGCTTATTAAATGAACTCCAGTGCGTTGTAGGGAATTGGCTGTAGGTAATCAGTAGATCGCGCCTCGATCCTTTGACGATATTGAATTAAAAAGCACGTCATTTCAATGATAAATTCCTAATGATATTAAGAAATAATTGACGATCTTTTTTTTTCTAAACCACAAACGATTGTAAAACTGTATTGTAGATTATATTTTAGAATGACATGAATTGGCGCGATGTCGCGATTATAGCTTCAATTGTTAAGTAGCGAGGTTTTGTAAGGTACTTGCGAATTTTACGAATGACCGTGAGGATGAAATGATTCAGGTCGCGAGTGAACCAACCGGCGGAGACGACGGAACGTACGAATCGAGTGCGAGGAAATCGGCAAAGGGCGAGCCTGGACTCGGTCGACTCCAGCAGCTTCCGCACGCACCAAGACGGTCCGGAATTTCCCCAAAACTTACCGAATGGGCCCGTTAGATTCCTGGGGGTCACGCCGAACGAGGGCAACGACGATAAGGTATCCGGGCGAAGTCGTGGCAGACCTCAAAAGATCCAGGAACCTGCCCCTGTCCATGAAACCTACGAGGAGCCGACGTTTACGAGGAAGCGACCCGTATCTGGACAATACGACGTAAGTTCATCGATTACAAAAATTCCTAAAAGCTAAAAGAATTCCTTCTCGTGCCTATGGCACATTCATTCTGATTAATGTAATTTAAAACTTTTAAAAATAATTTTACGTTTTTACAAATTCGAGTGAAACGGCTTTCGTATGAATAATATTATTAAATAATTATGACCAAATAAGTACATCAACATTCACGTGAACTTTCCATTTTATATATTACTACTTTTTAGTTAATTAAAGTAGCAGTGAAAGCAATAATTAGCTATAATTGCGCTATTTCACTTGCTTGCTCTAAGAAAAATATCACTCGGAACTTTTATATTTCTACGTATTGACCGATTCTCCATATCGTACAAGGTAAACAAAATATTTATCGTACATCGTATGGATACAACAAAGTGTACGTCTCTACTGATCCAATAGAATTTAATAGAATTTCTTACAAGTGATTGTTGATAAGAATTTATGTCACGGTAAAAAAAAGAAAAGAAAAAAGAAAAAAGAAAAAAGAATCGGCCAACAAAGTAAATGTATATTGTAAATAATGTTTAGAGTCCGGATGGGCAGGAAAGAGGTCAGCAAAATCAGTTCCGTCAGCATTCGTACGCGGCTCGAGAGGATGAGTTCGGGGCAGCCGTGCCCGTAAGCTCGACCCCGAAGAGTCTCCAGGACGATAGAGACGTATTTACGGATGTGACGACCGAAGCCCTCGACAGCCCGACCACCCAAGTACCTCAAGCTATGGATAAAGTAGCTCTGGATCTGTATGCGTTTCTACAGCAGGGCCGGAGCAACCTGATCGATTTCGTGAAAGATGCCGAGGACGACGGTTCGACGACTGATTCGCTCTCGGGATTCGGTGACATCACCACGTTAGCGGACAGCGACTTTGAAGAATCGACCTCGACCGTCGGTCCACCCACTACCACACCGACAACGACTAGCACGACGACGACGACGACGACGCCCGCCCCGACCACGCCCTTCACCACGACGACGACGACGACGACGACGTCGACGACGACGACCACTGCCGCAGCGGTTCCGAGCACCGAGGAGCCGAACCTCGTACCGGGTATCGGTCGCGGTAAGTTCCGGAGACCGGGAATCGCCGGCTCTGCCATATCCCGGAACCGCTTCAAGTCCAATTCCGCGCCGTCGAATGGGAACGTCGCCGATTCCAAGGCTACGGAGGCAAGCTCGGTCGGTAGCTCGACACCAAAGACTCGTAACCGATTTGGCCAAGGCTCCGGGAACGGAGGCTTCAAGCGGGCCAGACCCGCTGGGCAGAAGCAGCCGCAACAGCCTGTCGACGAGCAGGTGCAGAAGGAGAGCGCGGACAAAGTTAATGCCGAGGCGAAGCCCGCACCAGGTCGTGGACGCTTCAGAGGTGGTGCGGCGCGCTCGGGTTCTCAAGCCAAAACGACCCTCGGCACGTCCTCGATCCGGGACAAGGTGGTGACCACGACCGGCAGTCCCACGTCCCCTAACCCCTCTGGACCGGTGCATCGACCTGGAGCTTTCAGTAAGCTCAGTCCCATCGCTAGGCGACGAGGAAATCGACCGACCGGTGAGCTCGATACTTACAATTTTCATTATAACAGCATAACAATAGATCGCTACGATCTATCCTTAGTTCCATGATTCCTTATTCGCTTTGAGGCTAATACGAACGTAAAATCTCATATACTTTTCAATGCTCCGCGTGAGATAGTAATGATAGCGATGAAAAATATTGAAAATTTATAACATTACCGGGCAGATGCACCGTCTAGTGACCAGACAACAGCTTCGGTGAATCCGCCGCAGGAAAATGGTTCTACGGAACAGCAGAAGCCAATAAATAAGTTGCCAGGCATCGGCTTACGGCCTAAACCACTCAATAAGCCGATAATTAAACCTGGTGCAGGCAGATTGAATTTAAGGCCCAGACCAGGTCAGTCGACGACCTCCGCGACGACTGAGGCCGTTCTCGGAGACGCGGCACCCGCGGCTCCCAATGCCGAGGGTACCGTCGACGAGCCAGCAAGCGAGGGCACGGAGGAGGAAACTAGAGAAGTACGCTACTCTCATATTATACATTATATATACATATATATACATGCACTCGAAATTAGATACGCGTATAGCTTTATACGATGCACCTGATGCACTCAATGCACCTGATGCGCCAGCGTATATAAGGATACGATAAAATACTTAAAATACTTGTTTGCCGGGTCTTGGCTCGATCCATTGTTAAATGTAATTGCACACAGAGGAGATGTAATAAAGTAAAATGTATTTAAACGAACGATCGTCGTAGGCACCCGTGGAATCGAGTCCAGTGGTACGTCCTACAACAGTCAATCCTCTGAACAAGCTGCGAAACCGAAATAGAATCCAAGTGCAACCGAAAACGACGACCGCAAGGACACCCTTGCCCCCGGCATCCCGACGCTCGCATCTGCTTCCACGGCGTAAGACGACCGAGGCGCCGCCGGAGCCGCTCGAGCCCGTCACCGAGGCTCAACCGGACGTCCCTCCAGCTTCGGACGAGTCCGAGACTACGGAGTCGTCCTCCGGACTGGCACCCGAGGCCAGCGCTCCGACCAATACGAAACACGAAGAGTCGGCCAAGGGTCTGAGTAGTCTATTGGCACCGAGGCGCAGGATATCGCCGAGAAGACCCGGCCAACTATTGTCATCGGCCTCTGAGTAAACTCGGCCCAATAATTATACTTGGCCGCCCAAGTACTCCCCAACATTCTTAATTGAGCTTTGCTTGTTCATAAAATGTACTCGTTACGCCGGCTCGGCTTAGCCTCTCGACAATTCCTCATCGAGAGTGTGAAATGACCAGAGTCATAAGATGACTCGGTGCTTTTACACCATTGGGGACGTATCGACGAGTCATCGAAGATCTGGATTCTGTGCTATTCAACTAACGGATACTTGATCAGCCTCGGAATACCGGAATAATATTATTTATATATATACATTTTTTGTTTTTTGTTTTTTAACGTCGACTCGCGCGGAATGTATTCCGCGTGCAAGTACACTTTATGGACAAGATTAATAAGCAGTCGGTATATCGATAAACCGTGTACGCGTTACGCCCGTTCGTGGAATCACGATGTACTTTTAGCAGCTAAAAAAAACATACGGATACATCGATGTATTATGCAATACCTTGTGATGCAAATATTTAGCTGCTGCTTACGTATTTAAATGAATGATTCAGGTTCTTTTTCCATTTTTTTTTTCTTCTTTTTTTTGCTTTGTTTTTTGTTTTGTTTTGTTTTATTTTTTTGTTACCCTCATCAACATCCGATACCATTGAGAGACTCGCTGCATCAGATATATATATATATATATATGTATTTGTTTGGATCATTGAGTATTTCGCTTTGCGTTTGGCGCGCGAGGGTTCTTACTTACAAGCGATTAATATTGCGCAACGCACAATTTGTTTCTGTCCTGTACTCAATAAAGTAGGCAATGAATGGCAAACCTAATTTAGGTTTCCCGTAATTCGCACCACCCCAGGTCGGAGACCAGGATTACGTATGCGTGAGCATGTTACTTAAATAAATCACTTAAGTCTATTTTTTTTTTATTTTAAGGAAATGTGAAAGTTATTTAGAAATCGGCCGTTGGCCTGGCTAAGCAACATCATGCAAATAATACACTTCTTTTAATTTGAAAGTTCTTACATAAATGTTAATCCGATGATTCCCTTCCTCGTCCGGGTAGCCGAGACAACTTTATAACGAATCACGTGGAGACGAATCCTACGAGATATTTTTTATGCTTAAACGATTGGTTCGAGGGTCGACCGATGCACCCCCACCCCCACCCCCTCGATAACGAACATCCCCCTTACATCCCCCTTACAAAGATAACGGCGTTCTATATAAAATTCCAACAAATTACCACCCACGCATTTACCACGCGAGCGGCAGATTTGTTATATACATAACAAATGAGGGATTGTATATTTCTTTTTTTTTTTTACACGTGTTCTTTTCATGCGTTGTTAAATATTTACGGCGATATTTACGTTGACCGATAGAGTCTAACGGATAAATAGTATTGTATTGTACGTAAAATGGAGGCAGCGCAACCTTTCTTTTTAGAGTTTTTAGAGTCAAAGCTTACAAAAACTTATCCCAAGCTGATTTCCTATTTATGTTATCTGCGCTACGAATACTTAACTCTTATCAAGCAGATACTTAGACCCTTTTTGTTTTATCTTAAAATTAATTATACCACCTTACTCTTTATAAATCACTTTTATATAATATAATCAATCGGTATGCACTATTACACATTACCAGATCATTCTTATAAGGATATGACACGTTTTCTTTTTTTTTTTTTTGTTTTTTTCTTTTACCTTTTTAATAGTATAGAACGAAATTTTACATTTGAGTTTCATTATATATTTAGAGTCCTATTACCATCGTATAATACAATGAATCTTCAACAATGGAACCATTCGCTTTAATAAATCTTCATTATGTTTTTGAGCATAAAGAGTCACATTGCATGGGGAACGGAGGGAAATGTATTTTCAATTAATTTTTAAATTAAACATCCCAATGTTCCGTAATACTTCCTTCGGATCGAAAGTGCCATGTAAATGATGTAAATGCACACTCATTAATCATTACATTGATTTGGAATATTAAATAAGGCTTATTTAGAATTCAAAATTAAAACGCGGAGACGTAAAGATTTTATTTCTTTAATCGATGCTATAAAGTAAATATCTGAATCTGTTGTCGTATATAATCGATTACATTATAATTTATTAAAAAAAAAAATATTAAAACATATAAGATTTACTATTGTTTAGAGTAAATTTCGTGAATTGTGAAGATTCGTAAATAATTGATGAAACGGATGTACTATTTTTAATTTTACTTAAAAAATTAATTGAAATATATTTCTAGTACTTTCGAAGATTGTAACGTGAAACGAGATTTTCCCTTGGCCTACGCATAATCATGAAAATCATGGTAAAACTATATACTCCATGAGCGCGAGTAAGCCGATTAAAATGTTTAAATGAGACAAACCATGAGAAATTATTTGCTTTTATGCAAACCTGGACAATACTTTATTGTAAAAAAAAATTAATACTATAAATAGTGTGATTATGAAAGTATATGTTTTGAATTATTATGTTAAGATTTATAAATAAAACCATTGAATAAATATAACAATATTTTCTTTTCCTTACTGTCATACTCATTATATTAATATTATTGCGATAATAATTATTATCTAAATATTCTTAATTAAAAAGTTTTTTTTAGTCGTATTTTTTATTTTCCATGTTCCATTAGAAAATTTGTTAAATTCTTATTTTATTATTTCCTAGGCTATAGTGAAAGAATAATTTTTATAATACACATATTTAGCGACTAAAAAAATTTTAAAATAAAGACTTATAATGTAATTAAAATACAATCGAAAACGCTATCGCGGTTCTGTTGGAATTTGAATAAGTATTTGAATATATTTTTTATAATTTTTATAAAGTAATTTTAATAACTTTTATTATTTTTGAATTTAATGGTAAAAACCTAAATCATAACTTCTTATGTTCTAAAGGGAAACATAATAAAAACTGAAATCTATTTAAAGTATCAATTTTTTATGATTTCAAGTAAAAAATTGATATTTAAAATAACTATACAAGTTTTTTTTTAATTTTTTTTTAATTGAATTTAATCAATCGTGTGACGAATTATTATTGTAAATAAATCCGAGCTTAGGATAAAATGACGGAATTAATGTAATTAAAAATCTCACTCCCTTCTGCAAGGTTAAAAATATACTATTTTATTGCAATGTATAATGCAGTTTTGTATAAAATTTCTTATTATTTATCAAGTAAATTTTAAAATTGAAGTTAATATTAATTATAAACGTTAAAGTGATGAGCCAGTCATAAATTTTATGAAGGACTTTGATGGCTATTATGTACATATTGTTAAGGCATGTTACAATGATTTATATCTGCCAATCTTCGGAATTACGAATAAATTAAATCCTTGACTTGATTTTACATATATAACCGACAGATGACGCTTTCAGTATTATAAAGGATCCAGAGAGTCGAATGAAAAATTGAAATTTTAAATGTAAATCTTTTATAAACGCTGATATTTACTCAATTTTCTATTTCTACGAATCGTCATTGATCATAAATTTTATCTAAAATCTAAAAGTTTTAAAAAAAATTGCTTTATTTCAATACGTCGAAGTGATATTATGGATTTTCTATAACAGGCAGTCCAATGTTTAATGAGATGAGATGAAAAATAAAAAAATTGTATTTAAATAAAGAGACAGTCGATGTATTTTATTGAACAGTTGTCAAAGTTACCTTAACGTTAATTTTAAATGTTAATTTTTTTCGTTGGTAGATTGGTAATGTGGCTTTATTCGAGAAAAATAAACAGCTAGAATACAACATTCTACTGCGAATATAATATTAAAAATAGTATAAAACGATTTGCCTGTTACAGTTATAAAGTGTTTAATGAATATCGACCTTTGCAACTGCTGAGAAATCACGTATGAGATGGTGTGTTGCCGGGATAAAGTAGGGATCGAGAATACCAACTCGTGCAAGAGTAACGCGTTTTCTTTCTCTTTCTGTGGTTCCCGTTATTCGCGCACGGTAACCAATGGCAAATTCAGCTTATTTTTTAACCTCCGTCATCGGCGACTGATAAAGGAGCGATTGTCGGCGGTTCGGGAGGTGTGAGAGCGGGAGATAGAGAGAGAGAGAGAGTCGCGCGAGGGAGGGAGAATAAAGGAGCGAGAGGTAGTGGAGAAACTGGTATTTTCCTCCAAACGTTTTATGGAATAAGCTCAGTGGTCAATTGCACGTCCTCCAGTATCTTGGTCATAACTTTTGCGAGGGAAAACAGCTAGATGGATAGATGGATAGATGGATAGATAGAGATAGATAGAGAGAGATAGAGAGAGCAATAGTAGAGAGCGAGCAATAGTAGAGAGCGAGCAATAGAGAGTATAGAGTGGTGAGGAGGATGTAGGGGGGAGAGAGGAGTAGAAAAGGAAGTGCGGGTGGCGATCGGCGGAATGGAAGGCGAGTGCGGGTCCGGATCGTCGGCTGCGCGTGACATCTCTCGCTTAAGAGTCACGTGACCGACCGGGGCCCAGTCCAGTAGCGGCCTCGTCCACGGCGAGGAACTACCGAAAGAGAAGTAGCGTAAGAGGGTGGTGGGAGGAGGAGGAGGAGGAGGAGGAGGAGGAGAAAGAGAGACAGTCGGGCAGAGGGACAGAGAGTAGGCGGGGAGCGATCCGGATCGTCAGTGCGTCGGCTCTTGCATTATTGCTATTACCGCTACCGTATCTGCTTACCAGTCTTTCGCGGACTATCTCGATTATATTTGGGCTCGAGTGCGCCATCGAGAGCCGACGTAGTGCGAGTCGACGACGAGCGGGACCCTTCACTTTTGCCGATGTACGCAATCATGCAGGTTGAACCGCGAGAGGGACGATAAGGGGGCGCAGGGGGGGCGAGGCGAGGTGAGGGGGGGCGGCGGCGGCGACGGCGACGACGACGACGACGACGACGAGTGTGCGCGAGTGATTAGTAAGTAAGGTGTCGTATCGGCGAAGTGTGTGCCCTCATCCTTTTGCCGCGGAGGAGGATCGAGGACCGCTTTCGAGGATTCGAGGCCGAATCCTTAGCTGGTGAGGACCGTGGCCGGGGCATTCGTAGCCGATCGGGGTACCCGTGAGCCGCGGGAGATGCAGCAGCGGCTCTCGGGCCGCGAAGTCGCGCTGGAGGAGGAGGAGGAGGATGTGAGCTGCTGTTGCCGCCGTTGCCGCTGCTGCTCCTGCTGCTCCCGTTGCTCCCGTTGCTCCCGTTGCTCCCGTTGCCGCTGCTCCCGTATCGCGGACGACTGAAAAACTCGCCGAGGCAGGAGGAAGCGGCTTAGGCGGCATGGACGTCATCGGGGACGGCGACGGTGACGAACAGACCCTCCAAGCCATTCTCGGTAAGCCAGCCATACGATTGTCTGACGATTGTCATTAAGATACGGACGGCTCCCCGGTACCGCGCGGACATGTTGGAGATTGGCGGATTCCATCCGCGGAGAACGCTCTCCTCCGAGGTCAACAGTCTCCTCTTTCTTCGAGCTCTGGCTCGCTGCTGCCTTTCCTTCACGCAACTCGCCCTCGTCCTTTTGCCGCTCCGTGCTCCAGGTCACTCTATTTTCACCTCCAGCTCCGCCAGTCCCCTTACAAGCCACGCTCTTTCCTACCTGACCCCGGAGCCCACGTCCGCAAGTCGGTTATTGGGTTGAGTCGTGCACTTGCCTCCACCTAGCCAGCCGCCTTGTTCTGGGACGTCTTCCCCTTTCCGTCGTCGCCTAGACACGTGAATCGGCCGCCGAGGCTTTCTCTTACCGATTATTCTATTGACGTCGTCCTGCAGTCGACACCTCCGCTCCCTTGGCAGGTGACGTTCGCAACCGCTCTACACGGGGATCCTTCTCCAGCACGGACTTCCTCCTTTCCTCCTTTTTCATGAAAAAAAAACAAGAAAAAAAAACGTCAAAAATATAAAGTCAATGCGTGTAACGGCTCGGGAACGTAGCGAGCGAGTGAGATAGAGAGAGAGTGCCGAAAAATCAGGATTCCGGGTCGCTGGTAGAGCAATGCGCGTCGCGCGAAAAATGTGACCTGGATCTTCATTGTCAATGGGCGCGTTTCCGCCTTTATCTGGATACACTGGATAAGCCGCGCCGCTCGGTTAAAGCGACCTCGGTCAGCAGCCAGCTACGCTAACGTTTGTATACGCGCATGTAGACGCGCGTACGATCCCCGAACAAAGTAGTAACCTCGATTGCCCTCGATTCCAGAATAATCCTACTCGCAATTCGTAGATTATCGTAATCGCCGAGCCGGCAATAATTGAGAAAGTCCAGATCCCCGAAGATTCTTTCTACAATAATTCGCTTCACGAGCGAGACTCGTTCCCACGTAAGTGCGCCTATTCGATACGAAAACAATGTGCCCCGCTGCTTTCTAATGTTATACTTTCGTTCTTGGGCCGACGAAAGCCCAAACACGTATTTCGTCGTCGTCGTCGTCGTCGTCGTGTTATTGTCGTTGTTGTTGTCGTTGTCGTTGTTGTTGTTTGGTTGACGCGTGGGAGGGTCGACCGAGAGGGTGCGCGGCTCGCGAATAATAAAAGCTCGTGGATAAAAGCTCGACTTGCGCGCGCGCGCGCGCCTTCTTCTTCTTCTACTTCTTCTACTTCTACTTCTACTTCTACTTCTACTTCTACTTATGCGTCGGGCGAGCCATTGTACAACGATACACGCTAGCCCGAGCGTTAGAATCTCCGGAGGACCGAAGCTCGGCCGCGGCGACGAGTTTCCAGTGCAATACTCTATTACGCGGCTCGATCACTCTACTCTTCTCTGAAAATCCGCCATTTTCGCTACTCTCTAGTCAACTTAACGGTGAAAGTACTACGGAACGTCATATGCCTCGGCTCGTTTAATCAAGCCGAACTAATGTTTGTTTTCTTGCTCATCACATACTTCTTGCCAGCTCCTTCCTGCCAGTTTCCTCTCTGCCGATGTACCGTTAATACACGAAAATGTTTTTATACCCAGGCTCGTTGCTCACAAGATCCCCGGCTGCCCCCCCTCTCCCATTGTTTATACCGCCCTCGTTATTCCGACATGTACAGAAAATCATCGGCTTCTTTGTTTTTCTATTTTTCCTCCACCATTCCAGTCCCTCCACCGGTATTCCACAATATTCTATACGCACGCACGACACAACGCGACAGAACACGACACAACGCGACAGAACACAACAGAACACGACAGAACACAACCATGTCCAGGCCATGTCCGCGTATTTAAACAAAGAAATATTATGTCGAATTGATCGGCCGGAAAATAAACGAAGGCGCATAAACGAACGACGATTTAACCGGTCCAAATTAGTCACCGTTATCTGCTCCCGTCGTTTCGAGTTACAAGTTTTCTACGTCATAAATGCTCTTACGGACGATAATCCGACGTGTTGTAATCAGTCAAAACATATGGTGCTAAGGAAGGAGGCTCCTGCATCCAATGATAAAAACCAAAAACTGCTAGCCAATCTCATGTTTTATAAACTGTAATAATAATAACAACAATAACAACAACAATAACAATAACAATAATAATAATAACAACAACATTTATCCCTGGAGGTGGATGGAATAACAATTGGCCACCTGTTACATTGAAATCTTTGAATCGTAGATTCTTCATAGATCTGCGACGTTCGACCACGTAATTAAAGAATAGATTAAAACTTTAATTTATGCAAGTATGCGTACTACAGTTTAAAGGCAATGACGATCCATTTTATTAATTTCATTCGCTCTTCGGTATACGCGTCGAACTTGTCTTTATTTGGTCATATATAAAATCGTTTTGGCGAACGTAGGAAAATGAGGAGAGAGAGAGAGAAAAAAGAACAAGAAAAAGCAAACGAAACATTTTTTTACAGTTCTTCCTTACAATAGGGAAATTGAAATTTATGAAAATAATGTTTCAAAATACGCTCGGCTTGGCTTTAATATTAATCTGAGAAGATAAGGTTTTGTCGGATTATAATAATACGCACAGTAAACCGTTAAATCCTTTTAATAGTCAATTACATATTACATACGAGCCAATAATAATCGCTCATTGTATTTAATTATTATTATTATTAAATATCACTAAGTAAAAACCCACTGTAAGAGTAAATAATTGTTTTGTAATTAATGCCTTCGTATGACATTAATTGACCTTTTCCTTTATTTATAAAAATTATCACTAATACAGACAATTTCTGGCATATGAAAATAATATTATAATTACAATCACTCGGTTTACTTAAACTAGGAACGATTTAAAAAACTGAAATAAGCATTATTAATAAATATTAATAAATAAAACTCCTGTTTTTATAACAATTAACTTTTCAATGGATACAACGTTGCGTGCGTATTGAATAAAAGATTCTAATATAAGACTTATAATACATCTAATATAGTAACGCCCCATTCGATTCGTTTATCTACTTATCTCATTGATGTTTGTAGGTCGGACTGTTTGATTGATGTACAGTATCATTTTAACTGAAGCAACAATTATAAAAACAACATTAAGCAATTAAGTAATGTTTAGAACCGGCAGTGTGGATTGATTTTTTTTTTTAATAAGAGCTTTCTTAATTAATAAATTTCACTTAATTTCACTTAATATTTTTCATTTTACGACAAAGTAGATAGTAGATTATAGATTATAGATTGTATATGCTACGTAATTAAAGCATTGTAAGGAAACAAATTTTTTTAAATATAATAACAGAAAAATTGTTAATTGATAGTATTCATTGAATCTTATGCAAGAAAAATATATTTAAATGTTAATGTAATAATCTGGAGAGTTTACCTGCGTCTATGATAGTTTTTGTACAAACGCTGTTCGATCTGAAATACAATTCGGTAGAATTTTTTGTAAACATTAGTAAAATAATACAAAAGAACGTTACTCGAACTAATGGAAAAAAGAGGTTTCCTTATTACTTATTATTTCTATAAGAATAAATTATATAGAAGCGTTTCCACGAAGAAATACTACGTAAATATAATTAATTATTTTTTGAAATTTTAAATACCGACTACGTATTCTGTTGAGGATTATAATAAATTAAATATACACGTCGCTGTATTGTTTTTACATGCAATGATCTTTAATTTTCAATTTTGATTTTAATTTAAATTACTGTTTCACTTTGTCCATTTTTACATTCTGAAAATCCCAATAGAAAATAAGCATAAATTTAATATAATGGAAGGAATTTTTTAAGTTTTCGAATACGCTAAATGAATCTTTGCATTCTTAAATGCTTTTAATCTTCTCGTATCTATGAAACGATAGGATAGATTATCTATATTCATATATAGATATTAATATACAATTATAATGTTTATATTCACGTGATAGTAAGGTGGGATTCGATAATATTTTAAACCTATATAAATTCATTATACTTATTTTTGTCTTTATTTGCAAATTCATTTTAAACATTTGAAAGTCTTTGTTTATAGTGAAAATTATAATTTTATAGTTCATTTATTAATCTAAAAATAGAAGGAAATCCGTAAAACTTGGAATTTTCTTCTCATAAATATATTTTACAATAGTTTTATTTCAAGTACAACTTTACTTTCAGCAATCATTGCATTATAATATTTTAAAAGATTACGAAATAAGTAAATTTAATCCACAGAGAGTATCGAATTTAAATAGTATTTAATCTTTTTAATTAATCGTATTATATAGAAAATAATGCACGAAGACGTGGTGCGATAGAATTAAAAAAATTGTTTTCTAAACACTCGCATTATTTATATAAATAATTCATAAGCTTTTTTAAAAGAATTTATGCTGCTTTTTAATCATTATATTTCGAGATTATTAAAAACAAACCAGCTTTTTTTAATTATCAATAAACAGTTTTTCTATTGTTAAATATCTTGAACTCTGTCGATTCTTATTTAAAAGAATTTAAAAGCATTATTATTGAATGTATTACTTGTAAAATAATACAAAATTATAGAAATTAAGAGAAGAAGAAATCTTTAATGAAACGAGTGCACTTAAGTCAATCTAATATTACGGCACAGGACGTTAAATATTGAACTAATATGTTTAAATTTGGACATATTTTTTGTTATAGATCCACTAGTGATATAAAAAATTTAAATGTTACTTAATATTTTCTGCTTTCAATTGTTTGTACTAAAATTATTATAAAAATTTTTTTTTATAAACAATGAAATCAAAATATTTAACGAGGAGTATTTATTTTAATTGAAAAATATATCTAAGCAAAGCATTGAATTTCTTATTAATAGTATTAATGTTTTATAAATTTGACAATAACGTTACCTCTGCTATACAAGAATTTAGTAAAGTTTAGCAATTTAAAAAAATTATTTTACCATTTCCTCAGCGAAACATAAATGGAAAAGTATCGTTACGTGCGATTCTAATTATTCCAGTTCTCACATTACATTTTTTTTTTTTTTTTTTTAAAGAGTCCTAATGATTTATACTATAAATTGAGGGTATTTACAAAGATTTTTTTCATAAAACAAAAGTATTTATGTTAACTATCTACGCGGTATTATCGAGTTAAGCCTTAAACCGTAAAATATTACGTCAGTTCAAAAATTTCTAAGTAAATGGTCAAAGAGTAATTATTAAAATGCCAGTTTGAGTATATAAACGTTGAGACATTACTTTCAAAACTTGGCTTCTCTCTTAATATTTTCATATTCAATATTATTTTTGAACTATAAATAAAATCTAATTAAAAATTTGAATTTTTTAAAAAACCGTACCATTCTCTCCCATCGGAATGTTATTTATAACGTTATTTATAACGTTATTTGGAATGTATGTAGAAAGAGCTGAAATATAAAATTCAAATACACAGACTTTGTGAAATATTAATATTATGTTTTTGTTGAACCCATAAGAATTCTTTTGGTTAATTGCATCACTGTAATAAAGGATAAAATAAAATTATAAATAGTATTTTTCCCAATCTTGGTTAAAAATTAAACAAGGAATTGAGCTACTTAGTAATAATCGTTCGGGAATATATGGAATTACGGAGCAGGAAATTAGTATTCGACATTAAAGAAAACTTGGTAATATAGTAATAGTAAAGGTATGTTTTGGATCGGAGACATGTAGAGTAGAGTAGGTAAAAGTAGTGCAAACAGTATAAATCGCAAACATTAGAGGTTCTTCTCATGTTAATTACGAAATACGTAAAAGGTATATAAAGTAAGCGTAAGGTATTATTTGTCAGTACGGTAATTCACGAGAATTCAGGAGAATTCAGGAGGATCTGAGAATTTGAAATATTTTTCGCTTTATGACGAAATGCAATGTCGTGCCAAGGGGAGATAGCGAGCTTCCATACATTACTTTTTAATCATAGATTTCGAATGCCCGAAGCCAGAATGGCCTCAAAAGATCACGAAGAATCTACACCGTAGAGAAGAGCCTAGAGAAGGGTAAATAAAAAGAAACACAAAAAAAAAGAAGAAGAAGAAGAAGAAGAAGAAGAAAATTCTTTGACGTACGTGACGTTAAAAATAGTAGTCGGTGCATAGGGGGTTGGGCGGGCCGGTGGGGGGGGGGGTAGGAACACGATGCCGAAAGACATTAAGAATGACACACAGTTTGTCACAAAGGGCCATCAAGACGTCGAAAATGCAGAGATGATGATAATGGGATGGTAATCGCTGCCGCTGCCGGTGCCGCTGCCGCTGCCGCTGCCGCTGCATGTCGCCGCTCGCCGCGATGGCCGACGACGAACACGCGAGCACATTTCTGCGCAAGTTTCTCTGTACCTCGTGAAAGAGCGAATCGCAGATTGGCTATCGAGGGACCGAGGGACCGAGCTTCCAAAACACGCCTACGTGACGGAAAGCTTCGGGCATGCGCGCCAAAAAGCAACAAACTTGTCACTCTACTATCTGTATCCTTACACACACGCACACACGCCCTAAAGAGTATTCCGTGATCCGCACCACTATAATAAACCTTCCCTCTCTTCATTACACGTTATTCTTATCTTTCGTGCCCTGGGTATGTTTTTCACAGTTTTTAATCCCATTCCTCCCTCCTTACTGTAATGTTATACAGATTTCGCATTTTTATTTACGTAATATCCTAAGGGCTCCTCCGCGTATCTGAAAGTGTACACTTCCATCGCTCGCGGCTTATTATGCTTATTCGTAATAAAAGTAGAAGGTCCCATGTATTATTTCTAGCCACCCAATGGCGATTAAGCAATACTCGTCTTGAAGTATAAATTTGTTCGTCTGAAAGGGGAATATAAAAGATCCTCTTCCAAATTTTCAAAGCATTATTCACTTGAATTAATATATTATTTCAATAATTGTTCAATAATTTATTCGTAATAATGATCAATATCGTTTTTCTCATGTGATAGTATTTTAAAATTTTTTTACATATTTTAAATACCTGTTTTCAACATGACAAACAATTTACTGTTTGCTATAAATAATTATACGTTTAATAGTCTAAATTCTGTTTTAATCCTCTGAAATATTTCAAACCCTAATAGCAACAATAAGAATTATTTACACACTAACCTAAACAATCATTAAAATTTTTATAATTTAAAATATAATTCATAATAATGACGAATGAATAAACCCTGTAATCATTGGACACAATAATAAACAATACTTACGAGCAATAAACATTAATTAATATTAAACAATAAATAATACACGAATATTCTGTACTTATTTACCGAAATACGCATTAATGTATTTTATTATTATCGAATAGGTAAATGAGCAATGGCAGACCGATTTATCTTGAAATCATTAATGTAATGAAATACTTTTCTTCGTCAATAGTAGTCACGATTCAAAATGGTCAGCCTTAATGTTTTCCAAGCTCAGAACGATAACGTCTGCCTTTCGTTAAAATAATATTGCCAGACTAAGATTTATGAAATATAATAAATAGTATTCTATGTACATATAATAACTCGGAATTCCCGGCGCATGATTTTTATTTTATATTACATCTTAAGCACTTTTTACTTTTTCATTATTAAGATGTTATATAATTCCTACAATACATATTAATGTCTGCGAGAGATCAATATTAAAAATTCGCTTTGCCAATTAATCTCATATTTACAAGAATTTGTACGCGTATGATGAAAATCTGGAATTTTATTATAAATGTATTATCATTAAACTTAATATGAAATGAAAATCGTAAAGGGCTAATAACAGTAATAATAATGATAATAATAATAGCAATAATAATAGTAATAATAATAATAATAATAATAGAAAGCGAACGTATGAGAGTCGACGAATATAAGTAATCTTGCGTACATAGAAATAAAACATTGAAAAATACGCTACTCCGTCGTGTCGAAGGTTGGCATATTTTTCGATATTTTTTAACGGTGAAAGCCGACGATGCGTAGAGTCGATTGAAGCTTACGGTTGACGTGTACGGAGGGGCAGGGGGGCACATGTAAAATTGTTCCACCGCTAAGAAGGGAAGAAGAGACGTCCCTCAAAAGGATCGGTCGCGGAAAGGTAGAAGAAAGGGGTGGGCTCTTGCTGCGCACAGAGAGAGAGAGAGAGAGAGAGAGAGAGAGAGAGAGGGAGGAGGTGTGTGTGGGGGTGGGGGAGGTCGGTCTTTTGTTAAATCGATGCTACGAACTTTGAGTCGTGGGTGTATGTGGGAGCGCGCGAGCGGCTTGCCAGGTCAGAATCGACCACTCGCAATTACTTTCTTCCCGCAACGACGAATATGAGGAGGAGAACGACTACCGCGACGACCACGACCACGACCAGGACCAGGAGCGTATCGACGACAACGACGACGACGACGACGACGACGACGACGACGAATCCCACCGAGGCGGGGTGCGAGTTGTTACGTTTGACCTCGCTCCTCGCGCCCCGGACATATTGTCGCCCGGCACTAATAATAATAATAATAATAATAATAATAAGAACATTTTTATATCCTTGTTATTTATGACCTGCACCACTGGAAAATGCATAAATGAACATTCCTCGCTATTCGCATTCGTTACTCTACAATCTTTTGCACATAAACTATACACGCCGTCGCAGTCCCAGTCCCAGTCGCTTTAAATCTCTATTTACTGTTACTTCTCCATTCTGTGTTATATCCTCGTTATTAGGATTTATTTATGCAACTTCTCTTTCAAGGATAATCTGTAATTTCGTTATTTTTTTTTAATTTTATTTTTTTTTTTTTTTACTTATATAATATTGTAATTTGCTATATAATTTCATTTGATTAGAGGGAAAGTATTCTACCTGATTGATGAAAAATCAATTGAATGTAAATATCGTCATCATCATCATCATCATCATCATCATCATCATCCGTTGAGTAAGGAAATGCACAACAATTAAATGCTTGATAATTAACAAAATTATACAATAATCGCCATTAGGAACATAAACATGTTATTTCGATGTTAACAGGTCTCGTGATTTGTATGTCCAATTGTTTAATTAGATAGAAATTAAAGCGATTATACGTGCCATTACATGCATTGGTTATTAGAAGAAATGAAGACCGATTGCGTTGAAGGATTCATTAATTTTCGTTCTTCGCGTGTTCCTCTGTTTCGTACAACTGCGACTCATACAAAAGTAGAACGTTTCTCATGGTAACGAGTAATTTAAATCGTAGACTTTACAGGATTATGGAAAAAAAATATAACTGCTTTACGATACAAAAAAGACCTCAAAATCAATCTTCCACGTATAAGATACACTTACTCATACTTACGAGACATGACAATTATTAAAAAAATTTCCATCGTATTTTACAATTACAAAAGTACTGCAAGTCATTAAGTTAGATCGTAACGATATTTATATAAGAAAATTAGCCAGTTAGTGTATTTCTTATATCACCTATACAAATAACTAATACGTACATTATTCTTATATATATATATATAGTCTTACCTAAAAATGAATCATCCCTTATCCTAATGAATTTACACCTTACTTCATATTAAACTTTCTCTAATATTATGCTTCTCCGTTCACCTGTAAGCGATTCATTATTTGAATATTATCGAATGATTATATAGAAAATTATGTAAATCCGACATTATTGATCCCTTTTTATACATATACCTTTATATTAAAAGAATTTTGTTTGTCAATGTTAAAAATCATTAGACATTAAAATTCAAGTTCGATTAGTTTATTCATATTCTTTTACAGAATAATTTACATCGAATTTCAGAATCGCATACTCTTTATTTAAATAATAATGAAGCTTCTTCGATTCGAAAAATTGTCCGTTCAAAATGTAACAGCAAACTTAAAAAAATCCTATAAAAACCACAATTTCATGAGGAATTAGTTAAATCAATGAAATATAAGAACTGTATTACATAAAATTTTTATAAGCGAAAGTTTTATTAGTTAGAAAGTATTTAGAAAAAAGAGGGCATTAGGCTTGCAGCTATTAAAAGGAAGATCATAACCTTTTCAGGTTTAGTATTCAATAAAGATACTTTCCAAACTATAAATTCAGACACCTAAATGAAGTAGAATCTTCTTGAACATAAGCATCGATTATTTTTTCGATTATATCTCTTATATGCATCGAGGGTATTATTGTTTTAAAATACAGTTGTTCGATAAATTTTTTTTTATTACAAGCAGTATATTCATTTTATTATAATTTTATTGCAAAATTTTTATGAAATCCCTTTATAATATTTTCCCTCCTTTCGAATAATACTTAATCGCTACATTATTAAACTGATTTATAGATACATTTGTAAGTACAATGGATACGTGTACCGAAATTATTAACTACCATAGTTATAAACGTATTCCACTACCGGAGTACTTTAATAATATTGAGAAACTTCATTTAAATTTTCTTATTATAATTGCGAAGGATTTAATTAGTAAATCTGTACACTGATTTACTTGATTTACTCAAAGGTTAATTTTTATATGAAAAAAAAAAAAAATAATAAAAATAAAAATACTTTCACGGGAAACAAACAATTTTGTTTCAAACGGATACCTGAAACATTTAAGTTGGTACTAAGTTCGTATAAATGCAAAATACATTAATGTTTTGTAGTTTTATAATCAGTAAATATCAGATACTGGACGAAAGCGCTATCGAAGCTGATAAATATTGATTTATATAATTGGTATTTTCTATAATAAAAGTATGTAATAAACCTAGTTATCGTCGTTAATGACCCGAGTCATGATCCAGCCTCTGTATTGTCCGTACTACTAAATATACTTTAATATTCTTATTAATGTGTCATTGATATTACCGTGCACTTCATAAAGTAATTATATTAAAGGTATAATTTGTCATCTTTATGGGATTCGGATTAAATGTTGTTTCTCGTGAAATGAGAAAAACTTTGGAAATATAAAATTTCCAATATTCTAATCGGCCTCGGGGCCAAATGATATTCTGAATACCTAAAGTAGTTCGACAATACCGACAGATCTGCTAAGGGCACGAAATGTGTACGTAAGACCGCAAATCGCTCGAAATGCCAAAGCTATTTATAGCCGTTGATATATTAACTGCAAGTGGCAAAAACTTATACTTGAAATCTTGATTGGCTTAAACATATATATATATATAGCTGCTTACCGAGAGAAAATATTTACACGTTTAGGTAAGGGTTCGAGAGTACGCGTGTACTCCCTTGCGTGTTAGCCAATACACACATTAGCCAGATTATACACGAACTCAAATATAATAATTACCAGAGCTAATATAAACACCGTTATTTATCATACGAATCTCCGTGCATAACATTCTCCCTCCCTCCCTTCCCCCCCTCCTCTCCCCCTATAAAACATTCATGAGTTTTCGGGCCCTAACACTAATTAATTAATAATGATTCTAATTTTCTAATCTCAAATCTGTTGGGCAGCAGTTTTAACATTATTTATAAGCACTTAAGAAGCCTAATCGTTTGTAAATGTAATTGTGAGTATCGACTTTTGTCGTTATATAGAAATCTGGCTGATTCGTTCAATCGATCGTTTCAAGCAGAAAAAAAAAAAAAATAAATAAAAATATTTTGCGCGAGTAATAATGATTTCACGTATAACGAGGAATTACAAATATAATGGGAAATCATAAAGTATCATAAAACAATAATTGCGTTGGTAATATTTTTATGCCGATCGCTGATTAAAATGTCACGAGCTGTCATTATCTTTTAATTAATTATCGATATTTACAAGGACAGCCGAATAATTGCAGGTCTTGTGCAATAATAAATTGGCGGTAAAAAAAAAAAAAAAGAAAAAAGGAGAAATATAAAAATTAAACAATATTATAAGGCTATTTTTTCTTGCTTTGATTCATCTGGAAAATCCTTCCGCTTCTGCTTATCGTTTATATATATATATATATATATACGTTATTATTGAGTCAGGCGATCATTGTTGCATCTGCAATAGATAATAAGCATAAAGAAATCGGTCAGATCATAATGTGAAAGGGATCCGGTAGTAGGGAGGATTAACGAGGATCGCGGAGCGGTAGCGGCTCGAGGGGAGGGGGTAGGAGGTAGCCAGGTAAATTGGGGAGTAAATATTTTATTACCGGACAAAATGAGTAAATTAACGTCGATGGGACGGGGGGTTATTGGGGCTAGGGGCGAGGGCGGTGGCGAGGGAAGGCCGGGTAGTTATCCGGACGGGTGGACTCGGTAACGGGAATGGACACGGGCCACGCAGCTTTGCAGGAATTAGCGAAAAAGCAGTCGGGCCGATCAGTCGGCCGCAGGATGAGGAGCAGAGGGGGGTGGGGGAGGATGAGGAGGCGGAGGTGGAGGTGGAGTAGGGGTTACTCGAAGTCGATGGAGGGTGCAAGAGGGCATGGAGGGGCTGCGATCGTAAGGGATTGCCGCCCTCCGGTGTAGGACGTCGGAGAATCCCCCACCAGGATCACGAGACTCCCTGTCGAGGCGCTCGTCGGGGCGGACAAGAAGGAGCGCGTGCACGTCGCGGCCAATAACTCGATCGGGTCAGAGCGCGATCAGCTAACGCGAGACTGCGACCGCGCTTTTGATTTCGCACCCCTCCCCGCCGCCCCTGCCCCTGATCGCGGGACCGAGGCTCACCCGTACGGACGCCCATCCGGACTCCCGACGCCGAGTGCGCGACTCCGGTGGGGGACTCGCGGGCACGAGTCTCCGGATGGCTCGAGGACATCTCGGCCTGGGACCGATTTCAGCACCCGGGTTACGTGCGTCGACTCGGGGCATGTAGTCGACCTTGTTCCGGCTCGATGGATTTCGCCTGGACCGTGATATCGCATCAGGAAGAGGTGCCCCAGGTGGCGGACGATCGGACCGGGGACTTCCAGGCTGAACAGAGCGCGCGTAGGTTGATACCTACCACAGGTAGGAGCCAGACTCCTCTTCCGTAACCATGAATTCCCGTAACCGTCCCTCCCTCCCGCTGGCCGATGTGGACACCCTCGACCGCAATCCCGAGCCGTGACTAAGGTCCTGCGCCACCAATAACCGGCCCTTCGCCAGATTACTTTTCGTTTCAACGTCGTCTCCGAGGCTCTAAAATCCATTACCTCCTCCCTTCCCCGGCAATATTTATTAACGTCGCAGACTTTTGCAGAAGCATTTTGCGCTCATAAATATTTATTCCGCACGCGTAAAATAATTAAAAGCCACAAGCGTGTGCGCGAATACGTAGGAAAGAGACTCTTACTCTGAGCGATTCTCTTCGGCACTTGGATTCTTTATTCTGTACATATTTTTCAAATATACGCACCCAATGCTCACTTACCCTATCACTCACTACCTTCTTTCGTTAATTTCACAGCGACTCGCTCGCTCTCCTTACCTTTCGTCATATTTTCCCCATTTTTTCCCATCCTTTCGCAATGGCACGCGCCGATACATTTTCAATTGAGTCGGGCGTAACTTTGCCCTTTCATTTATTCCAATACTCTAAATATTTTATCTATGAATCCTGATGGATCGAAGATCGTTCGATTCGCAAAGCAAAAGCACGATAGTAATAATAATAATAATAATATAATTTCGAATGTAAATAGTGGTGAACAAGTTTTTTTTACAATCTTATCTTATCGTACTGGTAATAACATAGAATATTAAATGTTAAATATATAACAACAACAACAACAACAACAAAAATTAGAGTTAAACTTTTCTTGTCCACCAATCGTTCGATCGTGTCAATTGCTTTCATTTCTTGCTTTATTAACTTTTATCGACTGAACTAGATTTTAAACGGATTTCCCAATCGTAAACGTGTCAACCTAATGTACTGATAATTTATATACAAGACAAAAAAAAAATATATAGCCAACTATTTATAATAACGAAAGCGTGAATTTTAAAACTTTATAAAAGCAATAAATAACCGATCTTCGATTATCCTAACTGACGAATAGTCTCTAAAATATTTATGACAACGTAGATGAATACCGAATCGAAAGTTGCTTTATTTTTTATGACATTTTTATAATCATTCCAGTTGGAACGAGATTTTCTTAGATCCAATTGAATTCTATAAAATTCCAATTTATCCTCATTTTATCGAAAGACGGTACTTTAATTTTTTTTTTTTCTTTCTTATCCTTTTCCCTTCTCTTTGTTACAATAGTTAAAAAGTTTTATTGAAATTTATTTATTAAATTTATTAAAAGTATAATCACTAATGGACGTATTTATAAGAGTTCGAATAAAATTCGTATTAAATCTGAAATTTAATCATAAATAATAAACAAGACTCCAAGTACTGTTCTTATAACTTTTATTGTTCGACAATAAAAACCCGTATGTATATTCTTCTTGATTTTGAATATGTTATGAAACTAAGTCCGTAACGCCTGTCAACGTGAGACACGTACGATCGGTGAAAAAGACAATTTGTTGGCTCAACACCTGACGCGCGACCCACGACCTTTCGAAAACCATGTGAGCTGAGCAATTATGTTAATCGTACTTAATCGGTCGGGCTGTTCTCGAGCTCGCTCGATCTATCCCACACCCTCCAGCCCCTACGTTCTCGTTTACCAAACTTAAACATCTGCCCCCCACTCTCTCCCTCCCTCTCTCTCTCCCTCTTCCTTTGTTTCTATATCATACGATAGGTAGACAAAAATGAGCAAGAGTGAGCGTATAATTGCGGCTAAAAGACATAAAAAAAAAAAAAAAAAACAAAGAGAAAGAGAAAGAAAGATAGAAATAGTAATTTATATACGTATACGTATACGTGCATGTAAGCATATGTATATATATATATATAAAGGCACGTAATACTCGATCAATTAACTTCCTACGTTTAAATGCCGCGTTTCCGGTGCACCAAAGAACGGTCATGAATTTCTCTCGGACAGACAGTTCACAGAAAGAAGGAGGGTGAAATGGAGAAACAATTGTACGTGCGAACGAAAGAAAAGGATATAAGAAGAAGGGAAAAACAATGAGATTGTAATCTTGAAAATTTATTGTTCTTGAGCTTGAATTCGTAGAGATTTTCAAACAAGTTTTTCATTTCCTCTCTCTCTCTCTCTCTCTCTCTCTCTCTTATTGTCTGTTTATCTGCCCGGCTGTCTCTTTTTTATAGAGAAATACTTCAATTAAACTCGCTTTACGAAATTTAAAAAACAAAGAAAAAAAACAAAACTTTGAAAAAGAGATAGAGAGAGATAAAAAGAGAGAGAGAGAATGCATTTCGTTTCCTTGTTTCTTCGCACTAGCGTCCGTTACAGAATTTGAGATTTAGTGGCGTGGGGTAATTGTGTAGTTTGGTCGATAAGAAGTTGGCAACGCCCCATTCACGTGTTAGCAGTGTTTCTTCGCCCCTTGGGCTTCACTCGACGACGATTCGCTGTCCTTGCGCCCTCTCCCTCCCGTCCCCACCCCACCCCCTCTCTCTCTCTCTCTACTACCACATACAGCTCGGTAAAAAATTCTTATCGAAACCGCGCCGTAAAAATGGATGTTGCCCTCAATGTCCGACATTCAAAACATTGTTAAAAAACGTCTCTAATGCACCTACACTTGGCCACAGCCAAGTGACGGACGAACCTTACGTTGTTGCGAATATTGTTATTATTATTTACTGTCCATCGAACAAAAAAAGTATCTTTTACCTGTAATGAAAATTATGAGCCTCCTTTTTTTACGTACGAAATTTTATTAGCAACGAATGACTCGGCACTCTTCGCAACATCATTACTTGTAAGAGCGTAAGCGTGATATCCGTAGGTTTATTTATTACGGCTTTGTGGCATTCGGTCAATTGTTTGAACGATTTGTCTGAATATCAGACGGCTAATTAGAAAACAACGTACATATTATTAAGATTATTAAGAGTTGGGCCCGAGTGTAGTAGTGATACTACGGTATCAATCAATTGATTAATTTTCTTGACATTAGCCAATCCAGATTACAAATTGTATTAGTACCGCCAATACGACAATGGGTTTTCTCGAGATTAATAAATAATTTCTTAATTTAAATCGAGTACAATAGCCTTTATCTTAAAGTAAATATGATAAAAATTATAAAATTATGAAAAAATCTTTCGTCTAAGCTTAAATTTGTGGTCGTGGTACCGCCGTGACGTTTTACGAAAGTGGTTAGCAGCCGGTATGCTTAGTTGCAAACCATTATAATCTTCTTGTACGTAACAATGGAAGATCTAACAATAGCATAAAAAATAATGGGCGTGATCCGAGAATACAATTAATTTATTCATATGACCCACGAGCTGGTTGAAATTATTATTTCTTATGACAATTCGAGCCTCTCTCTATCCATACACGTACACATAATCATAGTGATTAGTGTAAAATGAGGAGAAAAAAAATATTCTCATTCAATTACATAAAATGGTCAGTGGAAAATTTAGCCCACGTGAATAAAAAAAAAAAAAATAAAGCATTTACAATAGCATAATTAAACTAATCCTTTCTTCTAAAATAAACGCTTCTTTCATGAATTCCGATTAAATTGTATTAATATAAAGTGCTGCTTTTAACAATACTATACGTAAGGGAAGATTGGAGCAGTCGAGTATCGAGGTACGAGTCGAATGTGAATGCGAATACGTGCCAGCAGTACTGGTACTAAACCATTTTAGTAAATTCAATAATATTAGGACGGCTGGTGTATAACGTACATCGTAGAATAATTTTTATTACTTCTTTTACGTTCCGCAAATCATGTTTTTCCTTTCTTTTACCCTCGCAGTTACGTGCGCCTCTTCAATTCAACACTGTGTTTCACGTAGAAGAAGGGGAATCATTGTAAGAATAATTTAATTGGGGCTATCGCTTCGCTCCGAAAATTGTTCAAAAGTTTAGGCGCAGTCGAATGATTGGGTGGTATGCGATACCTAATGTCCTACTTAGGGATACAATTACTAACGGAAATCCAAAGAAAATTAACCTATATTTAAGGTATACATTGAGACGGTATTTTATACCTTATGAATGATTGTGCCGTTAAGTTATATTTTTATTATTGCAAATTCCTTGAATTACATGAAATATATTTAACGTCTAAGTCTAGTCGCTACGGTAATGATCGATATGCATTCGAGGCTAAAAAAGCACAATACAAAAAATAAATTATAGCCTTACGGTAGGGACGTTTTTAAAAATTACGTAAACAATAATAAAATATAATCCGCACGTAATATTTTACGCGTGAAAAAGATACAATCGAATCCAACAGAATGCAGCTATGATTTTTGAATGAAATTTATGATTTTAAGTATCGTTTCCGGTACGTGGCCCGTACACGCGCTACGTACTGTTTAAAAAATAATATAAGTTATACGAACGACGTATAGATATTATACGTACGTACGTATGTATGTATATGCATATATATATATATATACGCGCGCGCGTGTGCAGCGATTAAAAGTCTTCAGAGCGTTCTAAGATCGGCGAATAGCAGAACGGAAGCAGCGAGTTATGACACTTTATTCAGCCGCTTAAATGATATTTAAGCGGTGGTAGTAAGATAGTCCGGCAACTCTTGTTTGTTCGAAATTCTCTCGCTCGTATTGGGCTTGAAGAACAGCGTGGAAAATACATGGCAGCCATTTTATCGAAAACTCATGGCCAAGGCTTTTTTAATTCGCAGAGCGCTCGGAAACCGTAATCGAACGGGCTCGGAAAACTGTTCGGCGCTTAGATTTTCCAATTTTATTCGACCATTAGTATCGCATTGCAAATTGTCAATGCAAAGTCAAAAAAATTTACCTGCTAATGGTGTTGTTCGTCACTCGTAATTACACTTTGGCTCACGCGTAATAAAAAATATAACGGATACAGGACCAATAAGCCTAATAAACAGATAAATTATCTTATTAAATGCAAGCAATTGATACGTCTCTGCCTTTATCAATATGCGCTCGCACACTCGTGCACGCTCATGTCCATTACAATGTGCCCTTAAGACGTACATACATAGTCAGTACGCAACGACTATGAATAAATAATCGCGTGCATGTAAATCCGTGATTCTCAAGAATTTTCCATTACTTTTCAGGAAGGAGTGATTTCGTTGGAGGGATAGACAACGAAGCCCTTGATTTTTCACAACTGGAAGATTTTATCAACAGCGACAGCGAACAACCGGCCACGTAAGATCCATAAATACATTATAAATTACCAATGGTATTTGAAAGATAAAAAAAATCTACGTTTTCCTATGATCCCGAACGTGAAGGATCCTAAACGTGTGTCGTTGTCTCGCATTTGTTTAAACGTTAAGCGTCGAAAAAGGACTTATTTATTACTCTGCGGGGCGTGAAATTTTAATTCCATAATGACGTATCGAGGAAAGTATTTAGGAGGCGTAGGTACGGGCGAAGAAGAGGAAGGGGGAAAACGAAAAAAGACTCGTTTGGGAGCAAAGGCTTCCGATGACGTATAATTAATAATATCCGCATGCGGGTGGTCGGTAACAATGTCCGAAACGGGCTAATCGATTATAATTCCAAATATAGAGGGACGATGAGATCCAAGGGGCTTATTTACGATGCTGTCTCGTTGCCAGGATAAAAACTTATAAAGACTTATCTCGGATGGCACGGAGATGACGAATGCGCTGCACTATCTGCTGCTGTACATAGACGTGCAGTACGAGGAGCGTTACGCTCGCTCGGCAAGTCGTGTATTATATTCGTACGTGTAGTACGGGTACGTAGCATGCGGACCGTGGCACGTTGGACTGTGTAATGATATAATGACAGAGAGCGCTAGAGACGACTGGCTGGATGAAATTGATGGAATCACTGCCCATTGCATTAACGCTGCCGCTTGAAGCTGCGATTCTCCGCAACGCGTTATTACGTCATTACGTCATTACGTCGGAAGGACATGGAAAAACATAACTTTCCCCCGTTCTCCGGGTTTTCTCTAATTCCTGCGCCGAAATTTTACATTTACTCGCCGGCCAAGTAATTGATTTATCGAACTCACTCTTGGGACCCGTTGCCAATCGATAGAACGATTGTTTTATTGTTATTAATCCAGCCGCCCTCGACAATCATCGTGTAAATAATTACCGGCATTTACTGCCTACGTTTCATCTCCTAATATTTATCCTCGTTTACGGCTTTTCTTACTTTCATCCGCTCCCCTCCCCTCCCCACCCCAGCCACTCTCAACCTATACAATAACCCGTTGGCTATTGTATAGAAACGCATAAAAACGGCCTAACGTTCGCGTTATTTTCACGAAATAACGAGATTATAAAAAAAAAACAAAAAAAATCCTTGATACACATACTACACTTTCCTAGAGAGTTAGTTGTTTGTTAGATCAGTAGTTAAGAAAAAAAAAGCTTAATCGGCCTCGTATAAATATAAAGTCAATTAGGAGTATTATTTAAAAAAAAAAGAAAAAAAAAGAAAAAAAAAAGGCTTCGCAGTATCTCTGACACGCAGCTAATAAAAATCAGTATAAACAATGAACTGGTACGTAATTGGTAATGCCGAGCATGAGCGATAATATTATCTTTGTTTTGTGAGCCTTGCGTGGCTGCTGCTGCTGTTGCTGCTGCTGTTGTTGCTGCTGCTGCTGCTGCTGCTGCTGCTTATGTCGCCGCTACGAGTCGAGAGAACGCGTCGCGTACTTGGTGAACTCGAAAGCTTCGGCGACATGTGCAGGAGAAGTTTTTCTTCTTCTAAAGTCATCGGGAAATCAAGCCGTTAAGCTCTAAGCCGCGGTAAACGACTATATGGATGAAGATTAAGTGTTGTGTGTACCGAGGCAAATTTATAGATTTACGCGGAATTTCATTAACGCGCCGACACATGCAAATAAAGTGTTGTTCCTGTCAACTCACATCTGTAATAAAATCCATATAAAACTAGCCGCGTTAGAGTAGTGTCGTGTGTCCATATAAAAGAGATAATGTTTAAATTTAAGTAACTAACTATATTGCGCGCTTATTGAATTATCCCCGACGCCTTAACGTACTTAAATATACTGATTTTATAGCTGCTCTTTACATTATCCTCGTTACAGTCTCGTTATTCCCATCGGCCGTAATATAGATAGACATTCCCCCGTTTATTCTGTAATTACAGCGGTTTTCGATAAACGACAGACTTCGATATTATTTATTCAGTTATTTTGCAACGTCAAATGAGCTTCGTCATAACTCGTGCGGTTTTTATTATAAAGTCAATGTCATTACCTTGTAATAATACGGATTTTCGTAGCCTAAACTCGCAGAATTACGGCGAAACTAAGCCTAACGTTACGTCGTCTAAAAAAAAAAAAATATTTACCTCTCGTAGATAATGTGATCCGAGTCTCGGCATCGGTAAATATTACATTGAGAAATTATAATAGATTTATACGATTTTCTTTCAACAGCGCGCGAAGCAAAAGAAGAAGAAAAAAAAGGTGCACCATACCCTGCTCGCGGTACTTTTTAGCTTATAAATTATACAACAAGTAAATGAAAATATCCCGTAGAGCACGAGTACACGGCCAGGCTCGCCGATTATAAATCATAATCACAATCATAATCATATTCAAATACATTTTTGCGCGAGATAATTATGCGAAGAATTATAGAAAGAAGTAGTAAGAACTGTCGGTTGTCGAAGAAGAAGTCAGAGCGAGTCGAGTCAATGGATAAGAGTCGCGAGTTAGGAACTCAAGAGCCTTAGGTTTATAAGTAAGTAGCTATTGTTACTGATGGTTGCAGATACTTTGCGGACACTCTCGCACACAATGAGAGCAGCCCTCCATCGAATCACGGGGCTCGTGTTGAGGTGACAACGAATAGCCAACAGCTTCCACCGAGACTTCCCTCGCCAATTACACAGAATCATCCAGTCACGAGCACTTGCAGTTCCGTCAACACGACAATAGTGCCCGGAACTACTTATAAAGATCCCCAATCTTATGTACTTCCGTAAGATCGCTTTATGCTAATTGCTATGATTATTCAACGCTCGACGAGGAAGGCCAATAAAAGTTTTTAACTTTTTTTTTTTTTTTTTTTTACAATTACTTTAGCCATTTGAAGGAAGGGAGTAAGATCCTTGACGAATATATACGTATATATCTATCTATATATACATACGTTTTATATAATTCTTCGCCCCTTATAATTTGCAAATAACTCGCGTACGCGTCTCTTCGGCATTTTATTAGCATTGGAATACAATTAATGTTAAAATTATTTTAAAATATATGCAAATTAATAATTTGAGCGCATCCGTATTCAAGTAATACGTCATCGGTCCTTACGTAACACCAAGCAGTCCGATCGTAAAAATTTCCTAGCTACATTTTTTGGAACTACCGTTTAAAATCATTTTAATTTGCACGAAGTTTAATGCCTTGCAGCATTAAATTAATGCATTCCTTAATTCTACTGTACTTTCGGAATGACTCATTCGGTATTATAAGTATTTATTAATACTATCATTATCATTATCATTGTTATTATTGTTGTTGTTGTTGTTGTTATTATTATTATAGCCAATAAACAAAACCGATTGAACGTACAAATTACAATTGATGAATATGTCGATGAAAATTTCGACTAATTGCAAAGCGTGTCCACGAATTATTTCAATTATCTCAAACATTTGCAATTGCGTGAAATGCTCATTTGAGAATATTAGGTAAAGTAGAGTTTGCCGTGAGTCGGTTTTGAAAAAAAAATACGATACGCTAACCAATGTACCATTTACAACGTGTCTTCGCGTCGTCGGGAAGTAAGAAATTTTAATAATTAAAAAACAGATACAAAAAAAAAAATTATACTGCCTAGCGGTATATTTGGGCTTGTGCAACGGCCTTGCAAAATTTACATCGATATTTCCATACGAAGAGCGAAGGTGAAAAAAAAAAATGCCCTTTAGAAGCATTTTCGCAAGTAAAAACGGAGAAAGAAAATATTTTGAGGGACGGGTGGTCGGAGGTGGTCGGTCAAAAAGGTAAAGAAAGCTCCCCGTAGGTAAATAATGTAATTACGGGTTTGTAAGGCAGATCCGCTCGAGGCATACTGTACTATAAACAGAGCTATTTAGCGTTATTGAGCGTTATTGAGCGCTGATGTGTGCTGATGTGTGCTGATGTGTGCTGATGTGTGCTGTGTGTGGGTGTTTTACATGTGCGCAGACACGGGCTCCCGGACAGTCCGCCAGATAGCGGGAGCGAGCCTCCGTACTCTCCACCAGGACATCATGAGGCCGGCCGTCACGTACACTCGCCGCGTAAGTTGAAAGCTTCCCTCTCGCAGAAACTATGCTTACTTGCAGCTCAAGGTATAATAAAGCTGGATACAGCTCATATTCGGCTTATAGGCGCGCGCCCGGGGCAGGTGTGAGGCGAGCGAGGTCGTTAAAATTTTATTCGACAATTTAACCAAGTGGATGTGTATTATAGAAAAACTTTATTACGAGCCATTCAATGTCTTTCATCATTTCCAAGCGATGCCTATAAAATCGTAAACAATTCATTCGGCTTATAATTAATATTCACGGGGATTTATAAATCACGAAGCTTTTCTTCGCGGGAGCGTGAATTCATTCATCGTTATGATTTATATATCATTACCGTCGAATCATTCGCATTCGGACTGACTGACTTTTATTTATACTCTTATTTCGTAATATTACGTTGATTGGCACACAGTCTTACTTGTAAAACTTATTGGATTAATACGATAACGGTAAGCGTAATTATGCCCGCGTATTACAATACACTGCTCGGGTAATTCGCTTGAATTAAAATTCTTTCACATTCGATTATTTAAATTGGCCGGTAGCCTGTGTGCGTCAACAAAGGCCATCTTGCCGTCAATGATCGACGTAAAAATCATATCAATAATCATCTTTGATCTTTCGTTCGTCGGTACGTAAGAAAGTTTTCAATACTTTCAATGCCCAATGATGTATCGCTCGCGTACCTTCTTACGGGTAAAAAGGTATCGGGATATAAGCCAATAGCCGATCGAATGCTTATATACGACGCTAAGACTTTACCTAGACATTGGATAGTAATAATAAAAGACATTTTTAACCCATGGATCGCGGGATACAGATCAAAAGGGCAATTTGCCGGCGGAGGTACTGCTGCAACAGCAACAGCAGCAGCAGCAGCAACAGCAGCAACAGCATCAGGGTGGTGCCTCGGGCTACGTGCCAGGCCTACTGTCGCCCTCGCCCCGCGGGGTGAGCGGATCACAGGAATCGCTTTTACTCTCTCACCCCGTGCTTACGCCGTTGCTATCGGCGAACGCAACGGTTCTTCCCACTCAGCAGCAACAGCAACAGCAACAACAGCAACAACAACAACAACAATTAGGTGCACCGCTGCTACCTCTACCGCACGAACAGCACAACGCCAATGGCATTACGACCTTGTACACCTCCTTGCAATCGGCTGCCAAGAAGCGAAAACACAGCCAGGACGGGCTTGTACACGTCAAGCAGGTATATAACGTATGAAACATTTTTTTAACTATTTTCCTAGATTTAACGTATATGCCTATTTCTATCTATATGCATATATATATATATATATATATATATAGATAGATATAGATGGGTAGATTGCTCGACCGATAAGGCATGCTAAATTTTTTTAAACTACATCTCGCACAATTCGAACGAATAGCCGAGGCACATCGTTAACCTCATTATCAAAGTTTCGTTTTACTTAATATTACTTAGTTTTAATCCAATATGAATTGGAAAAAATTTCAAACAAAATTCCTTGGACAGCTTTCGTTCTAGTAAAGCATCGAAACAATAACGTTAATTAATAAACGTTACTTTATTAATACGTCGATGTTTAAGTATTGATCACAAGGAATCGTGTCCTAATATCGAAAATATTGATAACAATACTCTTTTTAAACTGAATTATAATGCGAATATTAAATCAGATTAATTATAATTACGTTAATAATAATTATTTTTCGAAATGGAGTCATTTGAAACTTAAGAATTCAGTTTTTCTCGATCGATTTCTGCTTTTAAATCGCTCGAAACAAAAATAAAATTTTCATTTCTTATACTAATGATTGTGCGACGGAGTTTTTATTTTATTTACCAGAATAAATATAAAACATACGAAGGAACATGAATAAATGTTACAATGTTACAATGTTTTGTAAAATAAACGTGCGAATAAATGATTGTTTCGATTAATAAGACAAAGATACACTTATCAGATCAGAGTTCAATTGTGCAATTTAATAATGTAAATCAATACCAAGCATTGATAAAAAGAAGAAAGTTTTTTATTTATTTTCCAAAATTTGCACGAGAACTTTGCATTATAATTTGCAAATAATATAAATTCCTGCACACAAACTTCATTAACTGAATATCATTAATGATAAACACAATATAACCAATAAGTAACAAAATAATATATAACAAAAAATAATAAAAATGTATTGTTAACGACAGCTCTTTCACTCACAGAATGACAATGACGTAAGAACCGAAGATTAAAAGAAAAGTCTTTTCTTATTTTTATGTACACTTAAAAAAATATTGACGATTTAAATGTTTGCATAGATTATAGATCATAGCTCTGCGAGAGTTATGGATATCTAACGTTTGCGCTATCCGAAGGATTTTATAATAAAATCTTATCTCGAGTCATGAAGGGTGAAGTACACGAAGACATAATTTATTAAGAAATATCGAAAGCTTCGTAATAAACGAGCGATCGATCCTGATTGTAAATGAATGATCTTAGGAGCCGGAGTTGGGCACGGTGGAGCACAGCTGCAGCAGCAGCAGCACGGGTCTCGATAACGACGAAGCCAATGGGGATAACAATTACTCGGACGCCAGTTACCAATGCATTCGCTTCCATCCCTTTCAACAGACCTCTTGGCACGCTCTCTGCGATCACAACTTAAAGGAACTCCCAGTCCCGCATTATAGAGTCGACGCGGATAAAGGATTTAATTTCAGTAATTCCGACGATGCTTTTGTCTGCCAGAAAAAGAATCACTTTCAAGTTCGTATTTTCTCTTCTCAATGTCCGTTTATTAATAGAGAGAAACAAAATAGAAAGAAAGAAAGAAATCAGTCTTTAAGTTAGTGGGACGGCCATCGTGATTGATGTTTAAACGTCATCATTGTAGATCACTTGCCATGCACAATTACAAGGGGAGGCTGTTTTTGTGAAAACCGTCGAGGGCCTAAAGAAAATCAGTAGCTTTCAGCTTCACTTTTACGGCGTCAAAGTCGAATCGCCGACGCAAACTATCAGAGTCGAACAGAGTCAAAGCGACAGGAGTAAAAAGCCATTTCATCCGGTCGTGTAAGTATTAAATCCGTCATAGATGATTAGCTTATACTGACAATGACCTATCGGTCGGTCATTCGAGTAAACACTTGCCATACCAACGACAGACACTGGTTTATTGTACTATTATTTTTTACTTGCGATGTGAAAATGCATGTACGTTAAAATAATCTAAGGGTTTTCAGGGTCGAGATGGGCGGCGAGCGCGTGACGAAGGTGACCGTAGGCCGCTTGCACTTTAGCGAAACGACGAGTAACAACATGAGGAAAAAGGGCAAGCCCAACCCCGACCAGAGGTACTTTTACTTGGTCGTCGGTTTACACGCTCACACAGCCGACCAAGCCAATTACCAAGTAGTCGCACACGCCTCCGAGCGAATAATCGTCAGGGTAGGCAAAATTAACGTAACTCCCGTATAATTGTTTCATTAACCTTTACCCTGCGTGACTGCGTGATCGTTATTTAGTCGTAGTCTATTCGTAGTAACGAATTGTGGTTGACATTGAGTTTAGGCGAGCAATCCAGGTCAGTTCGAGTCCGAGGGTAGCGCTGTTGGCTCCGAGAGCACTTGGCAAAGAGGATCAGCGCCCGATAGCGTCTATCATGCCGGTCGCGTCGGTATCAATACCGACAGACCTGACGAAGCTCTGGTGGTTCACGGTAACGTCAAGGTGAACGATCCTCTTTTTTTTAAATGAAAATTTACATTTTTTTTTTTTTATCACATTCTAATTGCTACACGAACGTACGAATGCAATCTTCAAATAATTCTTAATGAAACAAAAAAAGGAAATGATTTTTTTTGTTTTTTGTTTTTTTTTTTGATAAACAGGTGACCGGACACATTGTTCAGCCGAGTGACGCAAGGGCCAAGCAAAATGTACACGAGCTGGATACGCGGGAACAGTTGAGAAACGTGCAACAGCTCAGAGTCGTTCGATATCGGTATGCCCCTGAATTCGCTCAACTCTCGGGTCTTGGTATAAAAACCCACGAAGACACTGGTGTCATTGCTCAAGAGGTCCAACAGATATTACCGGAAGCTGTATTACCAGCCGGCGACATCGTTCTGCCGAACGGCCAGAGAATAGATAACTTTTTAGTCGTTAATAAAGAGAGAATTTTCATGGAGAACATTGGCGCTGTGAAAGAACTATGCAAGGCACGTCAACTCGACGCACAATACTATATTTAATACGTACTTGTACTTGTACTCGTTTAATTAAACGAGAAACGTGTATTGGCTTTGAGACCGGAGTTGTTTATTACTAATTTATTAGTAATCTTGCCCGGCTAACGGGCAAATATTAATGAAATCATTAATAAAAGGGATAATCTGAATTTTCAGGTAACCGATAGTTTGGAGACCAGGATAGATCAATTGGAGAGAATTAATAAGCGTTTGGCTAAATTAAAGAGGGGCGATAGCCTCAAGAGCTCCATTAGCTCGGTATCTAATATATCGAACAGCAAATACTCGACGATAAATACGAAAACCTCTGTGACGAATAGACCGAGGAAATTCGAGCGTAAAGACGAACTGTTTTGCAGTAATAAATTTATACAGATCATTATTGTGATTTTAATTCTCATCATGGCTTTCTGGTAATTAATCAATTGCATCTCTTGAATTTTATATATTTTTATATATTTTTTATATATCATAGCTTTGTTGCCCTCGTTATAAGCCATAAGCTAATTCCATTAGGTAAATAATACATCGGAAGGTGGTAATAAGCCTGATAAAATCCGGGATCTGTGCTTTCAGCCTCGTGGCAATGGCCAGCCTGTATTTCTTGGAGTACCAGAAGCGCAGTAGTATGGAGTGGACGGCGATGGCCGGAAGTAGTAGTATCCTGGCGGTCGGGCCATCGCATAGCAACACGCTTCAGCTGCCCGCGAGTCCGGACTTTAAGTCTAGGCCGTCGATAACCCCGATAACCTCACCCACGTACACGGGCAACGGCCTTCAACTGAGCACGGTCCTGGACAGCAGGACTCCGAGGAACGAGGCCTTAACGACGCATCCGTCCAACGCCAAGCAGCACCTGTATTCACAGGAGATCGGCTGGTACCCGGCTGGACATCCTGGATCGTCTCCCAAAGTAGATAAAAAGCAAGTAGACACGCTCCTCCCCGTCGATCGTTATAATTATAATCGACCGGCTCTCATAAAGTCCCATAGACCCATAAACCTGTGATTGATTGATTTTTATTGTTGTTGAAAACTGCGCAGTGACTTCCCCAGCAATTGGTTGAGCAAAAACGGTCCGGGAGCTGTGCCGGGCAACGTCGACGAAAACGACCAAGCGACGGAGGTCGACGCACCCCCGACCAACAACAAAGGACCCGTCGCCTTGGGAAAGCCCTCGGAGTGCTCGTCACATTTCGCGGAGCTCGAGAGCCCTTGCCAGGTAGCCTTGGAGCGTCCCTATCATCACCCTTTAACCCCTTTCGCTTAAAAAGCAATAGATAAAATACCTGCCGAGTAAATTATTTCCTTACGTAATAGTGTCGCTATTCCAATGAAATATCCAACACTTGACACTCGAAGCTTAAAACGCAAATGTTTGATTTTCCGCGCCAACAGGTATTCTGCTGCACTATTGACATTAATCAACTAGAAAATCCCCAGCACGAGCATCTCGCGGAGAAAAAATCCATGCGTAAGTAAATAACGTGTACGAAATAGTTATATATATATATATATGTATGAATATACGAAACAAGTAATATCGACGTTAATAAAACGCTTGTTTGTTGATGGCTTAGCCGATCGTTTGGAGCAGCCAATGAGTATTCACGAAGAGAAGCGAAAATTGAGTAAAGGACTTCAGAATGGCATCAGTTCGTCGGAGCCCGGCACTCAAACGCTCGTCAAAGAAGTAAATAATACAATACAATCCAGTACATACAATACAGTCCAATGTATTTACTATCGATTAATATCGCGTGCGCGTAGATAACACTAAGGTAAAATGCTTTTATTGTTTTATTATTAATTGTCGGTGGTCGGCAGAAATGCGACACAAAGTAAAATGGAGTACGTTCGATAGGATGACTAACATTAAGATTCTGACGATAATGAGTAGCGTTGGCGGAATGCCGAATCTTGTACACAACAGAGGTATATTTATCTTTTGTTAGAATAACTACAAATATCTGCATAAGCGTAGCAGACGAACAGCCGAGAGCGGAGGCGATTGGGGTGAGGTGGCGAGCAACGCGGCCGGCTCCTCGCCACCTGAGCCCAAGCTACAATTGTACGTATTGGCCAAGACATTCAACGCGTCTCTGGATCAAAGATATTGCGCCTCGGCGGCACCGAGCGCCCCCAACAATTTCAGCTGCAACGTGCCCCTGTCGAAATTCATGTCCGATACGCAGATAATACTACGCTTCGTGTAAGTCTCCACCAAACTATCGGCAGCCATTGCTTTCGCTCTTACTATATTGCTTACTGTTCTTACTATTACTCTATATCGATAAGATCTGTATATCGAGTCCGTCTCTGCGTGTGTGCATGTGGCGATCGAAAATTCCTGCAGCGGGATGCCTTGGTACTGGCAAGTCGTGCAGCAATGCGCGCCCCCCGCGAATTCGGGACTGGACGAGAGCACGAGCTGCAGCTGGGGCGGCTACCCCAACAACGCCCAACGTCAAACCCAATTCAGCGAGACGACCACGCAGCCGGGGGATCAATCCTTTTACCTCGACGTAGCCTACTATATGAGGAAAACGCTCAGGTTTCGCGTGCCAACGGTCCAGCCGCAAGATGTAAGCGTCATTATGTATTTCTCTAAACGGATAAACGCTTCGGCGATTAAATAATTATCCTTGATCTTACATTCTCACTGTTTTACTTTCGTTGCAGAACATTTGTAAGGAGAAAGAAGGTGGTGAGTTTATAGAATTCGTGCTGAATTTTTATCGGGATTGTGACGAGTGAGGGGGAGTATTTAACTGGCGAACTGGTCAACTACCAAACAATCCAATATCCCAAGTTTTATATTTATCAAGCGTTGCATTAATCCTTGGCATTATCCGCTGCATCCTCTTACACGACACGATTAAACTTCATTTTTTGTAATAAAGCGACGAAACGACTAACGAAGAGATGAAGAAAATCAAGATCTCACTTCTTACATTTGAAAAGGCCCCGCTGCGACCCCGTTATATTATTAAGTTATATTATACCAACTTCCCAGAGCATTTCGTCAACTCTAACTAGTGTGTGTTGTGTATATATATATATATATGTATACACGCACGCATGCATGACTTATGAGAATTAAAGAGTATAATAATAGTAATAGTAATAATAATTATAATTATAATTATAATAATAATTATCATAATAATAGTAAGAATAATAATAATGATGATGTCATTAAAATAATAACGGATAAATTTTTTAAATCTGCACGATTTGATATCACTAGTGCAAAGCCAAGCGTATAGTATACATATTTTTCAAACGAGGACTCGAATTTTAAATGCTCGAGCTCAGCGATTCAATCGTACATGAATATTAAACGTTTCACGAAATATAAATGAATAAATAATGAAATAAAGAAAATCCGAGTCTTACGCTCATGGAATTTCTCTCTCTTTAGCGATTCCTTAGACATTATTAATTGTAATATTACTGAACATAATAAATTATATATTGTTTGCTTTAAATTTTAAATAATAGATACCGTAATGTTCTCCTGCATAAGAGTTATCAGAACAGCTAATAATCTGTAAAATATTTCTATTTTATTACGATTTTCTTATTTATTTTACTTACTGTTTTCTCTCTCTCTCTCTCTCTCTCTCTCTCTCTCTCTTGTTTTTGTCATTGAAATATTTAATATCGATGTAATATTTTAAAATTCTTCTTCTAGTTAGAACAGGAAGATTAAAATTCTTTAATCTCAATAAGGGCTGTCAATAATAATAATAATAATAATAATGTCCTATTAAAAAACAGATATTATAATATTTTATGTAAATTTTTAATAATTAATTAATCGTTTGGAATTCTGCGCAATGTAATAAATGAAACCGAAACGGGAAAATGTAATGACAGTACGTGCATTTTTTTTTCTTTTTTATTTATTTTTTTTTTTTATTTATTTTTTATTAATTCTGATAACTCGTAAGTTTATAGAATATTACTACTACCATGTAAGACTTGTAGAAACATTTTTATTACGTAGTCGAACAACTATCATACATCAACAAAGCCTCTATATTTCTTTTTGTAAATAGTAATATAAAATATTTATTGATGCACAAATATAATAAATTTACATTAATGAGATATCTTGTGTGACTTGAATTTTAATTTATATACGTGTAATGTAGTTATAAAAACGTATGCAATAATAATAGCTGCATAGTATTCAAAGTAAGCGATAAATAGTGTTCGAAATTATGTTTCAAATAAATGTAAATATAATATTTAAATATACTGGAAGCTTGCGTTATTATTTTAAATTTCATGTAATAATTCTCTTGCCTTGAACATAAAATGCAGTCATTAAAGAATATTTGCACATTACATTTAATATATTTCCTATTCATGTTTATAAACTTAACAGTAATTAGCTTCTATTGAAATAAATATTAACAGCAAAAAATTAATTTATATTTTCTCCATTCAGTATAAATTATTGCGTTATAATTTTTTTTCCTAATAAACATCATCATTGTTACATGCTTGGTTTTTATCGTTTTTTTGTTTTTTTTTTTTTTTTTTTTTTTTTTTTAACAAAAAGCTTTACATTTTAGCTTATTACGAAGTGATTAATTTAAATAGTTACGAATTGAGTTTAGGTCAGTTATTATTTATTTTTTTATTTTTTACGTAATTTAGCTCTTATGTCAATAAAAAATTTATTTTACTTTAAAAATGCTTATAATTCGTATTTTAAAAAAATATTTATATATGTTTATGTAGGTTATGATAAAAATACATTTATTAAAATTTATTTCAAACGGAAGGAAATAGTAAATTAAAATAGCTTTAAAATTTATAAAGCTTTTCATAAAGCCATAAAAAACGTTTTTTTATCTATGGGCTATCTTATACAAGATATGATTTCATTATCATTATAACATGTTATTAATAATTGTACATGTTTATAGTTTTTATTTTTATAATAACTATTCATTGCATATAAATTCTTTTATTCAAATTTTAAGAAGCTTCAGTCAGTCGTAGACATTAACAAATTTGTATCATAATTATGTTTATTTATTAGACATTAATCTTTACTTAACTACTTTTATATCATACGTATATATATATATATATATAAATATCTGCATACCTATAAATAATAAATACCTGGTGATCTGTTAATAGTGATAAAAATTAAAGGATCATAAACTCCAATATAAAATTAGGTAGCCATCGTATCAAACAATAAAGTATTTAAAATAATTGTATGTACATACAATAATTGAAATTTTGTTTATAAATTAATTAACAAGAGATTAAAAAACAATAATAATATATAATCGCAAAAACATTATTAATATTTATAATCGGTATAATTTAAAAAAATACCACTTTACGTATTTTCGTTTATATATGGATGGAATTAAATACTAAAATAATATTAGAAAAATATTGTACATACGAGGAAAATATTGATATTCGTTAACATTCTCATGTATTTTATTATTATGCAATTTACAATAAAATTTAAATTTTATATAGTAAATAAATAATCTCGTGAAACTAAATAACGCAATATATTTAAAAATTGTAAGGTTAGCTTAACTTTTCGTACGTATTGAAAATTATTCCGTAGTATAAGCAGAATATTTTTAATTTATACAATATTAAAGGAATCGCATTAGTTACATATTTGTACAAATTTCACATCATATACTCATAATTCTGAATTACATTTATATATTTACAATATTATACTCACTATTGTGATGTTAATAAATATCGCAAAAAGATTAAAATTATAATCTTTTTCCTGGTCACAAGTAAAAAGGTTTCTTACATTTACAAATTGACAAAAACATGTACAACAATCCATGTTCTTTGAATGAAAATTCTCGTTAGAGTAAATCACAGACGAGCAAGCACTTACGTATTATACCAATTTAATATGTATTTCAAAAATAAAAATAATATTTAAATTAATATAAATAAAGTTATTATTCTAGGCCAAATTATCACCTGCACAAAGCTAACAATTTTTTATCTTCATTTATATATTTTCTTCACAAATTCGTTATTTATTTTAGGTTTTTTTTGTTTTTTTTTTTTTTTTTTTCTTCTTCCTTTTTTAACGAACAAACGTAATAAAATATAATAAAAAAAAAAAAAAAAAAAAAAAAAAGAAGGTGAACGAATACGAATATACGTAGACTAATGATAATGGTAAAAGTATAACGTAACGTAACGATAATCCGTGTTATAATAATTGTCATGTGTTAGAATAATTAGCGTATAACCAGAAACGTTTCTCCCCAATGTAAAATACGGACGATTTATACAACGACGAAAAAACTACCTCCGCCCCCCCCCCCATTCGCCGTTTATTTTTCTTTTTTATATTCTTTTTCATCTGGAATTTCCTCTCGGACAGCTAAAACCATCCTTAGCAAAAGAACGGCAAGTACTTTATCTAAGGGATCCATGAATCCCCGTTGAATCCATTTTGGAATGGTGGTGCGGGCGTGTGAGAAGCCGAGTTTCTGCAAAATGTAGTCAATGCCGTAGGGCTCGATGCTTTTCCCAGCCCACGAGAGTAATCTACAATAAAATATCGAGAATCCTTATTTTGATTTACATTGTACAACACGAAATGTATGAATTTCCATAAAGTATACGAATTACTGACCGTACGGTTGGCTCCAAGTGCCAAGTCTTACACCTGTAGGATCGCCAATCTTTAATGAACATATCCGCGGGATCGAATTGCTTGCGTTTTTTATCTTCTTCGGTGGTGGAAGTTCCCGTGGACGTGCTGGCGACTGATAGATTCGTCGCCTTTTTCTCTTGAGGATCAGGACTGTGTGCCCTGGCGCCGTAATTTTGCATCGAGTGCTACAGAAATCATCGAGCATATTATCAGTAAAAGCCCAACTCTGTGATTTGTGAATAAAAAATAATTTAAAAGATGCTCTTACCACTCGTTCTTTTTCTTTAACGTAGGACGTTATAAGGTCATGCAGGAAGAAAAAAGCCTCCGCGTCAACGGTGACGAATATGTGATCCTCGAATTCGGTAATGAAACTGCATTCCACGAGAGGTTTTTCACCTTTTAAAAGAAAATGCTCCATTAATAACATTTAACTCGATGAAATTCATGGGTTTCGTTTCTAATTATCGGTAAATTATAATATTAAGCTTATGATTAATGTAATACTACTAAATGAATGATTATGTTGTATTTATAAATTTTTGGATCCTTTAAATCTCGCGACGTATTATATTGACGAACTTTAATATTTTGCGCATAAAGAAAAGTACTTTTTAATAAGAATAAGACATAAGAAATATATTAATGTGGAAATATTATTTTAACAAAAAGTACAATTATATACAGATTATATGCAATATTTATAAAGATATAAAAATAATTTTTAACTCGTTGGATCATGGGAAGCTTATGGAAGTTTAAATTAATTTGTAATGAGAAATAGATGTTTTAGAGGTCCTCATACGATCTTTAAAATGACTCCAATGACTATAAATGTCTAAGGCAATGAATTTAATGAAAGCAAAGAAAAGTTTTATCTGGAATTAGCTATTGAACGCACTACGTTTTATACAAAATAATTTCTAAATTTGTAAGATATTTATCATGCACGAGCGTCATTATCTACACAAATGGTCGGTACTTTTACAAGGGCTTATAGATCATTGGTTCATTGATTTTTTGCGACTAAATCGCGATAAAGCTTTTGGAAGGGTTTTTTTTTTACTTTCAATAGTACTTACTATATAGAATGTGCTTAGGTAGCCCTAGAAATGGACAGAAAGACAATACCACGAGAGCGATAAACAGTAATAATACATTATTACTGAGTTAATAAATTTATTAAAATATGTAATTATTTTTATTAGCGTAAAGATTATATTAAAATTTGTTTAAGAAACATAATAAAGTAAGATTCTGTTATGATTCAATGTAAATAAAATTGCTTTTCATTACAATTGTATTTTTATAAGAAATTCGTTTAGTTGTATTGAATTATAAAAAATACAGACTAGTGGATGAAGATATTCCATGTATAAAAAACTTGCAGATATAATGGTAAAGATTATAAATCCATAGTATGAACAATGAAACAGAAAACGAAGGAATAATGAACGAACCTTTGACATCCGGTGTTTTGGCGGTTTGTAAATGCTCGGTTTTCAAATGCAATTGCAACGACGGCAATGCAAATATGACTTCTCTCGTATGCGAATGCTCTTGTAATTTTCCAGATGACGTGGACAGATTTCTACCTCGCGACATGTTCGTATTTTCGGACGCACTCTCTATTCGTTCTCTCTCTATGCACGGAAAACGATCCACAGCTGAAAACAGTACGTTTTTTTTTTTTTAAACATACATACATTACCAGAGCGGTAAGGGCATTGAATTAACTAATTGAACAAACCGTCGATTTCACTGTTAGCGAATGCGTAGTGAAACCATTCTTGCAATGACTTGAACTGCGGTGGGAACAATACGCTTCGACTTAATCTACATACGGTAGCCATCGAATGATGTCTGGCATGCTGTTCCTGCTGTTGCCCAAGACTTATAGTCAATGTCTGGACAACGTGTACGTCGCAGGTATTCGGCGCTAAGTGCAACAATTTATAAAACGTCTTATTTACGCGGGCCTTCAGTCGCGCGCGCGCTTACAAACAATGCGAACAGAGGAGTTAAATACGTACAGTCGATACTTGGTATTTCCTGTGCTTCGGTAGCAAAACTAATGCACGGCTCCTTCAGCGAAAACAGCGCCCAGCTTTTACTTTTGAAATTAATTCCATGGAAACAGGCGAGACTGATATTCGAGCCGTGCAGCTCCATCGTGCCGCCGAGTACCGTGCCCTTCGTCGGTAAAGAAAATCTTAAGCTCCCCAGCTGCAGTCCAGCGACTTCGTTCAGAACGCGCTGCCAGTGACGGTGGTGGCGGGCATCTGACAAAGCTGCCTGATTTAACGACCAGGATCCTCCTGAGGGCCACGTATTTTTGATTAAATAAATTAAAAGAAAAAGAAGGAAGGAAAGAAGAAAAACAACTATCCGACCGACCTTCGGCATTCGTTCGTTTCTTTTGGTGCCTCTTCTTAATGCTGCTATTGTTTATTTTCTGCTGCCTAGGCTGAAGCGAGCTGAATACGCGTTTGCTGCTCTTGAATTGCTGGCTAAAGAATTCATCGAGCTTGTAAAACATTTTCAATAAGTCAGCGGTCGTCGATTTACTTATCATGATCTGCAATTGATCCCAGCCGAGGTCGCCGTGCATAAATATAACAGCCGGTCTAAAAATTAATTTCCATACATTAATAAAATGAAATCTTTTATTGGAATTAAGATTTTTAGGTATTGAGCAAGGTTTATCGACCTCCTCGTGGGCATGAACGCATCCCCGGTACTGTTCCGATTGATCTTCCACTCGTCCCGTAAAGTAACGTCCAACGATGACACTCTGCACATCAACACGCTTGTTCCCATGTAATCCAGTCTTAATTCTAAAGCGAATAATTTCAGTCCAACGGTATGATCAGGCTCCGTTCCCCGCTCTTCGCAGATATGTACTAAATACAACAACAACAACAACAACAATAACGACAGCAATAACGACAACAATAACAATAATAAGTTTTATGTTATTTAATATATAATCAAATGCACTCACTGTACGTGTCGATCTTGCTAAGTTCAATGATCCCACCAACAATACCACATTTGGCGTCTAAGCTAGAGCCCCCCAATCCAATACCTATGTATAGATTTTTATGGCCAGTGCTGCCGATCGACAGCCTCCCGTCCGACCGGAAATCCTTAGTCATCCACGAGACATTCCCCATAACGTTTCCCATATTCATGTGAACGTTTAAGCGTGTAAAGTTAACGGCAAAGAGCACCAAGGTCTCCCAGGCTGACTCTCTAGATAACTTAATTTCCGACGACGTTTGCTTCTCGGCCGTGAAGCTCCAGCCCCTTCCGATATCTAAAAATAAGTAAGAGCAAGAAAGAGAGGAAGAATTAAAGAAGGAAGAATTAAAGAAGGAAGAAGGTAGAAGAAGAAGAAGAAAACGCGTCGTACCCTTCAAACGCGTTTGTTTCGGGACGTCGTTGTCGAAGCTGAGCCTCAATTTATCACGATTAAGCGTCGGGCTACGCTCGGGTATGCTTTTTGACAAAATATCAGCGCCGTGTCGCTCGTGGTGTTTCAACAAGGAACTTCCAATCGCCGGCTCTTCCTGACTATAAACATTGTTATCGCCTTCGGAATAAGCCATGCCAGTACTAAGGTCTCCCAAAAACAGGCGTCGGACGATGCTGCGCCTGTACCAGGCTTTCGGGAACGCGAGAATCTCCGTTAATCTGCGCATGTCGTACTTAAAGGAAGCCGAGCCTATGTCGATGATGGCTGGGGAGGGGGGGGGTGGTGGGGAAATCAACGAGTCATTAAAATCTTGTATAAACATCCAGTAAGAGACGATAAAGGATAAATAATTGTAATCTTAAATCTCACTTGAGAATCTTATGACGGCTCGACTGGTGTCCGTGCCCAGTTTCAATTGCTCGTTAGAGAAATTCTGCTTCCTGCTCCTGGACAGATGGAATTTCACGAACTCGACGTTTATGCTGAGGGAATCCTTTCTCTCGCTGTCTGAGAGCGGCGACCATTGGGCCTCCTTGAGGCCGGATTTCTTGCCGCCCCCGTACGGATGGAAAATATAGACTGAGAAGTCGGCGAGGCAACCCGTGACCGACAGTCCCCCCGTCGCCGAGCCGCTGTCTTTACCCGGGCCATGTCCGCCCATGGATTTGTGCTCGCGGAATTCCGTCAGGTCTTCCTCGGCCCGTTTCGACGAGAAGACAATGTCCAGGGACGGCAATTGCAGCATGCATTCGACCCGCGAAACTGGCAAGCAAGAGAATCTAAACGAACGTGGGTTCATTTAAACTATATAACTTGGTGCTTGTACGCGCATCAAATGTGGATGATGACGATGACGATAATAATAACTTTACCGGAACGTCGATGGCTGCATGTGAAAGTAGACGATGACGTCGACGGGAAAGCTGGCGTAAACGTAATTGCTATTGGCAGCACTGGCCGCCCAGGAGCTTTCCATGTTTTCCAAGGGGAACATGGCATTGGTTTGAGCGCCGCTTTGAAAGTTCGTCTTGCTCGGTATGGGCTCCAGGGTCTGCTCGAGGAATTCCAGAATGTGTGGACTGATGATCGTTTCCTCTGGAATGCTCTGCAAGGTCATCCACGCGAACAGGCTCGCTTTCTTAGTATTAGATTTCTTTATAATAGACATGGATGTGTTTAAAAGTGGATTGTCGAATGATATGCGGGGGGAGAGCGACTCTTCCGAGACCGTTTTCGACTCGTAATGGACCTACAAAATGTCGAAAGGAAATATATATATATATGTATGCATTTCGTCGTTTTTATAGCAACGAATCACTTTTATTATTTCGTGTAATATCAAGTAGAAATCGTGACGAACCTTAACGTCCAGGCCGGGAATGTGAAATATTGTTAAATCTACTAAAGGCACATTTGCATGATGAATATATCGTAATCTAGATGAACCAGTGTTCGATTTATCTTTGCTGCTGCTTATATTCTTTCGCCCGCTACTGGGACTGCTCGGTTGAAATTCAAAGGTCCCTCCGGAACACGAGCGTTCCTTTTTCATTCTACTCATTCTGCCACAGGATATTAATTTCAATTTAATTTAATATTTACGCGACGAGGGGCTGTAAAATTATCGGCTATTTACAAAACATTTACGAACGACAACAGAACGTACAGTTTCAATTCGTCTTCTCTTGCTGGATCTTTGGTGTGCAAGACGCATTTGCCACTGTTGATCAAAACCTTGACGTCGAGCTCGAAATCGATATTCGGTTCGTGCGGCTTCTGCGGAATGAAGTACGACGAAGCGCTAGTTTGGTCCTTGGCGAGAATATCGAGAAGTGGAACACTGTTTTTTTTTTTTAATAAAACGCACGTTAAACAATAGCGATCGCTTTGAAGCGTATATTATAAATCATACGTATTCTAATAAGTTATTCTAATGCTCGCTACTACTACTACTACTACTACTACTACTAATACGCACTTTCCTTCCATGCTATTGTAACTGGACGTCGTACTGATGTCTTTGTGTTTCTTTCGTAATTCGACTTGTTCTCCTTCGATTTCTATTGTGTCGGGCCAGTCTAGGTTCCCTTCGGGCAAGCTTAATTCAGATCCTGCACTAGGTAACGACGATTGCCTGTACAATAAGATAATTATAAATTTCACAATCGTTCGGTTTTACAAAGAATCTAGTAGAATTAAATTTAAATCCCCACCTGCACATCGAATGAGTATCTCTAAACGTTACTCTCGGCCCATTGATTTCCCTTACTTTAAGGGAGGCGGACCTTAAACGTTTAAATCAATACACGCGTAAGACATTTGAAAATATAAGGTATAAGGTTTTGTAGTAGGAAAGTCGTGGGCTTACCGGCTTGGGCCGCTTTTGGGGCTGCTTTCGTAACTGCCGGAATTCGCCGAATTCATTTCCGCGTTCAAATCCTCTGGACTTCCCAGTTGATGCTCCGGTGTCGGGGATGGCACGATAAACGATCTTGATCTATAATTATTCGATTTGCTTTCGAGGCCTAACTTTTCCCTTATGCCCGAGGCTTTGACCGACTGTCTCCTTAACTTTTGTATCATATCCCTGAAAATAAAATACACCCGTTAACATCCCGTTAACATCCATTATCAATATTATCAATATCATTATCATTATTATTATATATACCGCCTAAAGTCCTTGAAAACCATAGCCTCCAGCTCGTGCAATCGTTTCATTTCTTGCTCGATAGTCCCGTGCGATGCACCCAGTGACCTCAGGTCGTTGATAATTTTTGCTTGTTCGTTCATCTCCTTCTCGATCAATTTCGAGCGTTTCTTAGCGTCCAGAGATGGATCAAATACAAAAGCTGGTAAACTGTCCGTCCAGTTCTTTGACTTTTTCATCAAAATACTTTCCTGGCTCGTACTGTTTTCCGGCTGATCCATGTCGTCGCTATCGCAATCTAACGTCGTGAAGGTATCGTCCTCGGAGCCGGTCAGCATAGTCAATGTGTGCCCGAGCGCAGAAAGCTGTTGACCAACGCTAACGTCCAAATGAATATCAACGCCCTCCATTTGCCATTGAACATTCAGTATCCACTTTGCGTTCTCCGTAACTTTGGCTTTGTCAAACAAGAAAACACGTAAAGCATTAGTTATTACTGTTTTATTAAACACGCGTGTTCGTAAAGAACATTTATAAGCAAATAGATGTTTTATGCTACCGGATTTGTCTTGTTTCTGAGCTATCGTTCGGCTACAAACTTCATACGTTCCTTCCGATACGACGCATAAATTCATAATACTATTATCACTCATGTCTGGCTTCCAGTCGTCCAATGACGTTTCAAAGTCTTCCGCGAACCGTAAACATAGGCCGACGAACCTAATAATAATAATAATAACAACAATAACAACAACAATAATAATAATAAAAAATATATATATATATAATTTCGTATAATTTCATTGCACGCGCGCTTATTGTCTATTAAAATTAATTATAACGAATTATTCACCTTCCTTTGCTAACTAAACTACCACTGCTACAAGCTGATATACTAGTGTTTTCCAAAGTTATGACAACGGCGCCACGCGATTCGCCATCGTACAATCCCCGACTCAGGCCCCAGTTCTTAGGCGGTAGTGGATTTAATGGAATGCATATACCCATATCGTCTATGGTTAATTGTAAAAATAGTGTTCCTAAGTGCGGGGCAGCCAATTGACTGGTTAATTGGCCAAAGGGGACCTTTTCAAAAACTTGTTGAGTCGCAGTCAGCACTTCCTTATTTAAATTAGCCCTCTTCTCGTTCCAATACTCGTACGCATTTTTATAATTCAGCCAGACTAATATAGCCTTGTCCACAGCCATTGGTTGAATATAGATTAACGGCCGCTTAAGCGTTATTAGAACGACCTCTTTGTCCTCCCCCTGAGCCATTTCCTCCTGAAAAGCGTTTCTCAAGCCAATGCGCGTATTAAAAAAGGCGAATTGCTGGAACTCCGGCTCGGCCTCCTCGAACATGACGTTCTTCAATAGCTGGCCGAGGCTCAGGTTTATGTCGACCTGGGCTTTGCCGAACAGCTTCATGTAAGGATTCGGTTGCGTCGATCCAGAGACATTCTGAACTCGATTAGAAAGCTGAAATTCAAAGGCCCCAGTCTCGAGGCGCACTGCCGAGTTCGTTGGCGTCGTTGCCGTCAGTTGAATTCTCTGTTGAATTTAATTTAAGGATTCAAAGCATCTGAAGGAATGAGCAACAAGTCAGCGCTCGGTAAACCAAAAAAATGGATACGAACTTTAATGCGTATGACGAGAGAGAATAGAATTCTCTTTAAACTGGAAGTCGAGCCAGGCTCTTCGTCCTCTAGCCATAACGGCACCGGCTTCTCACCCCCGTATACCTTTTGCACGACTTCGTTCACCTCCTTCATAAAAACTTTTTGCACAAATACCAAGTGGTTCAAGAGATCTGTCGTTAAAGAGTGCTCGAACACTCCGATGTCCGCTGTAGCATTCAGGTAGCTTCCCTGCCTCAGAACAACTCCGTCTAATAACAATATCAAATAACAACAACGACATAATTAGGCGATAATTAGAAACCGTAATTATTATGGGGAGATTAATGTGTCGGTAAAAATTACCGGCAATTTTGCTGTCGTTTAAATTACTACCGCCATCCTGGATGTACTCCGCGGACACGTGCACTTTGGGCAGTTCTATGCTAGCCTCGGACGGCAAGTTCGCCTCCGTCACCTGAAGCTTCGTGGTAAAGCTGAGACTGTGGTACGGCAGGTCGATGGTGAATTTAGCTTTGCTACCGGTTATCCCGGAACTATTGACTTGATCCATTTTATACTGAGCCTGGAGTGACGGCAGTAACGCCGCCGTTATACTCAGGCTCTGTAAAATAATGTGGAACTGCATAACTATCGGATCGAGTAAACTAGATTCCACTTGGGGCTTGTTAACGTTGACGGCTGGCGCTCGGGGATACTGGCGAGGACTTCCGGGTATTACGTCCGTCTCTTCTTGCTGCTGGCCACGAGCCATTCTCGACGACGTCCTCGTTACTCGCAGCTCCTATAAAAACCAATATATATATATATATATGTATATATTTTCCTGGACATTTTACGAGGTTAAGCGAGTCCAGTGCGCGAAATACATTTCTAAATAACCATTCAAAAGAATAAGAATAATACAGCTAAGGTTCGAATTACCTGTAGCGTCGATGACAATTGCTTGCTACCCCTAGTCATCATCCCGTGGAGGGCGACAGGGTGCTGAGGAATATCGATATTCACGGCCCCGACAGTCAGTAAGCCACTGTTCTTGTCCTTCTGTTTCCTGGTGACGCTCGAGTACAAGGCCTGCGATTTACCGACAGTGACCTTGACGACGGTCTGTTGACTGGGCGCAACCCCTTCCAGCAGTACGATCATCGTCCTCCCGATCTGGCCAGTCAAGCTGCACTCCAAGCTGGCGGGCCGAGTTTTCTTACGACACGTCAGGCTCGAGTGCAGACTCGTGATTTCCGCCTCGAGCTTAAGACCGCTCAGTGTCGCCAATAATCGTGTCCTATGAATCCTCGCTACTCCGAAAATAATCAGTCTCGTTCTTTCGCCCGTAACCACGCCTGCAAATGCAAACACAAATACAAATACTAACGCGAACGCGAACGCGAACGCGAATACGAAAGCGTCGTTACAATTTACTTGACCCACCCCCCACCCTCCCCGACCTTTACAATGCTTTACAAGGATCTACGGCCTATTAAACTATGAGACTCCGTCGCTTACTTAGTTCACGAGGCGGGGGAATAGGCGTTGAGCTGGATTCTACGTTTAAGCCCTTTTCCACGTCAGTCTCTTTAAGATCGCTCGGAGCCTCGTATTTCTTAGTACTCTTGGTATAATGGTCCGCAGTGTCAGCCGGCACGGATAGCCGATGCGTGATCATTTTCGTCTCCGGCCTTATAGCGTAGAGATCCAGCAAGTAATAGATCGTCTTCCAGCACCTGGGCGCGATGTTCGATATGTTTTTACACTTGTCCGAGAGCAGGCTAAACTTCTCTAAGCCGGAACTGCTGGGACTCGAGCCGAAATTCGGCGTGATGATGCCCTCGCTCAGGTTCATGTAGCCCTTGACGCTCTTGCCGGTGCTCCTTAATTTTTGGGCGAAGCTCTGCGGCCGGGAGCGTATGCTCGACGACGGCGATATTATTTTCGTCTGATTGTTATTGAGCTTGATGCCGATTATCGGCTTGTCCGGCTTCTTCGTATTCTTAATAAATTTCTCATGGATATCGCAGTCTGAAACAAATTGCAAAAGAATGGGAAAAAAGGGGGACGATTCGTCGAGAAGGTCTTGAGATAAGGAAAGCGGGAGAAGGATGACAAAGAGGCCCTTACTCGACGATTCGTTCTTCGTTCTCGTATTGTTGCCGATCGAATTCCCGTTCAACCTCGTGTCCGACTGTTGCTCCTTCAATTCCATCTGCGTGTCCTTGACATTCTGGTACATATTGCTGATCTGGTGCAAGAGTCGCAAAAGCGGCATGTTCACCTGCTGACTGATGTACCGGATATTCAAGCTAAAGTTAACGACCGTGCTCGTGTGCTTCTTCAACTGGCCCCGGGAAATATAAAGAACGTTCTGCTTCTGAATCATGTCGTCGACGCTCATGTCTGCCATTTTCTTCACGTCTATGTCCATGCCAATTTTTTCGCAGAGAAAGGCCGGCGTCTCGGGCGGTATGTCCAAGTAAAACTTCGAGCCCTGTGCTTTCTTCGTTGAATATTTATTATTATCTGAAAGTAAAAAAAAAAAACAATGACGGATTTATTTTGCTAGTAGTTTCTTTGTTGTTGTTGTTGTTGTTGTTTTTTTATTTGTATATTATTTTTGTATTAACGAGCGCGGCAATCAATTACGTATACTTTACTTTTCTTTTTATCCGGGAGCTTTCCGTATTCGCTGACAACGATGTCTATCCGCATGGTTTCTATGATACTGACTAGAGACAAATTCGAGCCCAACGAGTCCAGGGAGGACACGTTGTTGATGTTTCCGGAACTAATGGCTGAGAGCATTTGCTGCGGCATGACCGACAGCGACGATAAAAGCGGCTCGAAGATCAAATGAGCGTCCAGCAAGCGCAGCGAATCCTTCATCGTGTACAGGAAGGCGCCGCTCTGCTCGTCCGAATCCTCCGTATCTTCGGTCGTCATGGTATTTATCTTCGAATCCTGCGCGCATTAGGACAACGAGATAACGTACTTTTTTTTTCTTCTCTTTTTTTCTTCACTTGGTACGGGGCGGGGGGGGGGGGGGGGGACTCGATAACGAGCGAGGAATAATTTAGAAACGTAAAGACAATAAAATCATAATGTTTATAAGAAGCCAAAGGGAAAGTAGCTGATTTTTTTTTTCTCTCAATAAGATATAATAAGATAATAAAACCAATAACAATAATAAAAAAATAAACGAAAGAAGCGTTCGGTATTAAGGCAAGCTTGTTATAATATACCTTGTTGATTTTTTGTTCTGTATGAAAGACCTGGACAATTCATAATAATTAATTAACCTTAATTTTTTATTACAGTTGTTGTTGTTGGGGTTGTTGTTGTAGCAGTAGCAGTAACAGTAGCAGTAGCGGTAGCAGTAATATTTATTGTTGTTGTTGTTGAAAATAATCGATAGAGGGGAGAAAATCTATGTAATTACTAACCCAATTTCCCTTGAGTTGGTTTTTATCGTTATCCTTGATGAATTCCTGCTGTTTCGCCATCCAGCTATAAAGATCCTCGCCAAGATTGATCGGCTTGCTCGATTGATAAGTCGGCGGGGAGATGACTTGATCGAGACTGTTGTTGCTGTGGTGGCTCCCGTGGCCGAAGCCCCCGGAGTATATGCTCGGGTTCGAGCCGAGATGATGATGAGAGATGCATATCTGCGGCGTCTTTTCCTCTCGCAACGTGCCGTAACCTGTGCGTTTAACGTTTTTATACCGTTAAAGGGCTATTTATAATTAATACAGGACCGAAAGCTTTCCGCTCCTAAGCCGACTCGATTATTAAATAAAGTGGAATTCTTGATTTAATTTAATGCCGATCCGCAGTACATTGAATTACGTATAGATCTAGCATTGCGAATATTAAAAGCAGCTTTTAAGCGGAGAATTGAGCGAGGCTGAGGTAACAATGGCTTTTACACTGCGAGGGCATACTGCCTACTAAATCCGGCTAAAGAGGATTATCTTTGATCGATGATACATCAGAGATCGATTTATTTATACTACGAGCCGATTTGGCTAGCTTGCCCAGATAAATTGCTCATCCACTCTGAAGTTAAGTAATTACTGTTAAGTATTATTACTGATGTAACGATATAATCCTTCGAAGCCGGACTTCGAACTACTACGCGTGTCTGCACGTGTGCGTGTGTGTGCGCGTCTCTCTCTCTCTCCCTCTCTCTCTCTCTCTTTATCTTTATCTATCTCTGCGTGTACGTGTACTTACTGATGCTGTTGAGATCTCTGGATTGGTTAAATAGGCTGTTCGTGGTGAGCAGAGGAAAGGCGATACTGACTCTAGTACTCGCTGGTACTTGGCTCGCTTGCAATGACTTCCCTGTCTTGAACAGAGCTAACGGTACAGAGGGTGATGTTAGTGAGTCCGGGTCTGGAGCCGGCGCTACCGGGAAACTGCTATCTTTTTCGCGGGAAGAGGTCACTTGAATCGTCAACTCACCACCGATACCACCACCGCTCACTACACCTACTTCGATCGATACCAAGCCCAGAATTACGTTACAGGATGCTGAGCATCGAACCATATTCAATAAGCACTTACTAACTACGACTCTCTACGTGCCTGTCCGTCTGTCCGTCCGTCTGTCTGTCTGTCCGTCTGTCTTTTGTCCTCTCTCTCTCGTTCTTTCTTCTTGTAATGCGGATATATACGTGTATGTCTCTCTCTCTCTGTGTGTGCGTGCGCGTGTGCGTACGTGTACATACATATTACACAGGTATATATATATATATATACTTTTTTTACAGTATAGTAAGCAGAGGCAGTCTTAAATACATCAAACTTTTCATCCGAAACTCTTCATTCCTTTAATTTCCTTTACACGTATTTTGAAATTGTTTCAAAGTAAGTTATATTTATATTTTACTACAACATGGACAATGACACCACGAGCTTATTTATTTGTAATTTATTTCAAAGTACCTTTACAGACAATATTTAAATATATATAAAAAAAAAAAAAAAAAAACAATTTAACAGACGATATGGTTGTAGTCCCTATTTATTATATATATATATATAAGTCAATTATAAGTGACGTAAATGAAAGCCGATATATTTTTTTTTTTTGAACGAATATGTTATTAAAATATTTATTGACTCGAAGAGCTTCCGATAATTTCCAAATAACCCAGCATAATACGGTGATTGCTTAGTCCAAATACATTTACAATACCTGACATTTTCTCTTGGCCGCTTTTTAGGTGCAAATGCTTATGCATATGATCGGCGTGAATGAGCATTGCGCACTCGTCCGTGACTTCGTGATCGTCCAGATCGCCGCCGCTACCTTCTCCATCGGTCATTACATTGTCCTAAATAGGATACAGTAAAAAAATCTCCTCGTTAGTAAATGAGGCAATTTTAGGATCGTCTATTTAGGTATTCGTCATTACCTCTTCGGGATCCGAGACTGCAAAGGCCACGTTCAATGGTTTAATATGCTTGGCTTTGTAATTGTGCTCCAAAAGCAAAGGCGTGTACAATACGTTTTTCCATTGTCTGCTCAACACTATGACACCCTAAATGTAAATTAAGAGCATTTAGTCAAGCTAATTGTATATTATCCTTCGTATACTCTTCTCAACAATATATAGCCAATATTACTTGTCTTAAGGTCGACAGCGATGGCAAATCAGTTTCTTGAAGATTAGCTTCTATGGCTTCGAGATTCGAAAGCAAAATATAATTTTGAAGAATACTACATAGTTGACAAGACGGATCTTCTTGGAGGGTCTTGGCGAGTGGCGTTAGTCTCCCATATCGACTCTACGATATAAAAATAGCCGTAACTTTTGATAGTTCAGTGACGTATACATATACGTACAAACGTTGTTTTGGGGGACTTACGTACCTTCAAAGGCATATGTATGGCTTGCATATCTAGGGCCTCTGCCATGAGACAGGCGACAACTGCGGTAGATCGGCGATACATGCAACGGAACATGTGAACGATTTGAATGGCGAATCGGTTGCTCGGGTTCATCCAGGCATTTATTGCCGGCGAGGCGGTGCTCAGTAAATTCCAATCGAGCCTCGTATAATCGATCTTGCGCGTTATCGGAGTACGGGGTGGCGCGGCAAAGTTAAACCATACGGTTTTCAGCTCGATTACGCATGAGACGGTATTGCCGCTTAATGGCTTTACGGCGGTCACCGTGCTCACGGCACTGCTGTTCACTTGTTGGCTCGAGCTGTTGATGTTAACGGGCGCTTGCGTTGACTCTTGATCCAGTGTTTCCCCTCCCGAGCCTGCAATTTACCATATAAAATCGTACAACGATTTCCCCGGCCGATCATTCGACTCTCTATACGTATGCTACACTTACCCGTGACGTTATTAAGCTCGTCTTGGCTTTTATTAACGTTCTCGTTGTCGCATGCCTCAGTTTCCGTTTTCTTCTCACTCTGTTCGTTTTCGCCCTTTTCGAACTGCGACCTCTTTACGATTTTCAGCTTTATGCCCTCCAAGCCGCACTCGAACATAATAAAGCCAAGCCTGTCTTCTCCGCATCCCACGGTGAACTCTTCCGTGGCTTCCGGTGCCTTTTCCTTCTTGCCGCGAAACGTAGGTATTTATTAATTGTCGCTTGGGGGGGGGGGATAATGGCATTTACGGATATTACACGCATACCTGTTCGTCCTGTTTGTCTTTGTCGTCGGGCGGCTGGAGCAGATAATAGTCGACGCACTTAAACGGAGATGAAATCCTTGTGCAGGTGAACAAGACTCTCGAGCAATACGACGGTATTGCCGTTATTACAGCGTCTTTCAATATGGACGATTCGTTTCTCAGTCGTCTCAACTGCGTGTGAACCTTGCCGATGTTCAGGGTGACGATAATCTCCTCCTGCTGTTTTTCAGAAGTCTCGATGTAGACGGTCTCGCCTCCGCCGATGTCGGCTACGACCCCCGTGCTCTGGTGGCCCGACAAGAATGCTTTCGTAATCTTATTGACCTTCTTCTGGTTGGGCAGAACCGCCGGCTTGTGGAACGTCTGAACGATTTCGCGCGCCTGTTTTCCCAAGTAAAATCTCGCCGTCACCTCGTCGAAGCAAATAGCGAACAGCGACACGCAGGTCAGATCGCGAATGTTATCCAGGGCTGAAAATGATATGATTTCCTCGACAACCGAGGCCTGCAGTAACGTTACGTTTATCTATAACAATAAGACGGTCGTTGAGTTTTTCAAATCAATTTTTTCAAATCAATAATTCGAAGGAAAAGTCATTGATACGTGACGTGGCGTGGCGTGGCCAAGGTACCTTTGGAAGAATAATGCTTCCTTGGATCTGCGTGGCTATGCACTCTTCGTAAACGCTCGTCTGCAGCGCTATTTTCCCTATTTAACGACACCAAACGACAAATCCATTAGCGGAGGCGAGAATGTCAAATTCGTTACAAAAAAAAAAACAAAACAGAAAAAAAAGTATTTAGCCATCGTTCGTCGTTCGTCCTACCTTCGTCGTTCTTGACATTTCTCTCTGCCGTCGATCGTTTCGAACTCGTTTGCACTTGGCTCCAATAAGACAAGCTCTGATCCTGTTTCAGTACGTTGGCATCTTCGACTCTCTCTATGCACTCCTTGTGCAGATGATTAAGGATCGTCAAAGGGTGCAGCGCTATCAATGTTGGCGTTATAGCGTCGATGAATCGTTGCAGGCATTCCAATACCAAAGGCGTTATCATGATGTCAATGTCTCCTTTAAGCTTTATTATAACTGTTGTACGAGAGCCGCTTTCGTGCTGTACAGTCAGCAGCTCTTCTTCGTCGTTGGGGACGTCATTCGCTTCTTCTAAAAGCATTGCGATTCAAAAGTTAAAAATAAATCCCTTGCAATCGTTACAATAAATCCGATAAAGCAGAAATCTCACAAGTCATTGTTATTACCGTCAGACTGAATCAATGTCGAATTATCCCATACGTATGGATGAGTCGGTGTTCTATTGGAAGACGAGGCTTTGGGCGAGCCGTCGTTACGCCCTATCATTTTCAAGGAAGTGAATCCTTCGGTAATTACATCGTATTTCGGTGTATATCTACCGCCTATGTAAAGCAGTCTTCCATCTTCTGTACGTTGGAACAGTGGAGTTGTGAAGGCGTCACCGCCACTCGGCAACGACGAGCTAAGCCAATTGTTACAGCGGACCTAACCCCAACATTTCATCGCACAAACAATTCTTACATAAAGCAGTAATGGCAGTAGTGGCAGTAGTGGTAGCGGAATTGAATTAGAATTTACCTGAGTCAAGTGGCTGACGTAGCTGGACATTAAAAGGGGCGAGTCGACGATCGGCTTGTTCACTTGCATGTGTAAATTAACCAAGGTCATGTCCTCTTGCGACGAAACGGCCGATATGAAGCTTGTCGATGACACAGACTGACTGTCCGACGAATCCTGTATGAGTTCGTTGTTCTCGGCGGTATTATTAGCCGGGGGATTTTGAAAAGTCGATTTCCTAGGAATCGGCGGAGTCTTGCAGGTACTCAGCGACTGAGGCTTCGGCCTTTCCAGGGTGTGCGCCTTCTCCGGGACGTCTTCGGCTGCATGGGTCACGTTGGCGGAACTTTCGACGATCGACAGATCTGACAGGAACTTCTTCTTTATGCACTCGTTGTGATTCGAGACCAGACCAGATCCGACCAACGAGTGACGTAAACTGGAATTTTGACTCCCGCTCAATCCGTGGCTCGTGTCTTCGTCCGCGGAATAAAATGCTTCCGAGTGGTTTTCCGACGACATGGACACGGTTCTCTGAACCTACAAAAACATACAAACAGTTCACGGCGGTTTTTCACATTTATTAACCCCCTTTACAAGATTTGAAGAAGATGAAGGAGAAGAAGAGGAAGTAGAGGAAGGAGAAGAGGATTACCTCTTGAATGAGCTTATCGTCCGAGTCCGATTGCCCGTACAGGGAGTACTGCGAATCCGAAACATTGAGCACATCGGTGTCCTTGGGTAGCGATCGAGCCGGTTCGTTTAGATCCAATGGGCTCCTGGCTAAGGCTGACGGACTCGCGTTCTGTAGCTGCTGATCCGTTTCCTGAATGTTAAAATAATCTACGGACAGTTTGGAATCCGACGCACTACTTTTAGGGGTACTTTCGATCTCCGGGACGTTAAGAATGGATTTACTTCGTTGGGAGTTCAATTTCGAGTCGGAATCCAACTTTGGTGGCAAATGCGTTATGGGGCTAGCGTCGACTAAACGAGAGTACGGAACATCCTTCATATTGTTGCCTCTGAAATTCGTTCGACGTCAAACGGTATCAGGCACGTCTTGTGTTGTCACGAACGTTTTTATATTGCGCAAGTATATTGCGCTTTTTAGTTGAAAAAGTTCAAGTGAATGTCGGATACCTGTGAGACGTGTACGAGAAGCGTCTACTGAGAGGCTGCTTGTTGTTGTTGCTGCTTGCAGCGAACGGACTCGTTGAAATCACACTCAGTTTCGGACTGTCGCTCTCGTCAATGCCGCACGTTTTATTTTGACTGATGACGGATTTCGATCTCTCGATAAAGACTTTAGAGCCATGTATCCTCGGTGGCAATCCCGGGAACGTCGACGGATACGTATCTTGCAGAGTTATGTCTTTCAAACTATAAGGCGGCGTATGAAAAATTAGCTGATCCTCGTGTAGAATCGATTGTCCAAAGCCTTTTTCTTTTTCTGGCTCGAAAATTCTAAAAAAAAAGAAAAATAATAATAATAAACGAAAACAAAAAAACAGTTTGCTCTTGATCGAATTTAAGATTATAAACGATTTACGACTTGTAATTTACCTGTAAGCCGCAATGTTTATACCATCTTGTAGATCGTGATAACTTGGTTTAAAAAATCTTGATCCATTCCTATTGTTACCGAAAAACGCACAGCCACCGATGCATCCGCACTTTGCTACTTTTGGCCCGGAATCTTGTACCCACAAGAACCACAATCTCTTTGTCCTCTCATCGTGAGTTTTCAAATATTTATTTTGTACCAAGTGCAAATTATGCTCCGGAGTTGGAAGGGAGAGTGCGGCCTCAATTACAATGGGTCCCATCGATACCGAGCCAACTTCCAGCCAAATGTCCGATCCATCGGCTGCAATACATTGCATTTAAATAATTATAAATTTTCTCCTGTACGGATTTTCTTACGTTACTTTTTTTTACTATATCATAATGTAAGCGAACCTGATAGTCGACTGCTGTTGTTATTGTAAGATTTACTGCTGGCAGTGGTATTGGTATTACTGTTGCTTGAAAAGTAACCGACTGCTGAAACAAACTGTCGAACCAACACTGTGGGCAATATTCCTGTGACGCCAGCCTTCACCTGCTGTCCGTGCAAGTTGCAAGTAGATACACGAATGGGGGAAACCCAAATTTGTGTAGCTGTACCACTCTCTTGAAGATACAAATCAAGAGAATCTATGGATACTCTTGTCATTCTGTACTTAATGTCTTCGGAACTGGGGCACCTGAGGATTAAAGTCCATTTCTTAGTTAAAGAGTAAAGTGGCATTGTAAAGTAATCGAGTCGAGTAACGTACATGTAATGCTTGTTGATGTCGCTGTCAGCACATTGTAGAGGCGGAAGGCCATGATGGCATTGGTTTGGTAAGCCTGGCGATCGAAGGCAGTTTTCAGCATTCTTGGCGATCAGCATAAAAGTCTCTAGGGATGTAATCAAATGATGCAACTGGGGTGATGTGATTTTTCCACTTAATTTTCCAAGCTGAACTTCAATTAGCCAAGCGTACTCCAAGGTCTCTTGATCCAGGCTTCGACCTTCGTTGCTAAACATTGCGTGGCCTCTGAGCTGCAGGGCACTCAACATCAGGTGTCCCCGATTCAAATGCTTTTCCTTGTTCGTTCTTGAAACATTATCCGACAGAAGTAAAATCGCCGGAGACAACAAGAGTTGCAATTCCGTTTCCCTAAAGCCTTTCTTCATTTCGAATCCAAAACGCTCGAGCAGTATAACTGGACAGGGTGGGTCATTGTCGTTACAATTTTTTAACAAGTGCGCTTGAATATCGTGCATAATAATTCCAACGGTCACTTCCATGGGTCGATATTCTCTAGAATCAAAGGGCTTGGATTTTACGTCTTCGTCTTCCATTGACGTTTCGAGGCTGTTGTTTTGAATATCCTTATTCTTCTCTGTTTTATTGTTCGCGGAACTGGATCGCGTCTGATGCATATCCGTAAACGTCTGATAGTCGCCGAAAATATTTTCCTTAAGGTGTATGAAATGCTTTATAAGCGATCCATTCAGAAACAATACGGACGGTCCTATTTCAAGCTCAAGATTGACTTTGTCGGGCTCTAACGTCAGGGGATCGAATTTCTGAGTACTTTCTTTGGTCCAGTGGAGCCCCGGGGACTTTCGACACCTTGGTATTCTTATCGGGGAGAGTAAAATCTCTTCCTTCTCCGGTGTGGTGATGTTCGCCTGCGGCTTCGGGCCCAACGGTGGACAGGGATGATATACGTAATTGATGCTTAAAGCGACGATCGGCACAGACCAACAATCCACCCAACCCAGGCCTTTCTGGCATACGTTGCGCCACTTTTTCGTTTGATTGAAATCCGAGGTGCGCTTTGAAATCCCATCGCGGCCTTGAATGCGTGCATTTTTATCCAAAGCTATGAGGATGTTACGGTTCGTATTGACCTCTGGCAAGTAGAATGACAAGTCTACGCTTTCGCCCTGAATCCAGAAGCGCAGCGGTATTGTCGGCGGTAGGAATTCAGTAAACGGTAAATCGAAGGACAAATCGAAGGTTTCCCCGCAGAAGGCTATGTGCGAATTTTCCTGATTTTGTGACGAGCAGTCGACCCAATTGAATTCATTGCATATTGTTATAATTTCGAACTCTTTCAACAGCAGATTGAACTTCCAAATGTACGGTACGAAGTACAGGAGGTCGGGCCTCGACTTGTTTGACCAATCGCTTATCATATCTTGAAAGAATTCTTTATGCGAGTAAACTAAATTGGCCGTGGCCTTGCACCCTGTTAAATTTAACGTCCATTCTTGATCGTCGTTCCATATTATAGGATAATGGCACTTAATACCGAATTCCAGGGTCTCGCTCTCGACTAAGCTTCGATACTGAAGGCTAGTCGTCGCCTCAAGATGTAACAATTGGCCAGTAATTTTAGTCGTATAACCATTTTGCAGTACTATCCAAGGCATTGTAATCTCTAAGTACGAACCAGGCCCGACGTTCACGTGAATGGCGTTTGTCTCTTTATTCTTACTAAATAAAATGTCTATTGTGGCTTCGTTCAGGGTCGATAGCCGTACGTCAAACGATTGTACTTGACGCTTATCGCCGGGTACTGGAGCCTTCGTAATCTTCAATGGCTGATAATCATTGGGGAAAAAGAATTTAAACAAATGCTCCCGTTGTCGATCGGCCCATGGCCCGTAACTGAAGTCGGTCCCTTTACCGCATTTTATATCTATTCCCCAAATGGGTGGCATAGCTTCAACCATATCACCGTTCACCAATCTGATCATTTCCGGATGTTCGGGAACAACACCCGGCTCATCCATATAGTAATACAGTTCCATGTTATTTGAGCTCAGGATTACAAATCCTTCTCCCATATAACGCGGTGGATCATCTACCATTCCAGTATATTTAGGGCTCGGAGCTAATATAACTTTAAAATTCTCTGCTTTACACTTTGTGAAATGCATAAAATGATCATGACGGGATGCTGCTGGTTTTGTTGAATAGACAAAATGGGCTTCCTCCACCGTTATCGACAATGTTGTAGGAACTAAACAATTGCCAAAAACCAACCTTCCCTAAAAAGATTAATCGGATAATTTGTAATTCATATATTTATTAATACAAAATTACATGTTTACTCAGTGAAAGCTGAAATACTACTACTTATCAATGCTTATTGCACGATACAATGTCCATGTAATCATTACGTTTCAACAAAATTATTAACAATAATAAAACTCATGATAACTCACTGTACAAACGTCTATTTTTATAACTGGTATTAAGTCCCTCCACGTTCTAGCAATTACATAAACCTCTTTTCGCCTAATATTATCAACATGTCTTGACACATCTATAGCAGTAGATTGTTGCCTGTTTTTCTTACGTTTTTTCTTTTTAATCTCCACATCTTGCTCATCGTTAGTACTAGTATGAATTATATCTTCTGTGAATATTTGTGGTGTAAGGCCAAAAGTTTTTTCTAACTGTGCATACATCTGACAACGATTATAACAATGTAGTTCAAAACCATTAAGCACAACGGAAAGACGCGTATCAGAATGTGACAAATCTAGAATATTAATTAATGTTATTAAATTTAAATTATATTAATTAGTTTATTTTTAGTTTATATAATAAAACCTTCTGAAACATCCTTTGGAACATAACTTCTCCACCATCTAAATATAAGATATCCATCTTGAACTCTTACTGAATAATCTGTTGTAACGTAAGCTACATCTCTAAACATAATTTTACCACTAAGCGCGCACAACGTAAACGATCCTTTAAAATGAATTAGCAACAATGATTATTAATACAATGGGGTTTAATTCCTTCTTTCTGTCAATATACGTACCAACTTTAACATATTCATCTCTTCCTATAAATCGATTTAACAATTTTGTTAAAATATATCCAATCACTCTGCTATTGTAATAAGTTATATAAATGACCCAAGAAATTGCTGATACTAAAGAACAAAGTAACCAAATGAAGTTACTGTCCATCTTAAGGTTTTCAAGATTGACATGATCAGAGTAATTCCAATATGCTCGGGATACCCCCATTAGGGATGGAGGCATTGTTGTAAATATTAAGTCTCCCATTTCTTTTAATTATACAGTCTTGTAAAGTCAAAGCCAATGTCTAATTTTAACATCATCTGTATTACAAGAAGCAATTGTGTTATTGAGAGAGAGAAAAAAAAAAAAAAAAAAATAAATAAATAAATAAATAATAACAACAAAGAGAGAAAAAAAAGACAATATTCAGATTGACCGATTACTCACAAATAAAAAATGCTAACAAAATGAATGCGTTATTGTAATAATGTTATTGTAAATAATAGTACTTTTGGTATTCATAATTGTAGTTTGTAAATAATGATGAAGCTGTAAATGTTAACTAACAGTCATACGCAGACATGTTCATAGATTTACCTACCATTCTGCCAATGACTTTTCATTTTTCTAGGTCCTCTCATTCCTTCATTAGCGAGGCAAGGCGACTGCACCCTGACGTTCATGGTGCTTTGTTTATAAATATAACATTTCAACAAAGCAGGTAAAAATAACAAGAGCCATTGGCTGCGACGGAAATCCAAAAGCTTCTCGAGCGGTACTCCATATTAAATCAAAATATAACACAGAACACTTTCAAAACATTTGACAACGGCGTTTACGGCACTTAGAGTGATACGAGCACCATAATAAATATCGTGTGTGCGCTTACGCACACCCAGCGGCTTAATGCATATACTGCATATATGTATGCTCATAATTTATATGTGCATTTAAAGTCTTCTCCGAGTAGACTGGCACGTTGATTACGCGTAAGCATCAGTATGTATTCCATCTACCACCTCGTCCCTAATGATCTATAACCTATAATTCGCAGATAAAAAGGTGAGTATCCGCTTCTGGCCTGGGCGACCTATACGAGGAAAATAATCCATGTGACAGCCGTCTGCAGTCGTTTGTATCAGGAGGGATTGCAGCCAGACCAGACGGGCTTCGGTCCCTCCTACCCGTAGTAAATTCCACTCTGTAATGTGTAATATAAGCTTGTTTTGTATCCTACGGAGTAAAAAACGGTAAAGAGGAGAGTAGCAGCAGGTCATTTGACATTTGACAGGGACCAATAGCGGAATAGCTATGAAAACTCTGTATTATTAATTTCTAATTTGACCGTCAACCCATAAAGGACAGCTTTAATATTAATTATTGATCGATTCTTTAGTTTTTCTCATTATCATTACTTTATTTCGGATTTCGTATAAAAAAAAAAAAAAAAAAAAAATCATCAACTCCTCTCCTTTACTCGACTCTTACTTTTAATCATTTTAATCATCAATAACGACAAATCATAGTGAATTTTTTATTTTTATACTTAATCGAATTATTATATTAAACATATTTTTTATTCGTACAACTTGTATTTTAAAATACAATAATACACTAGTAGACAGACAAAATTTTAACTTATTACTAGAGATCGATGCTTTCTTTAATAAACCACAACTTATTGTTAACAATAACATTTTATTTAATAACTAAGTGAATATATTTATATATAAATCAATACTAATATTAATGAGAATATATAACAGAACATCTTAACAATATATACGTAAGTATTTTTCGATTCCTATAAAAATAAAACAAATTGTTATAGTCTAAATATATTTATGAAAAATGTTTAATTATATTGTAGTTTATAACTATTAATTAATAATTATTCAATTTTTGAAATGAGTAAGTATTTTGAAAACGTATATTCAATTTCGAGTGTTATTATTGTGTATTGGGTATTATAAAAAAAAAAGCTTATAATTTACTTAAAATTATTAAAATTGATTATTATTTCTAAAGAGACTTTAACTTTTAAAACAAATGTAATAGAATGAAAACTTATGTTTTTATAAAAGTATAAAGGTATGTTCTTCCCTCGAAGCCTTATCATCAGTTGGTTAATCAAAAAACATTTACCAGGTAAATCGCATCTAAAAGCATTTACCATATAAATCGCACAATCATTTATTAAAAAGCTATGATATATGTGTCGGTGTATGTGCAACAAATGATATATATATACATAAATAGAGAGAGAGAGAGAGAGAGAGAGAGATTTAGCAAAAGAGAAATTTAAAAAATTTAAAAAGTATGCCAGACATTTGTTAAAATTAATATTAAATAACGTCACTTACGCTTTTATTTAATATATCGATGCAGATGAATTAAAATAATAATTATCCAACTTTCAAAAGAGACAAGGTTTATTACAACAATCGTTGAAGGCATCGAATGCAATTTTGAAGATAATTCGAAGTTATTGCTGTAAAGTAATTGGTGAATGCATGAACCCAGTTGAGGTCATATCACGTGATCCGACCGGAAGACTCATTAGAATAATTTGACGGATGGATCAAATAAATCCACGATAATGGAAACCGGCACTACTGCAGAACGTGATCATGAAAAATGAAAGCAAGATAATTGCGAACTACACTGAAATATTATTAACAAAATACTTTCCCCGTAAAAATAGAATGTTAATGTCGTTAACGGATTGTTCGGGACAACTTGTACACGTAAAAACTATTTATCTATATTGCTATTTTCGAGAGATGTTATCTTTCGAGTGTTAGGCTTTGTTGTCTTCGAATTCCTTTTATCACGTACAAGTAAATCATTCTAATGAAAGATAATTTCGTATAAAATTACTTTATTAAATGAGGTAATTTATAATAAAATTATTACATTCTATACATATAGCTTGTACCATTTGTATTGTAAAATTATGTTTTTGTCATTACTTTTATGTACGTAAAATATATGTAAACAACACAATGACGTATAGATAGAAACGAAGCATGCTGCTAGCTGTCGTATTTACACATTTGCATGTAAAATTTATAGGCTTGTTATGTTTTAAGTAGACATTACTTACCTCCCTCTCGTCCTGCCATACATTTAATAATTATTAGAACGTTAGGATAAGAGTGACTTTGTGAAATCCAAGTCGGTATCGAATTACTTAGACAATATTGATCCATAAAAATCAAAACGTAATCTAAAAACATAATGCAAAAGAATGTTTAATAAATGTTACTCACGTATAAACTATTTGAGAAAATTACCCTTGCGGTCCATTCTATTCTAATATTAGGGTAATCGTTAGTAATAAGTATGCACGGGTATCCATCTTTTTAGATTTTACGAAAAATATAGGTAGTATTAATCCTGACGATAAAGGCCGCTTCTTGGAAAAACGCTTGAGCGTTTGGAAACACATCTCTGCCGTTATTTCAAATGATTTTCTCAAACGCCGCACAGAATCTTTGTGAAAAAATATATTTATTATGAAATAAATAATAAGCCTTTAAAGATTAAAAAAAAATTAAAAATATTTAAAAGTTTTAATATTACTAAAACTGTTTCGGGGCCAAGTAATCTATCGTTATTGATGTCATTGCATTTGACAACAATAGTTGGAGAATAATATGCTTTCAGAAACGTTTAATGTTTTATCTAATTTCAATTACAATTGATTAACAATTTAATGATAACTTTATTAATTCCAGGAACAGCTTCCTACATCTAATACCTTTGAGATTTCCATTTGATATTAGAATTCAATTATAAAAAAAACCAGCACATGCTTACGTACATCGGATATTGAATTCTTAACAATTTTCGAACGAATTAACTATTAATCAAATTTGCGATTATACATAAGCAGCGCGGTATGCAATAAATAGAGAAAGCATGCACTATACAAACATGTAAAGGCGAGTAAGAAGAAAGAGATTAAATTCAGCTACACAACCTCTCTCTTTTATTTTCTCTTAAATGTATACATATATATACATATATACACATATTTTTATGTGTTTCCTTTAATTTTATGTTTCTTAGAATTATTCTTAATCCGCGAAGATTTTATCATTACGACATATAGTGAAATTCCGTCAAAATGTGTTGAATTATAAATATAAATCTGTATACTTATAAATAATGAAGATACGTATTCGAGGATCCGTAATACAAGCACAAAAATAAGGGCATACGCAAATAAAACTTAAAAAAATGACTCGATCATTATCCTGTGATTTAAAAAAAATTTTGTTCGCTCGTCATTTCTCTCGATCTCGATGTTGCCGTATAAATCATCTCGATAATATTACCATTCGAAGGCAATTATAATGGAAATGCAAAATTTCTCTAATATCCAGCCTCCTCTTGCTATCAACGATGACAAGTGAGGAAAACAGTTTGACACTTACCAGGAACAGTTGATAAAATTTACGTTCACTTCGCAGAAATTCTGCATTAAAAATGAAATACAGGCCTTAAGAGATCGTGAGATCATATTGTGAGGCTTTTTACAAACTTTTCAAAATAAAAACGAACGACTTGGCTAATAAAATTTATATTAAAAAAATTAAAAAAAAGAAAAAAAAAAAAAATTTATTTTTCACATAATTACGGAATAGGAATATAATTATAATTATAATTTTTAATTATAATAAAAGAAAAGTAGAGAAAAATTATATAATAAAAGTTTCAGAATGTGCGTAATTAAATTTAACTGATTTAACTTAAAGGAAGGAGAGCTGAATTTTCTAATCACCCGAAAGTTTATAATCAATTTTTTTTTTTTTTTTTTTTTTCCGTAATTTCCTCAATAATAAACAAGCTTTCACGGACATTGGTTTTTTTAAAGGAAATAAAAGTCTAATTTTTAATTTAAAGTCAAACTAATGAAAATATTAAATAGTTTGTTAAAATTTCGAATACCTCGGCCACAAACAATACATGCGCATTCTTAATGTAACTTACTGTTATTTAATGTTGGATTTAAAATTTTTCACTCCGTTATACAATGCTATTGATATTTAATTTTAGATTCTCATCGTATTCACACACTTTCTATACATTAATAACATAACTTTCTGAATAATATTACTGCGTGCAATATTTTAAAATAAAATTCTAATAAAAAAAAACAATAAACACTAAATTATAATAAACGATAGCACATTGGAATATTATAATATTTACTTTCCTTGGCTAGTATATACTTTTACGTTTCCAGTTCTAATAAAGATTTTCGTAAAGGTGCATTCTTTAATGAATTTTTCACTTTATACTTTTTTTTGTAAATGCATTTTTCAAGAAATATTTCATAAGTCATGACTGCAAACAATCCAATAAATGAATGTATAAAAATAATATTATTAAGTATTGAGTATCGTCGTTGTAGGCATAACAACAACAACAACAATAATAATAATATAATAATAATAATAATTAATAATAACAACAATAATAATAATCTAACGAGTGTGAAAGTTTTTGTTTCACATTACATTAGAAACGTATACAGTTAAACAATACATTATTATTATTATCGTTATTATTGTTGTTGTTGTTGATGTTTTTAAAAATCAATCATCTATTTAATTGAATGTTTTTATATTTACGTAGCTTTAATTAACTGAGACACACACGTATTTGCATAAGCGTGCACATATGTTTTGAGAAAAATAAATAACGGTAGAACTATGAATGAAAATTCGGGCAAAAACTTTCCTTTACATTGTTATTTATATGCAATATCGTAAAATATACGCTTAAATCGATAGGACGATGTATTTAAAGCCGATTCTTCATTTTGACTAGGAATTATAATCCGGTTACGGTAGGTATTAAATAATTTAAGCACATCCATACGTATGAAATGATTTGCTAATTACGCTCAGCGGGTCGGGTTTTTATTTTTTTATTTTTTTTATTTTTTTATTTTTTATTATTTTTTTTTTTCTTTAACGCTGAATTTATGCCTCATTCTCGCGCATACTATAGCATTCGCCAAGTAGTAGCGCATTCCCTCACTCCTGAAACATAGATTGTACGAGAAGATTTTAAGCTATGCGCTTTCTGCTTGGCGAATTACCTCCTTGCCTTTAATAATAATGCTATTCTTTATCAATTGACGTTTGCTTTTATTCTTTTTCTTCTCCTTTTCCTTTTCTTTTTCCTTTTCCTTTTCTTTTCTTTGCAAAATATGAATCCGTACGGCACGAAGGCGCTTATAATGACGCCAATAAATAATGTTTATTGCCTTTATTTTACATTGCATGCAAATATTAAAGTGATCATTTCTCTTCACTGTTGTTTATGTAATAAGCAGATAGAATAGATAAGTAGACGTGTACGTGTGCGTGCGCTCGTAATAATTAATTGTATTCCAAAAAGTATTTCTTTACCTTAAAAGGAGTACACGTTATTCATTTAAATAATTAATTTAAAGTTTAATTTGCCGATGTCAACGACATGCGCGTCGGATAAATACTTCTCGTATTTATCATTTTACATGCTTATTAGAAACCATATGAAATTAAATTGAAGAAGGAGAAAAACCTTTTACAATATTTAAGAAATACGCGGATAATTAATTTCCTAATGATAAAGTAACATTCATAATGGTAAACGGTTTTATCAAATCATCGCAGAACTTGTGGATGTAATTATGCATCTAACGAAAAAAAAAAAAAAAGAAAGAAAGAAAAAAGAATTAATACGTACATGTGAGGAAATCCAATGCAATTATACAAGTTTCATTTTACGAAAGAACGCCCTTGACTGTTTGGCTAAAATATACAAGTAGAGGTAATATTTGTAGAAAAAGTAAGAAGGAAATATGAAATTAAGCGAACCAATGAATGGAAAATAGAATATTTAAAAGCACCATTCTGTTAAATAATTTATCGCTTAGAGAAATGTAATTTCAATCAGAAATTCTCTTGCATATCATCTCTGAAGTTTTCCGTGAGAAAGGATTATTAGGAAAAAAAAAAGCTTAATTTCCCAATTCGCTTAATTTATAAAAGAAAAATATTTAGGCACGAGGAGAAATAAATGATACTCGAATTATTATCTAGAAGTCTAACGTTTAATATTTCAACTTTCAAAATACATTAATAATATATAAAAATAATAACAATTTTCATAAAAAAAAAAAGAAATAAAAAACGTATTGTGCGTTTATAAATAAATCAATAGTTTACGGTATAGATAATTCGTTGCATTAGAACGTTAATTGTTATTGCAATAAGGTAAAATTTCTATCCGTTAATTTATTCTACGAGTTTTCTCAAGTGGTCATTTGAATTTAAATAAATTAATCGCGGGCAAGTCGCCCGATTGATGTTATAAAAATATATAGTTCACAAACGACTTAAGCGTCGGCGACGATGAATATCAAAGGGCACACAGAGTCGGTCGATCGCGTTTCCTGTATTACTTATATAGACTTCTGTATGTGGAACTACGAATGACATGAAAAAGTAGAACGAGAGTGCGTAGGCAAGAAACAAATTAAATATTAAATGAAAAGAGGATGAGTTACTTCATGAGCAGAGGACACATGAGAAATACATGTATGTTTAAACGAAGATTACACAAGCGATTACGTAAGTATCGAATATTATTCGAGACAATTTTTTCCATAGAACTTTTATTTTATTCTAAGATTTTATTTTATTTAGATGATGCAGTTTTCTTTTCTTTTTTTTTTTTTTTTTTTTTGTTTTTTTTTCATAGCACAGCACGAAGGCACAGTCTTTATTCAGTATTTCGATAGGTAATTTAGCCTTAATATTATTATTATTATAATTATTTTAACACGTTTGCGAGGCATGTCTTTATAAAAAGACACAAGTAAATAAAATTCCTTAATAAATTAAGCGGTTTAGTAAAAATTTGTAAAACATTTAAAGCGATCGAATCCCGATGTTTTCAGCCGACGATTTGTTAAATTCGATAAATATTTCGAACACGTTAATCATAATAATGTCCAATGTGAATTTACGACGCAGGGGCGAAAATAATCCACGTACGTGCACGTATATTTACATTTAAAAATCGTAAAAACGTTAAAAATCCACTTATGCCGTGTAATTATAACACAACATATGTTAAGAGCAAGTAAACGCTCGTTTTACGGGTTATATAAGACTTTGTAATTTTTAGAAATTTTGAATTTATAATTTAATGGCAGGTGGATGTTTTATATCTGTATACATAATTAATAAATATTTAAGTCAGATGTGTCTTTTTAAAATCGCTGGGAATATTTTATGATACATTAGCCAGCGGTGCTTTTAAAGTTTTACGTTCGAGCGTCAATAATTGTCGGAAAGAGTGACTTGTCCTCTTATTTCAGCAATTTAATAACTAAAATTCTACAGAATGTATATTCTTATAATTGCTACGAATGTAAAAAAAAAAGAAAAAAGCGACAACCATTGAGTTATATTAATTATTAAAATATATACGGATGTTCGGCATCGACGGCCTCAAAGGGCCATTGGGGTTGAGTGGTAAAAATTGATAAAACCTTCGTATGACCGACCAATAAAATCCATCGAGTAATAGGATTTGAACGAGCGACGTTGATTATCAAGGAAGAATCTTGATGAAAGACATAACCTCGAGCTAGATTTAGAGTTAGCGTAGCAACCTTTCGCTCACTCACCGATGGCTCAGCCATCCAACCGAGTTTCGTCATATAGACCTTGAATAAGTATTTCTTTCGAATTAGGGAACTCATGAGCATCGGCTACAATTAAAGAAGAAGAAGAAGAAGAAGCAGAAGAAGAAGAAGAAGAAGAAGAAGAAGCAAAAATATATTAATCCCGAAGGCATAGAAATTTATTCTATTGTTAAGAGAAAATAAAACTATTACACGAAAGCATCGCGTAAACTTCTTTTATATAATTTCACATTCGTAGCGTTATGAAATTCATACTACATCTCATTTGTTATATCTGTCATATTTAGAAAATACGTGTAATTATAGATTGAATGAAATAATATTATAAGAAGTATAATTATGTAAGGCTAACAAAAAGGAAAAAAAAAAGAAAGAAAAAAAAAACCTTTAAGAATATACGTTCGTTTATGGAGGAGCTTGGAAATCGTTTTGCCTTTTGTACGATTTAATATTTATTAAAAACGTATTGTACGCGTTCGAAAGTAAGAGCTTTTAAACGAAACAATAGCTTCCCGACTATTTATACATTATTTATAACGACTTTAATCAACCAACTCGTACTGTATATATATATATATATACGTATCCCTAGAAGAATATTGTAAATGTTATTGAACTAAATCAAGGAATTGAATAATTCATATATTCTATTCGCTAAGAACGGAGAGATCGATAGATCGGCAGAAAAAAAGAAATTTCACGCAATATTATCGATCGACGAACTTAACAGCCTCTTATTAACAATATTTTTCATGCTTTTACATGGCTTTACAATAGCCATAACTAAAAAGCTGTAGACTCGAAATTAATAGAGTTTTAAATATTAATGGGATAAGTAAATCACGTGGAATAATAAAAGAATTTATTATTGCAAAAAAACCGATGTGAGGGAATTTCGTAATTATAAAAATTTAATCCAAGGATAATGTGGAATATAATCCGTATCGCTTCCGGGAAGAAAAATGAAAAATACGCGCTTAGCTCTCTTAAATATATCATAATACACTTTATATTGCATATCTTAGCAAATTGAAATGTGTGCCAGTCAATCTCCGGCCAAGAATTTCGTAGGAGTGGTAATGCAAAGATGCGAGTGGATATTCACTAGCATTATAAGGATCTAATCAAACGCTATGCATGTTAAATAGCGAAAATAAATGTCGAATGGCAGCACCGAGGAGAGGAATAAAAAAAAGTTTCACGAAACCATAATTATTATTTTTCCATTCATCGGGCATTAATTTTATCCTTAAAGAGTAAAGGATTTTTTTTTTCTTTTGCTTTTGTTTTGCTTGACGACGTAGGACACGGGAACGGTGACTCGTTTAGAAATAAGTCCGTTTTACGTTTATTCGTCGACGAAGATAAATAATAATCCGAGCCCTCGTTTTATCGAACGTAATAAGTAAGGCGCGACAGTCGCTGGCTGTTTTAGAAAATGTGAAAAGAAGACATTTCGTCCAGAAATAAACGCAATATCGATAAGAAATATCGATTACACGATTATTTCGGCGGTGCGTCTTAACGATCCGCCAGGCTCGATCGTAGATCACGTAAAGCAAAACAAATAATAAAGACCGATAGATCGGCGAGGGGGTAGGAGGGATGGCGATGAGGTGGGGTAAGGGAAACGAAGTCGAAAACGAAGGTATTGAAATATTTATGGGTAATTAAAGTGGTCGTAAACGTTCGTTGCATTTGAAAAAGCATAGAAAACGGAACTAGATAAATTATCTAGCGAGAAGAGCTGAACTTCTTGGGACTCTCGAGAATGTACATTCGAAGGGAGTGCTGGACCGCATTCCAGCAATACAGAACTCTCGCTTATAAGGATGCTACTTGCAGATTTTACCAGCAATGAAAGAAAGAACGGTCTCCGTCGTCTCCGGGTTACGTAGCTGATTGTTTGTCATCATGAGAGTATAAAAAAGTTATTTCTAAACAGAGGCATTTTTGCGCCAAACACACTTTGCCGACATTTTACCAATGCGATTGCGAGATTTATATGCGACAATACAATTAATCCCTTATCGGATGGCACGGATTCACTTTATACGGCCCCGTGTCCTCGATTATGTCACCCGATTATGATTACTTCTTCTTCTTCTTCTTCTTCTTCGTTTAATGAATAATTTAATTCACCGATTTCATTGTAATTAAAGTCCCGCGTCTCCGTATTTCGCAACCTAAAGGAATAAATAAGGATAGAAACGACTGGGCCGCTGATTCAAGAGCGAATGAATCATAATTAAGGATTTCAATACCGTTTAACATAAACAAATGTAAATAATACACTCGTATGCAAAGTATTTGTGTATATTTGTAAGCTGCTTTACATAAGAAAGTCGGCTACATCACCTTCACTTTCTTTTATCGAAATCTGCTTTTGCTATTAAATACGTTCGTCTTTAAACTGCTCAAAACGCTTATTTCGGCAAGAGTCGTTGGAAAATACAATTGAATACAATGCTTTCACGAATAAAACTCTTGGCCATTATCTATATTAAGTCTCGAATTCGTCTATGAAAAATTATTCTTAATTCCTCGTCAAGATCGTGGGACGTCGCATACACTTTACACTACATTAAAATATAATCATGTAATACTTAAGGGGACACCTCTTTCGTAATTGTTATGTTAATTTTTACCACTTAAATACACAATGTCATTTTCATTGTATGGATTTCAAAGCTTATTTCCGTTATTTCGATCCCAACCACACCCGTCACTCGAAAATAACAACAACAACAACAACAACAACAACAACAATAATAATAGAAATAATTTTCCGAAACGTCGATATAGAATTCTGAAGAAATACGATAGCACGATAAATTATCGTAAGTACGAAGCATCAGCTTGTTTAGGTAATTGATTTTTTGAACTTTGATTAATTGTCCACTTTCAGCAGGAAGTATACGATGACATAAAAATCCTCCGTATACTGCGCACTTAAAACTACGGGAACAAGTAAAAGATTTAATTAATTAAAAATAATGCCAGGGATAAAAAGCCTTTTTTACAGAATATATATATATATATTTTTACTGAAAAGAGCGGTTTAGGCGTGTTAGTATCAGTAATAGTGCTGACGTTATGCTCACGTTATGCTCACATTACGTGTGAAACACGATAAGTGTGAACGGTTTTAAAATTTCAGAAAACCGCGATCCTCAATAATAATTGTATGCTCGAGTAATAAAGGGAGAGAAAAGGAAAAGGAAAAGGATAAGGATAAGGATAAGGATAAGGAAAAGGAAAGAAAGAGCCAGGACGCAGATCGGCGGGACGGGAGAAAGGTAATTTCATCGAAATCGATCAAGAAAGAGTCGTTTAACGAACGCTCGCCGACATGAAAAAGCACGTACGTAATGTATCTGCATATCGAGTAATTACTTATTATTTATTAGCGAGTACGTTTGAGATCGGTCGTTGCGCAATTCGCGCGTCGAGAGGTCCCATGTCTTTTTAAATACCTTTCGATGCAGGGTACGGGTAATATTGATAATTACCCGGGCTTAAGAAGACTCGCTGATGCCGATTGAGGGGTTAGGGGTGGGGAAGGGGTGGGGTGGAGGGTGAGGAACGATTAAACGGCCGAGTCAAAGGGTCCGGGAAGAGCCGAGCGCGTCGTCGTCGTCGTCGTCGTTATTAAAAATGGCGTGTCAAAGGGTCAGAGTGCATGGTTGCACAAGAATCGGCCTCGCTCGGTTGGTAGGGGATGGGGTGGGTAGGGGGGTACGGCGCGACGTCGCCAGGTACAGAAAGTGACCTTTTCACTTTGGCAAAGAGGAAGATTCGAGCGCGCGTGTCGTAAGGATCGCGCGGAGCCGCTTGCTATAGACAGAGAAAGTTAATCAAAATCGTCATGATTTGTTGTATGACAAAAATAGCGTTGCCGCAGTCCGTGAAGAATATCGCGCCGACGATGCCGCCGACGATGCCGCCGACGATGCCGCCGACGATGCCGCCGCCGACGCTCGGCTATGTGGAGGATTTATAACCGCAGGTCATAGTAAAGGAAACATCGCAACGAGAGTCGGTGTAACTTTCACTTGCATTTGTGGGGAGGTCTCCTCTAGGAAGAATACACAGCTCCGTATTATATGGAAGTCTACGAGGTTATTTAACACATAGGAGCCGAACAAGCGGCCGCGCGAGCAGCTCCCATGTGAATACACGAGGCGCGCGCGTATGGGGGCGCGCGCTTGCGCGCACGCGCGCTCACGAACTCGAAATATCTTCATTATCTAAGCATTGTGTTCGTTATTATTTCTTCCTTTATGAATTTTCCTCCTCGGATGCTCTTCCCCGGCTTCTCAATTACTTAGCGATGCCACCCCCCTCCCCTCTCCCCCCCCCCTTTTGTTCGTTGCTCTTTACCGTAATTATATGACGGGCAGGAATTATGAATGGAAAACGTGTCTGTCGTTCGATGCATATTCAATCGATGATGAATATTGAATCCGTATATGGTTGTCAGACTGTTAACAAGCTGTCGTAAGGTAAAAGTTCTTCATGGAATTCGTTACCATCATACTCTCCTCCTCCTCCTCCCCGTCATTCTCCATCGTCATTCTCCTTTCCTTCCTTCGGCTTTGTTTTTATTTCCGCGCAAAACGACATAAAAAAAAAAACAGCCATGAAAATTACTATTACAATTTCTTTTTAATAACGCGTAACATTCTTGCCGGATAATGCCAAACACTTAAGATGCAGTTAGAAGTATTACTACATAGAATTGCAAAAGCATTATTCGTATTTGCAGGATAGTTCTATACGATCTGGACATATGGATAATATCCCTGTATCTTTTTCTCTACATTGCAAAATCCACAAAGGATTTCGAGCAGAACTAGATTGATGTACACCGTATGTAATTAAAAAAAATAAAAATAAAAGAACCGGCTTCTCTCAATATACATTGAATTATCGGATTTAAAGGGAAAACGAAATTGCTTGGTAATTTTTCTTTTTTTTTTTAATTATTATAATTTATAGCACAATATATTCTTTATTTATGTGTTTATTTATTTATTTATTTATTTATTTACTTACATGAAAAGTAATACAAATAAAGGAGTGTTGCAATGGAATTCCTTAGCGGTCGGTAATTGCAAATGGAAAATCGATAATTACCCGCGACTGCATATAAAGTTCAATCTAAATAAATATTTTCAATTTAGATTTTTATGCGAGTGCCGAGACTGGCTCGGCGATGGTGCCAATGTTACACTTGCCGTAATTTACGATGGGCTTCGTGCGTAATCGTCGTGAGAGATTTTCTCCTTATGGAATCTTTGATTCTTATGCGTGCCTATTGCGCTAAAAAAATATAATCCCTAGGAAACTGCATTTAATTAGTTACTTATACTCGAATAAAACTTTTGACAAGCAATTATTTTCTTATTTTCAGTTTTACACATTATAACAGCGCGCGCTTATATAATATAATTATTTTATGCGACAACGACGTTAAACAAAACAAAAAAAAAGAAAAAAGAAAAGGAGAAAAGGAGAAAAGGAGAAAAAGTAAAATGTATAGAAATGTGGAGCAAGAAAAAATGCATAGAAAAGGGAAGAAGAAGAAAAAAATAGGAAAACTTATTAGTTTCGTAAGGTGAGGGAGCTATCGGCTATCAGGTAGGAACGTAACGGTATCAAGATACGAAATCAGCATTGTTAAAAGACAATAAAAAAAATTAAGATATCATTTCGACTTTACGAAATAATAATAAAAAAAAGTGTAACAATCAATTGGATAATGGACATTAAAATGCTTTAAGCAATGGCGCAGACTCGCAAAGATCCGCTAGAATAAATTGTAGAAAATGTGTTTAATGGCACGGGACTCTATATGAGACGGAGATGGGCCGATTGGCGACGAAGGGGGTTATTGGGGGCGGCGAGAAGAGAGAGATTTAAAAATAAAAATAAAAAAAAAATAAAAACTAGCCAGGGATTTCGTAATTTCGTATAGCGAGCGAGAAGGGTTAATTCGCCGTCTAATCGAGCCGAGATAAAAGAGTACAGGGTTGGGCGGGGTGGGAGGGAGGGAGTGGCAGGAGGGAAGAGATGCGCCGGGAGAGTCGGACGAGGGCGAGGACGAGGACGAGGACGAGGACGAGGACGAGGGACTAATGCCGGCTGAGCAATTAAGGTGAGCGGCATTGCATGCGGGGATCCCGACGGTTCGCGGAATGACCACGAAAAATATGCGGATTCGTTTGAAGAGGAATTCGAGAGGATTTAGAGTCGCCGTGGAAGGGGTCGGGGGTCGGGGGGGGGGGAGAGGATGCCCCGTAGCTCCTCGGCGGAGGAGCTCTCGTACGGAGGATGGGATGCGGGACGCGAGTAGGTCGTCTACCTCCCGGGGAGAGGAGCCCCGTAGGAGGCAGATCGGGGCAATCGGAGGCAGATCGGAGCCTCGGCGCAGATGTAGAATTGTCGCATTCACTTGACCTTTAGCCTGAAAAAGGTTGACTAATGCCGTTGAGCTCGAGGCACGGCCTGACTCGACCCACGCAGCCAAGTTTAGGCAAAAGACCTTTCGAGCCCGTCTCTCTCTCTCTCTCTCTCTCTCTCTCTCTCCCTCTCTCTATGTGCACGGCTCGTGCATGCCTAAGAAAAATTACGAGATCGCTCGGAGTCGGCCTGCCCGGGATTCATCCCGTCTTTATAAAACGGTAGGAAATTTTGCGTGGAGGTGCCCTTACGTAATAACGAGCGAGACGATGTGAAACTCCGATGCTCTCCGGTGCTCTTCGCCGGCGAACGGAACCCATGCGAACGAAAGGGAATTTATCTTTATTTCATTATTCTTTTTTGTTTTTTCTATTCTTTTCTTTTCTTTCTTTCCCCTATCTTTTCTCTTGTCTACTTTTTTCGTCTTTTTCCTTCTCAATGGGTTAAGCGACCGATGCGGCTGAGGTAGGTAGAGGCATGGCCGTGGCTGTCGACCGGGGGCCGGGGAGGATCGGAAGCGGGATACGAAGGGCCAACGAGGAAGACGAGAAGGTGTCGAGGAAGATCGGCACCGCTTCCTCGGGCTTGGACGCCAAGCTAAGAGTAAGATCGCCCCCGGTGAGGGGTGAGGCGGGCTAGGGTGGCTGGTAGAGAAAACTGATAGATAAACGGTGCGCTCGAAAATCGAGAGTACAATAAAGTAGAGCAGAGTAGAGTAGAGTAGAGTAGAGTAGAGTAGAGGGGGGGGGGTAGAGTGTAAGAGAAAAAGTCACCTTCAATCATCCTCTCATTATAAGTATATAATTATCATTGACAATCTTTTCCAAGCGAGAAACCAAAAAGGATCTTACGTGTGACGTAATGAGAAACTTCACATCTTGCGCTCCTCGGTCGTGAAGAGTACATTCTCTCCGGGTCTCCTCCACACGTCTAGCCATAAGCGCATCCCTACTCCTCCGGCCTGAGCGAGCGACTCCTCAAGATTGCTCATCCTCTCGCTCTCTAAAAAGAGCGACTCGGGGGGAGCTCGTGCACTGGTGTGCCGGTCCGCTCCTCTCGCGACTTCACAAGCCGAAAGAGAAAGGTTAAGCCGAATGAGATATTAAGGGAGAAGGATAGAAGGACGGAGAGAGGTCAGGTTATTGGGGGAATCGAGAGGGAGAGTGAGCCGTCCGAGAGAAGGACGGCCCCGTCCCGAGACCGGATGGTGATGTTCTTCTTCTACTTCTCTCTATCTCTCCCTCTCTCTCTCTCTCTCTCTCTCTCTCACTCTCTCTCTCACTCTCTCACTCTATTCGACGACTGGCAGCTCTTCTTCGAAACTGTATTTTCATACGGTCGCGCAGTCGCATCATCGAGCGCTTCGCGATACGGTTCCGGATTCACTCTATGCACGCCGATACACAAGACTCGATAAATAGCTAAATGATAGCTCCTTCCAGCACCGTGATTTTCTTCCATTAACATCCACCTGTTTATTCGTTCTCTTCTTCTTCTTCTTCTTCTTCTTCTTCATCTTCATCTTCTTCTTCTTCTTCTTCTTCTTTTTTTTTTTTAGTTTTTCTTTCTTTTACACACACACACATATATATATATATATTATTCTGAACCAGTGGATTGACCGACGTCGCAAGCTCAAATGACGGACTCCAGGATGCTTTTTATTGTCGCTCTAGGTTCGTACCAAAAGCTCTTCTTAATCCATTTCAATTATGTCATACCTTCACGCTCATTGTTCAAAAAAAATATCTTCACTCTACTTACCTCATACGCTTATCTCGTCACGTATCATCGTTACAGCATCGATAATTACGCTATACAATATTTATATTTTCTAAAGCTTATTTTACTAATTAAATTAAAAACCCTTTTAATGTTGTCCTGCTTTTTCCTTTTTTTTTCCTATTTTTGCTCTCTCTCTCTCTCTCTCTCTCTCTCTCTCTCTCTCTCCGTAAATTCGGAATCTTTGACGATTCACTGACACTAGTAGCGGGCCAAGCTTTTTTCAATAATGTATCAAATCGTTATGAATCCGTAAGCTTTACGCGTTAAAAAACGAATATAATGCTTAAACGTAACGAAATCATTCCATACCATATGCTATAATCATTAAGTTTTTTTTTCATTCATCAATATTAAACCGAATTACAAATCATTTTTAACAACAACGCTCATTTCACATAAGATTTATTAAAGATTTATTGTAGATAGAGCAAAGGCGTTCAATGAAAATGAAAGTATGTCTCGACGGTGAGATGATTTAAATAGAGAGAAGCATTATATATTTCACGTAATCATTTCATAAAATATTTTAATTATTCAAATAATTGCGGTCTGCTTCTCTCTCTCTCTCTCTCTCTCTCTAGCCATGTTACGTAATTATAATAAATACTCTGATATCAAAACAATGAGATTTTCAAAAAGTTTAATTGACGATCTACAAAAATTCTTAATATCTAATTACAAATATAAAATATAAAGAAAATATTGAATATTACTATTATTTTCTTATTCGTAAAGTAAGTCTTAATTTATTATATATATATATATTTACTCAAAATTGTTTAATATAAAACGCTTTGAACGCCGTTGCATATACATCTACAAAATTGTTTAACAAACGAATTGCGATTCATCTATTACTAGAAAAGTTTTATTATAATTATTATGATATTAATTATTATTGCTTTTAATTACATTTATACTTTATTGTATCTTTATTTTACTGCGTAAACATATTTTATAAATTTTATTTTATTTAAAATGCTAAAATAATAATAATAATAATAAAATATGCATTAAATTCTAATTAAAATTATAAGATCATTGTGTGATTAATGAAGATTATTAAATATACCTTTTAAATCATTCTTTTTATAGGAATAAATAATAGAGAGTAATAGAAATAATTATATATTTAATAACTTCATGACTCAAATTATTATATGATGTAATTAATTAATTAAAAATTGCTAAATCTTATCTAATTTAATTTACATTTAAATATACATGCATGTACATATACATAGGTTTATGTATCTTAACTTATATCGATTACTATTACGGATATATATTTTTCAATATAATAGTAATTAGTAATTAATTAATATCGTAATTTTTAATTTAATATTATTTAAAATAATGGTCTGTAATACTTAATTTTGAGTGGACTAAAAACTAAATAAACAATATAGTGAAACAATTCTAAATGTATATAGGAATAACAATCATAGCAAAAATTGAATGTTAAATCAATTGTTTTGTAAATTTTTTCAAAGTAAAAACAGTAATGTGATTTCATTATTAGTATAATTTTTTTTTTATAATAAATTCATTATTTTTTAATTAATCCGAATATTATTATTATATGAACAAGTTTATTTATTATTAAAATATACGATATACCATTATAAAATAATTTCTATGAAATTACTTTTATTTATTTATTTACAACATTAATCATTGTTTGGAAAAAATCACCTTGAATTTTGTAACGTTATGCACTTTTATTTATTAAAAATCAATTCTTTAAAATATAAATCTAAAGTTATTACGTGATTGTTTAAAAGTTATCAGTTAGTTAATTAATCAATTTAGTTAGTTAAACGACTACAAGAAAAATAATTATTCAACTAAAATGTTCAAGACAATTATATCTCTTTTTATGTATACGTCCATATATGTTTTCCAGTTCGTACACTATATGGTGTAAAAAATTATTAATTTCTAAACATGCGATGATATAGTATTTAGATACATATTATTATATTTTCGCGTATTTCTCTTATTTCTTACCTATATATAAGAATTATAATTTATCCTTAAAGTTAAAAAAATCTTTTATTTAAATCGAACCGTTCAGTTTACTTTCATTTCATTTTGTACTTTCATTATCTTAAAAATTAATATTTTCATTTTTTTTTTTTTTTAACATTGCGCTAATTCATATTTACGTAACTTTGTAAATATGCAACTAACTATAAAATATTGTAATTTTAACACTTCAAAATTAAAATAATTATTACTAACCATATACTATTAAATACATTGTACATATTTATGTGGACCTATTATATTATTTTACATATTGTACACTTTTAGATTTTAAATAAAATCTGCTTAGAAACCCTTTAGATATGTAAATAATTATATTTTTTTAAAGCACACAGTTATACGTGTACACGTGCATGCGTATGTGTGTACATATATATATACCTTCGCACTTTCGAATTGATAGAAGATTAATGATTACGGTTCTTTAAATTGATAGAAAAACGATTATCACATGGTAACGCCACAATTACGTATTCTTAAATATATGCTTTATGCAATTTTATATAGCAATATAATATTATTCATTAGTAATTTAGACAACTTTCAGATAAGTACAAATATTTATTTTTAAACGAATCTGACCGTTAATCCATGCCTCTTATTATTATAGTAACTGTACTAGCACAAGCATCTCTTAAACAAGCTCTTAAATTTAATTAGTTGATAAACATTTTACACTCACATTTTATGCATTTTATTAAATCAAAGGTAATTATTTGTTTGCGCAGATGAGAGATGATAAATTAATGCCGAATAATTCTAATGATTCTTATGTACAGGTATTCGATATTTTTTTGTACATCAGCGGGTGTCTTACTGATTTTAATTAAATTATTTATGCGATTAAAAAAGTTTAAGTATTAACATTAACCACGATAGGGGTATAACGTATTACAGAGGATTTTGGGTTTGAAATTGTTAAATTTGATCCTCATTCATGGGGTTATGTAATTTTAATAGTTTTCGTCTGTTGGGCATCCTTCTTGAGTTATTTAGCGCCAAATACATTCATACAGCAGTTATAAACTCGTTTATAGATAGAAATTATGTGAAGCTTAACTGTTACCTGCCACTTTTCCTTCGTTACATACTTTTACAGCAAAGCTGAAGCTATTGGCGAAGAAAATGTTACATAAATTGTAAATTCTTCTTTGCGGGCAAAAAACATTTTGGTTCCATTATTTTACTGTTTCGCCAAACATTTTTTTTCTCCCTAACTTCCTAACGTACCTTTTATTCTCAGTTTTTACTTTAACTGCATTGCGTTGTCGTATGCTATAAACATTTTACATATTTTCTTAAATGATCGGAACGCACTTTGTGAGCAACGTTTATGTTTTATTCAATAAATTAAAATTCAAGTTTTATGTATTGAAATTAAAAAATTTACACGGAAATTCTCTAAATTTCTTTAAATAAAAATCACGTTTCAACTACGAAATACTTCGATAACTTAGTTTTTAATATATGTATATTAACAATATACTATTCTTATATTCTCATTTTATATTTCCACAAAATTTATGTAATAGAATCTTGAATTTTTTTTATTTTTTACAATAAGTATTTTACCATTAAACATCACTTAATATAAAATATCCTTTTATGTATCACGATATTTCGTATTACGAAAAAATCAAATTAATCATGTTTCTTACACTTTTTGTTGTTTACGTATAATTTATTGAAATACTTTGAATCGATTAAAAATAATTTAGTAATACTTTAGTAAATATAAAATCTATTAAGATTTTAAAAAAGCGAAGAGCGACAATGAGAAATAATTTCATTTAATTTTTATATAGATAATATCTATCCGTAATAGTAATTAAAATAATCAAATTTATTTATAATCTGTTATTTACAAGTGTAAAAATAATGGCTTACATAGTGTTAATATAGTGTTAAAATAAGGATTTCTATATCTTGGAGTTGGTACTAGATTAATTTAATCTTACTACATGAATATTCAATTCAATCAATGACTTCAATTTATAATGAATTATAAATAATTATAAAAGTAGCATCAAATAACTTAAGAAGAGATGATAGAAATTAAAATTATTCGAACGCGGATCGTGAATTTCTTGTGTTAAATTATAATTAAAACTCATGATAAAAATAATCATTCATTCTTATATAATTAATGCTTCGTTATTTCGGTTGTAAATAATTAATTTAATTATTTCTTGTGTTAGTTTTAAAAATTTCAAAATGAACGATTATATAATAAATATTATTTATTATTTCTGGGTATTTGAAATTTAAATACACAAGTTTGATTTATAATGCATAAGCAAATTGTATGGAGATGATGATATTATGTAAAGATGTATAACGTGTGCTTGGAAATTATGGGAATAAAGCTATCAAACTTCGAATTCACTTCATTTACTTTTATTCTCTCAAAAAGCTATGCAACAATTTGCACAAAAGATATTATTGTTGTATTATCTGATGATAATTATAATTAAGTTTATAAGGTTTATTGATTGGTTTTTTTATACTTAAGTTCATAGGATTTAATTTTTCCTATCGCGTTTAGATTATTATTTATATTTCAAAAACACATAATAACTTTCATTATATTTGGTACTAAATTTAAATAATGCTTGCGTAAGAAAAGATATGTGAGCATATATTTAAAATGAATTACAATTTAAAGATTCCAATTAAACGAAGAGAAGCGTTTGATCGATCTCTCAAAGATTTACATTAGCGTACATCAATTTTTCTTTCAAGACTCTTTTTCTAAACATTAATTGTAGCGTCTTTTATTTTCGTGAAAGTACGTAATGCTTTTTATACTTAATAACAGTTTTTAAATTATCAAAATTATCGATTATACGGCATCTTATTTTTCATAATATTTCACTTATTTTTATTATTATCATTATCATTATTATTATTATTATAATTATACTATCTGCAACGATTAGGTTGTGATATGAATTTATAAACATGTATAAATAAAAATTGCAATATAAAATTAAAGTGACACCTGTTGCGTTATGTTTTATGTTTTAGTAGTTGTAGTAGGAAACAGTGTGCTTGGTCTTCAACGGCCACCGCCGCGGTATTCCCAACAATACATGCCGCAAACATCTTTCTCATGCCGCAATAAAATAATTGGAAGCTACTACGCAGATCCTGAAACCGATTGTCAACTCTTTCACGTTTGCGTATCTGTTGCCGGAAGTATTCAGGACTACAGGTGTTTTATTTACTTTTAAATCCTTTCATTCAATTATTCGATATGCCTTTATCTACCGGAAAGAGAAAATACCCGTTAAATAGTATCGTGTCATTTACATTTTCACAGTACGCACACGCGTATGTATTCAGTACAATTGCATCTTAACGTTTATTGAGTCCAAAGGATTAGAATATATTTACAGAGGAGGAGGGGGGGGGAAGCTTACGTAATCTCCGATACGTTCGCGTGATAAATATCGCTTACGATCAATGTTTTTTTTTTTAATATACTGCGGATAATGCGCAGTGGCACTTGGCCGAAGGGCACTTAAAGCCGTTAAATGAATTTATTTTGCAAAATTTTCTCGTAGGTTCCTTTGCCCGAATGACACGGCTTTCGACCAGGAAAGCCAAACGTGCGCTGATTGGTACGACGTTGACTGCGAGGCAGCTACCTTGTATTACGCCAGCGACAATTTCGACTTGTATCGCATCGGTTCCGGATTGGAGTCACTTCACTATGACAGTATTCGCAGTGATTTCGAGCCTCAGGATCACCTGCAGCGCAGCGAGTCCAACGATCCGATCAGATCGCCGCTGAATTCCTACAACTCGAACAATTACAAGGAACCGGAGCCGCCGAAGAAGAGCCACGCTCGAGCCAATGAAAACCACAATCAGTACACGGCGAGGAACCAAAAGTCATTTAACTTCGAGAGCGAAAGCAACGCGAACCAGGAGCCGGAGAAGAAGACTAATTTGCGAAAAATAAATCGCAAGCCCGTGAACAATGGCTTTACGAGTAAATCGACAACAACGACAACGGCCGCCCCGACACAGGGCCGCTACAACGACAAAGCTTTCGGACAGAACAACTTTGGTTACTCGACAACGAGCCCCCGTCCCACCACTCAAGCCGTCCTCACAACGCAAAAAGTCAACCAGGTCACATCTACTCCGAAGCCGACGACCAAGTACGTAGCGACTAGTGCAAGAACAACTGCCAATTCACAGGAGACGTACGCGAACTATCAGACGACAACGACCAAGACCAGCTTCCACAATAACTTCAACAACTTCAACCGATTCGAAACTACGGCCAAGCCTACGAGTATCCTTAGCACCCATTATCCCGAAGGCCAAAGCCATCCGGGACAATTTAGTCAAGGGGCAGTTTCTACCACGAGAACGTCGAGCGCCGATTACCACGTAGACAATCGCAATTACGATCAACGAAACTACAACAATTACGAAAGCAATTACAACAACAAGAACAACCACAACAACAACAATGGCAACAATGGCAACAACAACAACAACAACAACCCCAACAACAACCCCAACAATCACAAAAATCATAACTACAACAATCAGAACAACCATAACTACAACAACGCCAACGCCAACGCCAACGCCAACGCCAACAACAATCAGAGAACGAATGCCTCCTCCTCGTATTATCCGTCGACAAATTCTTACAGCGGCAACAATTACAATTCTAACGCGTACACGACGAACAATTATGCGCCAACGACCTACAGTCCCGGGACGAAGAAGTTCGCCAATAACAGGCAGTACTACGACAAGTCGTCGTCGACATTCACTACGAAATCCGGTTATTACACGGATTTAACGGAATCCGTTAAAGTCTCGAAGAAAATTAATCATCATCAGCATCATCATCATCATAATAATCAGAAATCCTATCAGAATTACGAGACGAGCACGAAGAGCTTCGACTTTGGCAGATCGTCGGTCGGCCTCGGGTTCAGCCCCTCGAGCGTCAACCATCTCGCGGAGAACTTCAGATCGACAACTCCTACGCCAAGGTAAGGCCCTGGCAAACCAAGCCAAATTCCCTCAGAGTATTCGCGCGCTTCCCATTCGACCCCCGACTACGTCGAACTCATTGTAAATTCGAATGAAAGCAAAAAAACAAAGAAAACGTGTCTTATGTGCAGGCGAGCCGCTTCACCGACGACCTACAATCCTAATAGCTTTAACGGGAACACGCATGCGCCGCAGAATCAAGTAACGCAACAGAAGTCGACGTATTACCAGAACCAATCGGCCAAGCAACAGCAGCAACAACAACAACAGCAGCAGCACTCGACAACGGCCAAACAGTCGTACGACGAGACAACGACGATTCGCTCGAAATCGGCTAAGAAAAATGATTACGATTACGCGTACTACGACAACGGCAACGTCGAATACGACAATATCGAACTCGAGCACGTCAGCAACAACAAGGAATCCGTCAAAATTACATAAAATCGCATGACGCATATGCTTCTCGCGCTTATCCTTAATTCCATGTAGAACTCGTACGATTTTTAACAGAAAAACAGTAAGGCCAGTGTAATAGTTAACTTACATGTAAATCTCCGTATCGTTATAAAGCTATGTATTTAGGAGGGGGCGGGGGGGCGCGCGCGCAAATGTCTCTGCCTGCGCCAACCCAAACCACTTGAACCTACACGCGCACCACCTACTACGTCCATACGCAATTACATACATATATGCCTGTACTACATACGCGGTGGTACGTATGCTTTCGGGAATTCGTTTCTATGATTCAGGCAACGTACATCCGCTTACAATATTGTCTCTCTTTTTTTTTTTTGTTTTTTTTTTTTTTGTTTTTTTATTTTGTTCAATAAAAAATAAGTATTAATTAGTGATAGGTAATTGAATACTTTTATATATATATATATATATGCGTGTGTGTGTATATGTATATGTATATAAATATATATTCAAGGAAGAGATATAGTAATGCGATAATCGACTTTTATACTTACTTATGTACATACACAGCAAGTTAAAGTAACTTGTTCGTATATTCTTTTAATATTGAGAATTATTCCTTTCGAAATTAATCGTTATTATCATAAGCCAACGAGCATTGTATATACATTATTCTTAATACTCACATAAATAAATTTATAATTATTGTTTTAAATTTACTCACCTCGCTCTTAGTAATTCCAGTTATTCAATTATTATTCAAACTTATCTCGCTTATCGTTATAAAGAATTAGAGGCAAAAAATGTTAATTACATATGTATACATATACATATATATATTGGTTGAATTTTTTGTTTTTTTGTTTTTTGTTTTTTACATAACCTCCAATGCATAATGTTAAATGATCTATATTAACAGTATAGGAAAATAAATTTTTTATAATAAACATTCCATTGACGTGTATCGACAATTTTATTCTTAATTAAATAAATTAGGCGTGGAAGGAATGGGCAGCCGAACGCAGATGCTCTGCATGGTACGTGGAGCCGCGGGGAAAGGGCTCGGACTCGAGTGCAAGGCCCGGTTTTATTATTATAGAGAAGAGCATTCGCGATTCGATTCCGGGTACAATTGGCTCGCGATTTTCCATGATAAACAGCATTATTGGCCTGGCTACGGGCGATTTCACTTCATGTAGCGGTGTAGAAGGGGTTGCCTATACACGACTCGTCACGCTCGCCGATGCGCGTCTCTCTCTCACGCACACGCACACACCGAGACACCCACTACGGCTCGTACGATGGCTCGTCTCGAGCCTTGTTCCTCGTATGTTGATGTTGAAATACCTGGTTAGACGAAGTAGATCGGAAGCCGATACGTGCGATTGGCAATTTTATGATTTTACGGAATACACATTGAGCTAGCTATCCTACTAGCATTCATCCTGAAGAGGATTCGACAGCCAAGTCGAGTCATTATTTTTTAACATCCAATTATCCTGAATGCAAATAATACACTGGTTACTACAATAAACTATTGTAAGCGAGCTCGAGTCCAGAGATCAGGTATTTATTTTATTCCGTTCTCGTATCTGACTGGAAAAGGTAAATCCTTCTGGCCTCGGAAGCTTGTTATAATATTTATTTTTCACTTTTCATTCATTTACGTATTTACATTTATTATAGCCACTTTAGTTTGCCGTTCGTCTTATTCGCTTTCGCGAACCTTTATTAATAATTTGTCAGATAATGTTATTTTACAAGTACATTTTTTCATAATGAAATTAAAAGCGGTGAAAACAATCTCGTTGTGCTATTTTTTTTTTTTTTTTTTTTTTTATAAAATATATAATTAAATGTTATCTTTACGAGCAAATATTTGCAAACCATATGCTTCGTATTTGTCACATGGCAATGTTAATATAAGCGTGATCTGCACGATGAATTCGGAATATTGGTCGTTTATCATGGGAAATGAAGTTGTTTTCATTTTTTTTAAATTTATACTTTTGCGTGAGTACTTCATTACTATTCAGAATATTATTAAACAAATGTAATATTATATAATTGGTTGAAAATAACAGTTCATTGCACGGCCAAGGAAGATTATATGGTGAATGCATTATTGGGTGAAAATATTCGAGTAGCAGGACAGAATGAGTTCCCCTCTGCCGCTGGTATTGTACTAAGTCCTCAAATACAGCCAGTGTACGAGGCTATAGTATGTGGTGCAGTTCTTATTTCATCGACTCACGTTCTAACTTGCGAGCACTGCTTCGACGACTTAAGAAACAATACGGTCATTATAATAATCGGATCGGTCAACATAAGGTTTGGCGAATCATACCTTCCCATGTGGTGGACGTCCTATGATCAATGGATGCAAGCGATGAATGAGGATCTCAGGTATCCTGACAACGATATCTCTGTTTTAAAGGTGATTTCATACTTAATTCGGATTAACTGATAATCATCAGCCCCGTATAACGATCATATATGTATATGCATATATGTATAGCGATACACATAGCGATAGTGTCCGTAAAATTGAAATTACGCTCAAGGTACGAATAATTTTCAGTTGCTTACGCGGGTGAATTCTCGTCTCACTCCAGTAAGAATCTCGACGATTCCAACTCTGGACTTACTGTTTGGCCAAGAAGTGACAACGGCTGGCTGGGGTTCAACGTTGACCGATATCTTTCCAGCCCTTTTGCATACTGGCAATATGAAAGTTATACCAAATAGTGAGTGCGAGGCGATATTTCGGAGTATACGTCAATACGATGTTTACGTGCATAGAAGATTCTTTTGTTCCAAGGCTCAACCAATATTGCTCTTAGGCAAAGTTAGTATTTATTAATTTCAACGCAACGCGCACGATAACCATAATGTTACAAAATTATAAAATTATTACGAGACTTTAGCGTTCGTTGGATTTTTCGTTGGATTAAAGCACCCGCTGTACTTCCACTGGTTCTCGTATTACTTATTTCACTCGCTTGCATTCACGATTGATAAAGTTTTACATTTTTATAATCCCTTACACTTATAGTTTGCACTTACATCTACGTTTATAGAACTATAATAACCATAACAATTGCAACGATACGGCACCACCGTAAGCCAATAATACTTAATCCGGATGAATATAGAAAGCAAAAGAAAAAAAAAAGAAAAAAGAACCAAATGAGGCAGCTTATAGGATGCTATTTAACATATATTTTACATGCAGGGTGATAGCGGAGGTCCACTTCTTCATCAAGGTCAATTAGTAGGTCTGAATAAAGCAACGTTCCCAAGAATGTACGGCGCCTTTCATCCAAATAGATTGAATTACCATGTTAACGTTGCTTATTACAGACACTTTATCAGAACCCATTTACGTATGTAATTATGTAGCAACACGTATGCAATAAAAGTATACTTGTGTCTTTACCATTAATAACGTAGATTATATAATAATGTTTAATAAATATTTTTATTATTTTACATAATTCGATCAAGTTTTTTTTTTTATCAACTGACAGGGGCATCTATACAAATGCTTGTATGTTATGAAAGAAGCGACGTATGTTTCGCGAATTCAAAACCCAATTTCGTGTGTATTGACGTGAACTTTCTTTCTTATTAAAAAGTATCCGGCAATGAATGGTATTATCTTAGATCAATGATATTCGTATATCAAAGAAAGCAGGTTTCGTTTTTGTTATTTTCTGAATTTTTTTGAAAAATAAACGAAAGACAAATATTTTAACGTCAAAGTGCATAAAATTACCATTCATTTTTACGTTATTTAAAGGTACTTTAAATGGGTCGTGAAAATATAACTTACTTAAAAATACGTTTTACTATGGTTTAGTATAATGATGATGAAAATAAAATTGAACGCACACCTTACAAATGATATAATTCAACGTAACATCACCATAAGAATACAGCCGTAGAAATAGTTAAGAAAATATTATTAAGAAAAAAAAAAACATAGACATTGTTAAAGCGTAGGAAAGTGTATAAGAAAGAGAACATTGATGGAAGGAAAAAATAATATACGAGCTGACGTAGCGAATCAATAAATCGAATGAAAATAAAATAATTCAAACACTGATAGTGAGTTCGCGTGATGGAAGTATTATTATTCATTATGATCACGTTAAAAAAAAAAAAAAAAAAAAAAAAAGTTACAAATACTATTATTACCTATAAGTAATTCGGTATTGATAGCCGCGACGTGTTATCGTTCATTGTTTACGGGATTCACATCGATATTATTTAATTAGAACTTGGAACTCTGAAAGCCGAACGCCGAAATCGGATAAATCGGCTACTACTACTAATTCTGTCAAATTAATACGTATACGTATGATATGAAAGTACGACAAAGCGGAAGAACTTTCTATAAAAATCTATGTCGTCCGATTCAATGACAAAGCAAATAAATGCAGAACAATAGAAATTTATTGTTTTGTAGGGTATTAACAGGGCATACGTACGACGTGTCAGTAACACAAGCAATTTTATTGTTTGAATATATATATAACATTAACGCAGTCTCATGAGCGTGTCGATAAAGTTATGATAACGCTGAATGGTCATGTGAACGTTGACTTTATCAGGATTATATTCGCTGCCCAATATCGGTGCCGCTCCTTTGGTCACAGCCACGAGAACGTTATCGATTATGAAGGGATTGCCACTGTCGCCCTGAATAATCACAAACGTATTAGGCTTTAAAGTTATAATTACAAAGAATCGGGAGTAAGAAAAGGAATAAGAAAAGGAATAATGGAAAAGATGGAAGCTGGAAATGGACTTACCGGCATTGTTAATATATACGGATTGGCTTGAGTGCAGAGAAATTTCCCGGGCACCGGCAGTCTCCGTCCCGTCAGTCTTTGGATGATATTCGTGCACTCGACGTTCGTTATGATGGTGAGGTTGGCGCCGTGCAAGAAATTAGGGAATACGTTGCCATCGAGCGTGCCCCAGCCCAGCGTCGTGCCGGTAATTCCAAAATACGAGCGGTTCCGCGAGACTTGTGAACGGAACATCGGTACGATGTGCTCGGGAACATCCTGGAATATCTTGACAACAGGCCCAAGCGAAGTTAGTCCCAATTGCCATGAATACGTATAAGCAAATATACGTAAAGGCATTTACGTATTAGAGGCTTACCTTTAATAAGGCGATGTCGTTGTCGGGCTCGGTTATACGTATCTGGCGATTCAAGCACCACTGGTCGTAGGTCAACCACCAGGATGGGTGGTAGAATAATCCCCTCCTCACGTCGTTCGAGCCGGCGACTATGCCGAAGGGCCGGTCGTCCGATTCGTCGAAACAGTGCTCGGAAGTCAGTACGTGTCTTCTCGATATGAGGGTCCCGGTGCAGAAGACGTTCCTCGCTGCCGAGGTCGTCAAATTCGTAAAGGACAAGGCGACGACGGCCAGATAACTGTGGTCACCCGATATTATCTTGACATCGCGACCTATCAATGCTTTGACGTTGACAATGCTGTTGTAAGGCCCACCTACGCACGAGTGGTTACGTTAATTTTCTCATTAACGATAAATTCATTTATTCTATTACTTACACAATATTCCAAGAATCAAAACAACGATATAAAACATCCTCTTAAAGACATGAAATACAAATTGATAACTTCGATTGCGAATATTTAATAATAATAACGATTATTATAATAATAATAAATACAATGTGAGTGCCGGGTGCTTAAAAATACTTTGATAAAAATACATTTAAGTCTACTTTATGCAATAAAAAGCTCGTAAATACATATATATATATATATTAATGTTTTCTTGTTTTTTTTTTTTTTTTTTTTAATTATAATCCGTATTGAAATTGTATTTCATTACAATGTCGTAGACACTATTTTATCCGCATCAGTATTTATATATAAAAAAAAAAAAAAAAATAAAATAAAAAAAATATCGTTAACTAGGTACTTGAGCCTATGTATTGAACTATTATGTACTCTTTACTTATGTATGCAGCAACCGATTTTCAAACGCAAATGCGCTCTTTTCCAGTGAAAGAATAACAACAATATATTTTACTATATTCGTTTTCGCTCTTACGTATAATTCGTACGACTTGTTAGAGAGATTCGTATGTGATTTTGTATGTAATTACACTTACGTTCTATTTATAAGGTACGAGCTTTATTAACAGGCCGTGCAGGCCTTAACCATTTAAAGTGAAAATATAAGTTATTATATTTACCGAGCGGTTTCGACATGAAAACAACTAGTCTCCGCTCGTACACAATTACAATCGTATCGAATGTTTATTTAAGGTTTTAGTCGAGAATATTTATTTAAGAATTCGGCATTAATCGTTGGGTTTCATAATAATAGAAAATGCCGTTAATAATTACGAATTAGAGAGAGAGAGAGAGAGAGAGAGAGAGAGAGAGAGATGAGGGTAGGGGGGGAGGGGAAGAAAAGCGTTTCTTCATGTAATTAATTTTAGTTATGTAAAGAATTTGAGCCCCTTTGAATTCTGCAATTTCATCGTTTGAGTAAAATGCTCGTCTTGTCAGTACTTGCATCTTCGAGCCGTTGATCTTCGGGAGATTGCGCTATTACGTGCTCGAGAGTCTGCGCTAAGCGAACCTCCGGCACTCGTTCAAGTGCTCTTCTTCTTCTTCTTCGTCTTCTTCTTCGTCTTCTTCGTCTTCGTCTTCTTCTTCTTCTTCTGGTCTATAAGCTCTGGGCCCCAGTCTAGCCAATGAAATTAATATCATCATAGCCAATGTCCCTAAAAGATAATAAAATAAAATATCTCGATAGCGAGTAGAGTTCGCTTAAAAGACTTACTTAGCGATGGGTAATCGTAACGGATGGCTTCGAGCCTCTCCAGCCTCTCACGATGTTCTCTTAGGACACTCGGCTCAAAGCTTCCATCGCCGAGTTCAAAGAGATGCTATCCAATCCGGCCGGTTAAGCCCCGTACCGAGTATCCGCGAAATATTTTACGCTCGTTATATATATATACACGTATATATATATATATACACATATATATGGTTTACTTGGGCTCTTGTCAAATTCTAATCTCGGCTCTTGGCCTGTATCGGGAATTGGGGCCCGAGCGGAATATTGCCCTATTGATACGCGTGTACACTCCTTTACATCGATTATACATTAGTTTCAAAGAAAGCTACGTATTCTAAATGACAAACGGATGAATATAATACAGTTATCTACATCTTGATTCGAATGCAATCCAATGGAGGTACAAAGTAAGGGAGTAGAAATTGTATCATCATTGGTAGTCACCGAGGCCAATATATCCCAGATTTAATATTTCCTTTAAGCTATTTGTATCGGAGTTATGTAGCCGTGCCGCTACGTACGGCTTTCGTACGGCTCCGAGGGAAAAAAATCCATTACTTACTATCGACGTAAGAAGAAGCCGGTCGCGTGTGGTAGTGCGTCCGCGTCGAAAAGAGTCGTCGTCGTTCGGCTGGAAACTCTCGGCTACGAGGCTCGCGGCTCCCAAGCGTCGTGGCGGAGGTTATTGGCGGGGGGGAGAGAGAGCTTAACTCGTGAATTCGCGGTAATTAGCTCGAGGCTTTATTAGGCAAAATAAGAAGAAAACGTTAAAAAGGAGTCTGCTCGAAGCCGGGACATCGGAGCTGCGCTTAGATAAGCCTCCCGTACGGATAATTAAGCCCGTTAAAATTGGAGAATCGGTGCGTCGGGGCCTTACAACTTACTTCGCGTCCGATGCGTTCGACGATCCCGCTCTTCTGTCCTTCTCCCTCCCCCCTCCCCCCCTGCTCCCCTTCCAGTACATAACAAGACGATAGATCCGCTATTTCGAAATCTCCGTTACTGGCAACGCTCACCGAGGAACGAACTTTTCATTCCATTACCCATTTATTTACTAATACTACTTGAGCGTAGCCTCGGCCTCGCGTCGACTAAATTATAACTTTTGATTTACGCGGCCTTACGATGTGTTACACTTTATTACCCGCAAAAATATTTCCCCGATCCGGATAGGCCAAGATCTAGCCCGGCTCCGCTTACGCAACCAGTTGGCAAACGCGATTTTACGAAATCGAACGAATTCATCGCTCGGGATATTATTACGCCGCCACGGAGCCCCAGTCTTCACACTCGAACTATACTTTACATGTTAATTAGGGAAATACCTTTCCACTTATAATTATTGAACTCTGGAACGTAAGCTCTGACGACACCTACTACTACTTCCATTATACTCTCCGCCTAACGGCTAACGGGCGCTTAATTGTTCGTGCCTCATTAACGTACCTTACATTACGCCGCGAACATTGCCTTTAATTACATTAATCGATCCGCGAAGCTATTTTATAATTGACAAACGTAACGATTAAAACTAGAAAAAAGGAAGAGAAGAAGAAAAAAATCTTATCCACGAGAAAAATCCATGAAACGGCATGAAAAACGTCTCCACGTTTCTAGATTAGCAATTTCTTATCAATAATTATAAAAATAACTGTAAGCTAATTTAAAATAGCTCGACGAACGGAATACTTTGCATTCAACAAAAAAAAACAAAACAAAACAAAAATAAATAAATAAATAAATAAATACTTTATAGGAAATTTTCAAGATTTTTATTGTCATTTGATTATATACATAAATGTCGTTGTAATTACAGTAAGTCGTATTTAATAATAATTAATCAATCGAATGCTCTTCGAATAGCTTTATTTTAAGAATATCGATCTTTCTTTAAAATAAAATTCAAGTATAAATAAATATGTATTTCTTCTAATATTCTATTTCGAAGCAATGAATTAAGTATGTTACAGGAATACGGATTTGAAAATTTTGAAAGGTCTGACTATACTAATGCAATCCCCCTTGAAATCTATACCTATTTCCAGTTCCAATTGATATTTATTGGCTAGGCGATCGTTAATTTAAATCAATTGACTATCGTTAATTTGTAATAATTTGCTTCTCTGGTAAATTTTTAAGTACATTATTATTATTGTAAAATCGGCTTTGGACGTTCGAAACGTCCGATCCGCGATACCTATCAGTAGTTGATTTACAATTGAGCATTTAAAGTATTAAAAGTTGAAATGATTAATACGCGTAAAGGCCTTAATGAAAAATGCCTGACATCGTAAATCATTCAAGACTCATGTATTCTTTATTTTTAACAATACTTGGGCCTCTTTACTCTAATCTCTCGGTCTTGTACGGTTTAATTAAATCAAATTTGTCCCAGGTTGTAAAGGAAATCTTTACTTATTATGTCTTTGTGAATTACTTGTTTTGCGTAATCTTAATATTTGTTTATAAGCTGTCCGATACCTGCTGCTCATAAAGTTGTAAAGTAAGGGGTTTACGGCGGTGCCCAAATAGTAAAAGCATCCACTAAAAATGTACAGCCATTCGTTCATATCAGGATAATAGTCTGTATCTTGTCCATATACGTACAGTAATCTTTGCGTGTGAAACGGTGCCCAGCATATAAAAAATGTAAACACAACTGCGCCTGAAGATTAAAATATTAAACGCTTCAAACAAAAAAATCTACATCTTATATTATATAATTCCTCGGTTAATTGTGATATTTACGTCATAAAGGTTTTTTATTTGAAAAATAACAGTCTTATATTATTTAAGCCGGTGCGTTAAGATCTTTTTTAAACGTAAGAAAATATAAAAATAATTGAGATTGTGAATGTGTTTACAAAACTTTGAGGAACTCACGATCAAGCTTTGTAAAGGATTTATAAATTGTGTGTTTTTTTTTCTTCTTCTTCTTCTTCTTCTTCTTCTTCTTCTACTACTTCTTCCTCTTCATACAATTAACGCGAGAAATATACATTTCAAATTGAAAGTTTCGTATGTATAACTATATTACGCGTAATATATATTACTATACCTATATACTAAGTACAGTACTTACTTAACATTTTAATGACCCCTCTTCTCGTTCTCATATGCTGCGTTTCTTTATGAAATAACGACAAGTTAATTTTCTTCGTCAGCTTGTAACTGTTTCGTATTTGTATTCCCATCTTTACGTACAGAATGACAATGACGAGCATCGGTACAAAGAAGAATACCATACTGCTTAGCTCGTACAAAGGGAAATTGGGCATGTGCGTCAGTAGCATGGCACAAATAGCAGAATCGATCGAATGATTACCAGAGCCTGAAAATTAATAAAAAAAAAATCATGATCCTCTGATTGGAACGCACTCGCAAGTAATTCATATTATTTTTTTTTTTTGAATAAATATTCATCGGGGAAGTAAAATCTACTGGAATAACTCTACGAAAACGTCCGGGTAATCGCATAGTCAATATTCACCTGGAGGATATTCTACGTAATTAATAGTCGTGTATATAGCAAAGGGTAATGCACACATCAGAGCAATGATCCATGCGGCTATAATAAAACACACGGGCCTCCTTAAGCCGCTCATCGCATTAAACCGTAGGGGCTTACAAACTGCTAAATATCTTTCTACGGAGAACATCATTATCGTCAGGACGGACACGTACGATGACCTTAAATTCATTAATACAAACATCTTTACAACATAGAACATTTATACTTTACTCTATACAGAGTAAAATAGTGGGATATTGGGAATAATAAGTAGGTACGCTTTTAAGGAAGAATTTTATTAAATATAAATTCATGAAAATAAACTTATTAGCCGTGTACGAAGACTAGCTAACTCGCACAATAATAATTGTGTATAGCTGCATGAAAGTATTGATGTAAGTCAAGTTTGTTTGCACAATAAGTATAAGTGTAAGTATTATGGTATGATGCTATCGCGTATTAAAATATTAAACTCTCAGGAGCACTGAAAACCGAGCAGTTGAATAAGTTTTTCATTCTAACGACTGAAGTATATATATATAGATCTATATATAGATATTTAAAAATAATTAAATCAAATAACGAGATTCGCGTGTCGAGTTTTTTTATCTCACCCGTTAATGGTATAAAAATTCGAATAATAAAAATGATTAAAACTATTAGAAAGATGTAAGAAGGAATAAGAATCGAGTATATGGATTTTAATTTACATGAAAAGTGGTGGTTAGAGATATTATTTAGAAACGGTAAAATTCAAACAAAGACAATAAAATCTTAATTACATCTACGTACATTTCTGATATGTATGCTCTTATCTTACACAGTCCCAGTCCTAATACCCACGGATATTGTTGCCAAAATACGCTCAACTCATTTGGTAGACCTAAAACGGTTGTCAAATTTATTCCAAATCAAATTCATAAACGCAAGCGATCAAAGTTACGGTATTTTAAGCTTCGGATAAATTATACATACACATACGTACCTAATATTAATAACATAAGATCGGATATAGCGAGACTAAATAGGTAGAAATTAGTGGCATTTTGCATGGAGGCGTTCTTAATTATAACAACACATGTTATTATGTTTCCAAAAATACCGAAAATAAAGATAATGGCATAGACTAACGTTAATGGAAGTGTTACGTCTAAGGGTAAGTATCGTGGACCCAAGATGTAATCGAGATATTCAGTCTCGGTAAGATTAGATGCCGACATGGCTTATTTTAATATTATATCCGATAAAATGGGTTCAATGTATATCATAAGCCTTAATGCTGGATCTTAATTTTTATTTTTCATAACTAAAACTTTGTAAGCTATAATTTAGGGGGAAAAAAAATCATAACATTAAGTTTAGTAAGTGAAAAGCTGCTTATGTAATAGTAAAAAAAAAGTACACACATAAGCTCCTTATCAAATAAAATTCTTTTCCTTTTCGTATATAAGTATATTAGGATTTCAAAATATTTGTAAACGTCAGTTAAGATGTCTGTAGATCGCATTAATCATACAAATACATCCGTTAGTAAGAAAATCTTTTTAAAGGCTACGCCATATTTGTGCTTAGAATATTTATATTACAAATAATTAGAAACGTTTAATGTAATCCGCTATTCATCGTTGCCGAAATTGGCATACGAGGAATATTGTTCCAAGTACTTTATTCAAAAAACATGAATTAGAATTTTTAATACTAAGTTTGGTAATTATTTATACACAAGTTACACACCAGATCATGAATAATCATACACATATGCATATTTATAATTTCTTTGCACATGAAAATTTTAATGAATACGATACTCGTTATCAAAATTTTTATTCGATTTTATGCTTTTATTTGAAATAAAGTTAATTTTTTAATTAGACTTGAGCTGTGCATACATAACCTCAAATTATAATTACGTACACGCAATTATTATATAAAAATATATTGGTTTAATTAATTTTTTCGTTTAAATAATCGTAGAATTTTTTCTATATATTTCCTATATATAGAATGTCAAATGAGACAGAAATGAAAAAATAAATAACAGAATAAATAAATCATAGCATTTTCAACGTATTTATTTAATGTTTAAATATTAATAATTTTAATAATAACAATAATTGTTTTTCGTAATCGTAGTGTTAAGGTTTTTTACAACTAGTTGAGATTAATTTTATGAAAAAAATAACGCTATTCGTCATTAACATATACGAAATATAAAATTCAATTTAAAAATTTACGAGTAAAATAAATTTTATTTCGATTTGGATAAATAAAAATTAATGTCTAATTTTTATTCTTCTATACAATGAATTATTTATGATTTTAAAAACAAATTAAATATTACTTATTACGTTATAATGAGTCTAAAAAAAAAAAAAAAAAAAAAAAAACTATATATATCTTTAACAGACAAACTAATTGTTTTTATTAATTTAACTAAAATAAATAATGCAAAATGACATTATATTACGAATTCAACTAAATTTGAATAAATTTATTTAGATAAATTTAGATTTACAAAATTTAACTTTATTTTAACAAAGAAACTTTTAGCTCTGGATGAGCCTCGTTTTCATACATTCGATTTATACATTTTAACCGTTGTAATATTTTTTTACGAATATATAGCTATTAATTAACAAATTAACAAAACATGAAATGCCTAATCGGACAATGTAATTACAATTACAAACTTTCTATAGAATACATAATATTTTTATTACAAACTGAATGGAGATTCATTTTACTATAAAAACATGATGTTGGCGTAAATATTATAGTTTAAAACATTTAAATAAAAATCTTAACCTCTTAATACTAAAAATAATTTCGTTGATATAAGTTTGTACAAACAGTGGTAATCTTATTAACAAGATTATAATGATCGCTTATATATGTATGTCAATGCCAAATAAAGAGTAATTTTGCATAAAAACTTACTCGATTCATGAATATCTGCCTCTTACGTTTTTAACAGTAATATAAGTATACATTAAATGCCTATTCTTTAAAAACCTTGAAATGTATATGCGTATACATATTTATATAATTTCATATATACATGTAGTACATGATTATATGCACGTATACATACAGTCTATACACATAAGTATACACACCCGAACGAACACACGCACGTATATATGTATACATATACATACATATAATCATTACATTTATTACAACTTATAGAAAATATTAAAAGATAGAAAAAAGTATATTACTCTCATCCGCAAAACGAATATTTAACTTTTCCTCTTATCATTGATAACAATCTTGTGTTTGAGGTGCGACTGTAAAGATAGACTCATTATACATCGAAAATCTTAAGTAAAATTATATATTTTACGTTTCTTGATCGCTTTAAATAATACTTTTTTTTTTTTAATTAAAATCTATTGGCTGTTTTCATTTTTAAAACTATGAACAAAAACAAATACACTTTTGCTAAATTCAATTAGTTCTGTAAAGGTTCGATAAAATATCATTATCTGTTTTAGATAATAATCTTATAGATAAACTAAACTAAACTAAGACGATGTTAATTTTATAATTCACGTAACAAAAGTTTTTGAAACTTTCTACGCGTATTTATTTATATATTTAATTATTGACGTAATTTTTTAAATATTCCAGCACGAATAATATCTTTAGTCCAATGCATTTGATAAATTAGAAATCCGATGGATCGATCGTTATACTTCATCAAAAATTAAACATTAAAACTAAAGCTTTTGAGAATAAACAAAAAAAAAAAAAAAAAAATCGTGTAATTTTATTTTCATATTTACTAAGAAATTCATTTTTAGACTCGCTTTCAATTTAAATCTACGCAATACTTCATTCCTCCATAGAGATTTTAGAAAATTTATTCTTATGATAATTCAGTGGTCGAGTGTAATTTTAATAAATTTATGAAAGCCATGGCTCGAGTCAACTTTAATCCAAAAACTTAATAATAAGGTGTACATACTTTGATTTAAAACACAATAATAACAAACAATAACAACAACAACAACAGCAACAGCAACAGCAACAGCAGCAGCAACAACAACGACAACAAGAATAATGTATAATAATAAATAATAAGTAATGATGAAATTATGCTGCAAAAAATATTAAAATAATCAATCGGTGTTTTTGAATTAACACGAAATTATGTACAGTAGAATAGATTGTTATTTATTATTTGTACAATAACAATAATAACGACAATAATAATAACAATAATAATAATAACAATAATAACAATAATGATAATAACGATAATAATAACGATAATGATAATAAGGAACGGCTTTTTCGCATAATTACAAATCTTATAAAACTTATTATACAATTGCAATACAATATTGATAAATATTTATCATAAATTATAAGAAACAATAAAGTACAAGAGAACCTTGTTGTCCAATAGGCTTTCTATGAAGAATTGCATAAAGGAATGATGTACCGTACTTCTGTATGAGGAAAGTGGAGCTTTATTAACCGTTGGTCTCGGATGAATAATGTTGACTGGCGGGGGTGGAACGAACGCATCGAACATGTCTTTGGAATCCGTGAAAACGAGCGACGACGGGATCCATCTCGTCCTGAATACAATAAATAATACCGAACAAATCCGATCGACAACGACTGTTCGCGTATATTGCGAAGCATACCTGGTGCAGGGCGAGACGTTCTTGCCTCTAATGACGCTTTTGCCAATGTTAATCGCTCCAGAGTCCTCGACCTCGAGCGTATGTATACACCCGGTAAAGCCATTGGGGAATTGTCCCAGCGACGATAGGTATTCCGAGACTCCGCCAATAAAAACGTTCTCCTTTATCTCCAGGTGCTGACTGTGCCCGTCGCTCGTACCTATTTCTATGTGCTCGCCGTCAAGTTCGATGCTTCCGTTTCTCCCGTTTCTTTTTAATATAATACGGTGTCTCTGGCCGTCATTGATCCTTACGCTTGTTATTTTTAAAATTACCGGCCCCGAGCCCAAGTTGTACTGAAACTCAATGTGCCTAGAACATCGAGGACAATAAGGATACATATTTTACATAAAAACTCCAACGATAACGTGCTCTTTACTGGGACTGGAAAGTTTTTTTCTTTCATTATTTCTTAAGCTGATAGTGATTTTAACTATAGTAAGCTCTACCGATAAAGTAAATGGAAGAAGGGTTAAAGGGCAAAATCAAAATTTTACGTTAACAAGTATGGCTTACTTACCCGTCGGTAATGGCGAGCCTGATGTAGTTGTTAGTGATTTTCTTAATGGATTTATTGCCATGCCACATAATGAGGCCATTAGTTTCATTCGTCGATATTTCAAATCCGATCATTTCCCTTTCGTTCCTGTGAGTCATTATGGAATTATTGAGCTCTAACCAACCGCCCCCTCGAAAACTCACGTCGTTTACAATGTCCGCACCTGGAAAGTTTTATAATAATTTTATTCCTACATACAAATACAATTACTCATAACATTACAAACGACAAACAAATACTACAAACTTCGCTTCTACAAATTGTTAAAAGGAAGTTTATATATGTATATATATATTTTCTGCAAATCTATTTATAATTAAGGAGAATTATAATTGAGGAATGTATTAAAAATACGTGTATGTAAACATTTACTTCTACTGCAGTTTTGTCCGATGAATCCGTATTGGCAGTCGCATTCATATGCTCCGTGTAAATCCGTGCAAGTACCTCCATTGAGACAAGGGCTCAGTACTTCGCATTGCTTTATAATGTTTTCGCAGTTTCTCCCGACGTAGCCGTACTCGCACGTACACGAATACGCGCTGTAATTAATATTCTGACACGATCCGTGAACGCATGGCTTGGCAAGGCAAAAATCCGGCTTCGTCACTGCGGTCGACGTTGTTGTTTCTATTCTTACGGATTTTCTTATATCCGTGATATTGGAAGAATCGGCGTCGCACGATTCTATATTTGACGATCCAGATAATGATTTCAACATATTAAACTTTATAAAGTGTATGTTAATCTAAAAATCAGAGTCAAAGATTTTACACATTTTCGATGGCTGTGCAGACGTTTGTCTACGTAAATACGAGGCAAACTAATTACTAGAATAATTTTTTTTCTTAAAGTCATTTCAGTACGGAATCCATTATTCGTATCTAAACAGACTTGATATCTGTAACATTTACTTTTATACGAAACTATTTGATAATTTATTGAAGAAAAGCAAAACGAAATTTTACGCGTGCGCGCATCTTACGGAGAGAAGATCTTAAGAGTCACAAGATGAAATCGTCTATTCGTTTACGAACAAACAAACAAAAAAACCCCATCATTAATTACGTAAAAGGAAGAATTTACTTAATATTATATGCAATGAAACGTCGAAGAATTCAACGAAATACGGTCTTCGGCGTGCGTTCGTTATTCAACAGTAATTAGTTCAGTAATTACGTAATTGTCAAATGTGTGCGTGCGTGTGGGTGTGTAATAATCACCTTGTCGAGGCAGCCCTCGAAAGATAGCCTTTCTCGGATTTTTGCATTGATCGATATTTTCCTTCTGTCTACGCCTCCGAAGTAAATGAACGTTCTTAAATTGATCGAGTGCAGTGCGTCGGGGAACTGTTTTTTAATCGGCAGCTCGGAATTGATTCTGAGCGATGCCATTTTGAAGTCTTTGCTTATGTTAACGTGATACCATTTACCAGGATCGATAGTATGATTTGAGGTGATTTCGGTCACACCTCCTCTGCCCATGTCGACGAGAAGTTTCAAACGCCGCTTGTAGATTATCAATGCTATAAAGTCACCGGTCCCTCGTACATTTTGGGCACAATAAATCAAAATTCCATTTTTGTTACTTATAGGCTTAAAGCTTAATGACACTTTCAATCTGGAATACAGTAAGAATATGTAAGATTCACAACAACGACAACAACAACAACAAAAAAAAGCCATATGCTGGCTTAATTTAGGATACAGTACTTCCGACGACACAATTATATTTATAGTTTATAAAATATTCGATAAGTAGGTTTTTTTTTTTTTATACGCTCCGACGAAGATCTTATTCACCTAAGCAAGAAAATATTTATTTCATTTGCACGATGTTCTAATACTTATTTCATTAAATAAAATATTCAAAGGCCACAGATCGTTTCGGTTCTCAACAAAGATCTTCAATGTGTACATACGCGATACGATGCCTAACATATATAAACGATCAAATACTTATTTTAAACGATATTAACCTCGAGCGTGTATAAATATTTGAATCTTTAATGTAGATTTGAATGTATTTATAAAAAATTTTTAATGAATGAAAAGGATAATCTCTAAAAATTTGTATCAACTAAGAATTTTGGATGAAGTGACGAATGGAAAATAATCACGTGAGGTTCAATACATTTCATTCATTTTGAGCCTGAAAAGATTTTTCTGATTCGCACCGATTACTCAATTCTACGTAGGAAATTACCAATTAAAATAAATATATTAGTATTCATTTGATTGTTCGAAGCGTATGATAATTCAAATATTTAGAGTACATTCATATATGTATTAAGTATAAGGCTTTGAATTAATTATGACACATAGAAAACCTAATAAAATAATTTATTAAAAGTTTTTATGAAATTTGATTTTGTGTAAGATGATTTAATATTTAATAACATATTTAATATATTTAAATGATAAATATAGTTATAAATCTCATACAAATGTCTTATAGTAAATACAAAATACGATTAATTATAAAGGCATATGTGCACGTATTCTTAATATTAAAAAAAAAAAAATAATTCATTTAACCGGCTTAAATTACCGAATTCGCGAAAAATAATTTAACCCTTAATTGTTTTGAGATGAGCATTCTAGAAATTACGATTTTTATATTAACAAAGCATATAAAAATCTTTATAAATCATTAATTAAAATTAGATTAATAATTACTTATTTTTAGGAAATAATAATATCATTTATATTTTATATTATTACTGAGCATTATATTTAACATTCATAATACATAATATTATGATTTTGCTTAATTTAATAAATGTATTTATTAACGCGATTGTCGAATTTTATTTTTATTCATAATTCTCTTTTACTATCCAAATCATTCGAATTTAATTAAAACTAAATGTAAAAAAATTAAATAACGTATAAGTGCTCAATGATGTAAACTCAATTATTCTAATAATAATCTATGTTCAATAAATCAGATATTTTTAAAAATAGTTTAATATAATTCAAGTAATGTCCAAGAATCTTAAAAAAAATTTACTAATATGAATCGTTACGATATCCACTTGTTATTAATATATTTATTTCATAATTACTCAATCCCTCATAATAATAATATAAATTAACTTTGAATTTATTATTAAGAACGATTAAGCTAAAATGATTTACAAATGGACATTTCAATGTATTAACGTTAAAATATGTATCATGAAATAAACAATATTATTTCAAAACTAATAATTAATTAGGTATAGATAATATTTTAGGTAAAATGGACACAAAAATAATTTAAACTGCTGATAAATAATATGAAATGTATGATATAAATTTATCAAATTATTCATTATCTAATAATATATATATATATATAATGTATATACTATAGAAGATTAATAATTAATTTTTAATACATTAATATTTTATGTTGGAATAGTTGAGAAATTGTAAAAAAATTTTAGTCACACAGTTATTAAAGAAAGTAAGAAAAACATAATAACTAAAAAAAAAAAAAAAATACTATACCTTTTCAATGATTTTTTTTTTTTACTAACGTTGTTTCTTTATTAAAATTCATTATAATATATAGCAAGATGATTGATAAGAATAATAATATATATTTTTTTAATAAAATGAATACATGTATTAAGATATGATAGTTTCAAAGAATTAGAAAATTCATACAATGGAAGAGAAAATATATATATTTGAAATTCACCGAGATCGAAAATATAATTTTTAGGTACGGATTGAGTTATAAATAATACTAATGAAGATCATTCTTCCAAGGTTATTAACGAAAATATGCAATTACTGTGGCTTAACTAGTGTTAGTCCAATATTCTATATATTTTTATATTCTTTAATAATTACCTAAGAAATGATAACAAACATAAAATTAATTATTGATTTAGTTGTATCATATATTCTCAAATAATGCATACAAAAATAATCCTAATACAAGTTTTTAATAATAAATCTAAAGTTACTATTGTGTAATGTTATAAGTACAAAATATAAGTATATCTATAATAATTTATATAAAATATGAGAATTTTTTTCAATAATAGGCTTCACTCTAGTATAAAAATAGATAATATTCAGAGCGTGTGAATACATGTGAGAAGAATTTTTTGTCTTCTTCTTATTTATCTATATATATATATATATATGTATATATATATGTATATATTCGTGTATTTAAGGCACAACGATATTGTTCGATGATTATTCGATTCGGTCTCGTCCGCAGCCAAGTTTACGTTATTAGCGTTTCATCTCCATCTACATTTTTAAGCTCCGTCATGCACGACTATAGGCACTCGACTCGATATATAATTTATATCGCTCGGTTATCCGGCCCTGAAAATAATTATTATTTCAACGTTACTAGACATAATGAAACTAAAAATAGCTTTAATTTAAATAATAATAAAAATAACGGGTAAACCAATAATAATATTAACAACTTAATTAAATAAACAATTAAATAAATAATAATGTCTTCTTCGAGTAATAGAATACATTATTGGGGAAATAAAACAAATAAAGATATAATAAGCATGGAAGGAGTAAGGGGGGGGGCTGGAGGGGCGTGCGCCAATCTCGCCACAATCTTTTACTTCTTGAGGCTTCCTCTTGTCGTAGTGGGTGGCTAACTATGAAAACGCAACTGCTCGTGTAAAAGAATGTCCTTGTCGATAACGCCGACGAACTTCCTAAGCAAGTTCGGAACAGAAGGATTTAGCGAATCACATTCTTCTAGTACATGATTTATAATTTATTAGCAGGAATTAGACTATTGACCTTCAATTTATTAATGGACCCTTCGGTACTATTTTTTTTTTTTTATTTTACTGTCTTAACCACTATTTTATATTATTTTATATATGCCATTTATATATACTGTACACAATATATAATATAAAATTACTATTTTATTGTAAAGCATTTAATAAATGAATAGATTACGATAACGAATAGACAATTTTGAATAGAATTATCAAAATAGGGAAAAATTACTTATGGGAATGAAGCAATTTAACTAGTTAAAATAAGATGTCTAAGAATACAATTATTTTTGTATAGAAAATTTCGTCTCCTTTTTACGTTATTTAATTTTTAAAAAAAAATTATAAAACTCCAGTGACTAATTATACTCGTAAAAGTTCTTTAGAATCGTAAATTATACGTTGGCTATTAAAAAAAAAAAAAAAAAAAAGCATTACATGTACGTACGTATGTATGTATGTTAATAAAGTCAAGTATGAGCATAGGTTCCTTTAACGCGTAGAAAAGTGCGGCTCATTAATCGAAAGGTTACAGTATCGCTTAAAAACTTTTGAAAAAATGCGTAATTTATATAGGAAAGAAAGAAGTAAAGAGTCGTAAAATTGAGTCTCTTACTTAATCATTCGTCCGGCACTTGTTTCCACAGTAATTTCGTTCACAAAACTTTTAATGGAAAAACTTCGCGCATATTTTTCTCGTAAGATAAATTATTTATTTTTATCATATCAGCTGCGGCTAATGTAAGCCCCCGATAACGAGCCGAAACTCCAGCTGTTCGTAGATATATACAGGTAAACGTTGGCTGGCATCGGCTGGTCGCGACGAAGAATCCCAAGACTCGGACCATTGATGCTGCCCGACGCTCGCTTACTTCCCGGCAGTGTGAATAATGACCAGAAAGGATGCGGGGTAGGCGTATATATATATATATAGGCGACAGGGAAAAGCTAAAAAATGCATTGCCGCGGATAACGATGGCGACGTCACGCGTGTCTGAAGGTATAATCGATATAATGCGTAATGGCCGATGCGCGCTCTCTCGATTTTACAACTGACGATTCGCTTCTCGTAATCTGATCCCGGCAATGCTGCTTTCGCCGATTCTTTTCTCCAGATTTACCATTTCACGCGCACCTTTGACAACGTACCATTTCACTTACATTTCACTTATATTTTACACTGCATTACACTCGTATGCTCGTACTTTCTCACATCGACGCGACTAACCTTTACATTGCACTGATAATAAATTCTGTATACATAAAAGAAGACGAAGAAGAAGAAGAAGAAGAAGAAGAAGAAGAAAATCTCTAAAAAAAAAAAAAATCATCAAGCTATCAAAAAGATACGGAACTTATAATCTCAATGCAAATAGATAACTTAGTTTGTATTTCTAAAGCACATACGTCTTATTTCTTTTTCTTATTTCGCTAATCGAGCAGCTCATTGCTTTCCAAGTCTAAATACTCAATGTCTAAGGAAACATGGCTACGAAATAATTGCGACGCAGCCGATTATTCTACGATTATCTCTAATTTAAAACATTATAAACAATTGTTCAGAGGAATCTGAAAAATTTAAATAATGGTTATTATTTAATGTTCCTTATCGAATGTATAATATTCGATTTTAGCGTTTTCGCTGAACTGTATTTCCTTACTGTAAGAAAATTATTACTAAATAATTTATTTATGATTTTCGTTATTACGTAAACAAATACAATTTTACAAATTTAATATATTTTCTTATTTAATAACTCGTATAATAGCCATACGAAGCGTTAGTTAAATATTATTTATATTGTATTGATAGTTAAGTAATGTAATTATGATATGGTGAGGGGGGGGGGGGAGATCGTAATAGGGATCCTATAATTCTATCGAAGATGTTATGCTTTTCTTATTCGATGCCGCACATTCGCTTTAGCTACTAATTAGTTATAAATTATTTATAATCAATGATTATAAATACACTAGAGTAATTGCTTAGCTTGAGCATATATGAGTTCGGGGATGAATATTCGAATTCAGATGGTAAATTTAAAACGGCGGTTAGAAAGAAGTTGGATATTACAAAAGTACGGGATCGGCCGCGAATGCTGACGAGGCTGAGAGCATCGGAGCCGACACGAGAAGCCCGCGACGCGCTCGTCAAACGCTGAGTCCGCGGATTCGACCGGATGCGGATTCGTGGAATACCTCGGGAGAGGAAATCGCGACGAGGGATGAAAGAAAGGAAAGGAAAAGAAAAAGGTCTGAAGTCCTTGGATTGTTTTTTAAGTTTTTTAACGATCCACGTGTCAAAACTCCTCGAAACCGCTCCCACGTGAATCCGGTGGTCGCGCCCTGTTTAAATATCGTTCATGACGATGATGATGATGATAGAAATAATAATAACAATAACGATAACGATAATAATGATATTGAAGCGTTGTACCTTCTTAATGATTTAGGCGTTGGGTATGCAAGAAAGGACCTGGGGTGTCTGAATTTCGGCACCCGAACTATTCGCGTAGACTCGCAATGCTTGCCACTGTAGCCAATTGGACAATCGCACCGATAGCCATTTTCTATTTCAGTGCAGGTACCTTCTCCGCAAGTCCCTGTAAGGAATAACGCGTTAATTAAAAACTGTGACCCTTAACGAGTGAATAAAGAAAAAGGAAAAGAAAAAACGTGCTTGTTGCGAATGTTGTAAAACAGTGATTGTCCTTTTTAATGAAATAGCCTACGGTTAAATATCCCGAGGGTATTGTAATTATTTATTACAACGCAATAACGTTACGATCATTGTTTTCCGTTGCATTGCACTTGCTGTTATTAATTTCTTTTTCTTTTTCTTTTTCTTTTTTGTTCTTGTATATTTCTACGAATGTCAGCAATAATAATAATGGATGGATGGATGGATGGATGGATGGATGGATGGATGGATGCGGTTACCTGGCGTGCACAATTTTTCTCGTATCTGGCATTGATCCCCGGTATAACCGGCCTGACACAAGCACTTGTAACCGCCCTTGGCGCTCGATTCCTGGCAGAATCCGTTGGGGCATGGATTCTGAATGTGCTGGCAGATTTCGCAGTTCGATATTGATTGGCTCATGACGATGTTGTTCATTAGGTTCACGTCCTTGCCCTCAATGGCCAATCTGTTGACGCAGCCGACGAAGCCGGTATAGGCTTTCGCGTGGGCATTGGGAGTCACGTCGTCGGAAATGCCGCCAATGTATAGAGGCTGGAACACGTCGAGGCCGTCCTTTTTGCCTCTCGAGCTCGCTTCGTACGTGTAGACCCCGTCGACGATCATCACTCCTTCTTTACGGTCTCTGCGTATGACGACGGTGTGCCAGTCACCCCGAGATACGTTCTTATCCGCTTTGATCTCCGTGGATCCCGATCCAAGATCGAATCTGCCGAGATGGAAATTAATCATCAACGTATTACCCCGAGGACTCGTTATTCTCATTCTCTTGTTAACGTACGACAAGATCCAATCGTACCGATATCGATCAATCTCACCAATAAGATTCTCTAGGACTTGATCTTACGAATTCTCGTGACAAAGGATGAAAAGTTTTTAATGATTTAAGGAGCTTACTTGAATACTGGGAAACCATTGTCGAGGGCTAATAACAAGAAGTCGCCGATCCCGTTGGAGCTTTCACTCGTGTACAACAACAATCCATGAGAATGCTCGGGTCTGAATGATATTTCAATATCGAATCGTAGATTCGCCCCCATAAGTGGCGGCAGTTCAATGAAACTCAATGGCGTTTGACTGAAGTATGGCACTAATCCGGTGAGGATGATCGTCGTTGTCGTTTCGATGGATTCCTCGTCGTTGCTCGCCACGCATGTGTACGTGCCAGCCGCGCTTTCGTCCACATCCATCAGCTTCAGTCTATTCTGTAAACGACAATAATCGAAGCGCGATTATGTATATCGTTTCCATGACTGGACTATTAAATTCGTGCGCCAACTTTGTCTGTATCTTTATCCTCCGAGTATTTGAGGAATTTATTTGAGGCGCGGGGGCCACCCGCATCGATTCATTATCTCTATTGCAAATCTAACGATTCGCTTGGCCTACGTTATTAAGAATACGGTCGCGACGTTACACTTACGTCGTGCTGCTCGTGCCTGACAGGCAGGGAACCATTGGATTTACTCCAGCGGTACTGAACTGGTGGCAGTAAATGATCTCGACAGGACAATTCCTCGTTGTTACCAAGCGGTACGAATCTTACTTCAACTGGATCTTCGACCGTTTCGTCGGTCAATATCGGATCTTCTGCAAGGGAAATCGTCTCATTGAGCTTACGTTCTCGTCACCGGCTCGCTCGGGCGCGTCAACGTTAACAAAACAATATAGCCAACAATAGTTTATGAATAATGTATTTAAGACGGGCGGGCTAACCTAGTACTTCCAATGTAACTTCGTTTTCAACGAAACCATCCTCGGAGTCTATGACGCACTTGTAAGCTCCGCTATTGCGGGTATTTACGTCGACTAGGCTCAGTATGTTTCCGTTGGGCCTGGCGTTCCACGGCAGCGTTATTTCATAAGCTTTGTTCCATATGTAATGGGGATTGACAATGCCTGACGTAACGCAGTGCAGATCCACAGAGTCGCCGACGTAAACCGGATTCTTCGAGGCCTGTACTCGCACTATCGGGCTCGTAGTCGCTGAAAACACAACACCGACCTTTATACCATAACCGCTAATGCGTGGATCGATCGATCGTTAGTTAGTTAGTTAGTTAGTTAGTTAGTTGCGACGATTAATAATTCATGTTATTGTACCTTCGACGGTGACCTCGGCAACGGATTCCGCGGTGCCCAAGTCGTTCCAGGCCTTGCACACGTATTTCCCGGCATCGGCGAACGTTATCTCGTAAAACTGCAAGACCCCGTTGGATTGGCTGACCGATGTAGGCAGCGAGCGGCCGACAGCTTCCCATTCCACACTCAGCGGCGGCTCGCCCGTCGCTATGCAATTTATCGAAGGGCTCTCGCCCGGCTTGACCGTCTGCTTCGTAGGCGTCAGCTCGATTCTCGGAAAATCTGTAAACCCAACAACAAGTTATTATCGTCGTAAATGGTAGACGACCGCGGGACATTGGGGCGCATACGTACCGAAGACGGTGAGCTGGCTCTTGGCAGAGAACAGTTGCTTCCCGTAAGAGTCGACGCCGAAGCAGGTGTACTCGCCCGAATCTTCCTTCTGGAGGTTCTGTATGACAAGGGTGCCGTCGCTAACGGTGCTCTCCCGTGGCATCGGCCGCCCGTCCTCCCTCTTCCAATCCAAATAAATACTCTTGTCGTCGGTGAACAAGAGCTTGCAACGAATCAATACCTTGCCGCCGGAGGGGATTTTCGACAATCGGTCCACCAGCAGGGAGCTGCGATTGTCTTTTACCTGCAACGGCATTATCCGCCACTCGTTACATTAAACCCCCTAAGCCGTATAAAGCCCGTAAAACGTTGTCAGAGGTAAGGAAGCGCTTGTCTCCCCCCCCCACCCCCCATAGAGGCATTGTAATCATTAATTGACGTACCGGCGGGCCGCTCTCGTAGCAGGACGGATCGTCTCGGCAATTGTCCGGGTAATTAACTGAATTCACGTGATCTTCGACTCGTAATTGCACGTAATCGACAACCACACCTGCGGTATTGCTGGCCTTGCACGAGTATATGCCCTGGTCTTCTTTCGATACGGAATTAATGTCTATTGTAGCCGATGGGCCGACGCTCCCAGAATTATACGGATCGCTAAGGATAAGCATTATTGGCTTTCAACAAATAATAGGCTACAACGCCTTTAGTTCGGATAAAAATATTTCTCCAGCTATTCTCACCGAATGACTGGCAAAGTATTATTTTCATTCAGGAAGTACGTAAAGTAAAAAAAAAAAGACTTACATGGCCGAGCGGTCGTTCGCGTCTTTGCTGTACTCTTTGCTCCAAGAGACGGTCGGCTGAGGGTATCCCCTAGCCGTGCAGAGGAGATGCAGCGGGTCGCCCGTTTTCAATTCAATCACCCCCTTCTTGGGCGTTATCGTCATAAGCGGATACGAGTTCACCTCCAAATTGACGGTGACGCTTGTAAGGCCCACGGGGTTCTCGGCTACGCAACTGTAGCTCCCTCCGTCGGAGCGCGTGGCATTGTTGATCCGCAGAATGCCCCCGGATATCACTTGCACGTTAGGTCCGAAGGGCCGTCCGTCCGGGCGGAACCATTTGATTTCCGGCGTCGGGATGCCGGCTATGGCGCGGCAATGGAAATCAGCTGTACCGGCTTCGAGGACTGTCTGGGACTCCTCCGGATGAACGTGCAGCACGGGCATCTCTCGGACTGATCGCCAAGACAAGACTCAATCAATGAGACTCGATGACACAATGCGATAAGGAAGGGGTAAAAAAAAAGAAAAGAAAAACAAGCAGGATCGACTTACGCTCTACTTCGATGATGGCACTGGCCTCGGAGTCGCCTTTGTCGCTGTCGCTGACCTGGCACGTGTAAACGCCTCTGTTCTCCACTTGGACGTTGGTTATGCGCAACGTGTTGCCGGCCGCTTGTACATTCGGGCCCAGGTTCGCCTGTCTGTTCTTCAACCATGTTACGTTGGCCGGGTCGCCCTCGGTCTTGCACTCGATCGTCGCCTTGGAGCCCTGCGGGACATTCTGCCTCTGCGGCTCGATGGACACGACGGGCATGTGGTGCCGCGGATGAATCGCCACCGACGTCGTTACACTCTTTTCACCTCCGTCGTAGAAAATGGCCGTGCATATGTACCAGCCGGCGTCGCTCGCACCCGGATTCGAGATTATGAGGACGCCGTTGTTCTGGACGGCCGCGGTCGGCAGCGCCAGCCGATCCGTACGGCTCCAAATGATCTTCTGCGCTGGTTTAGACGAGCTGCAGGTCAGTCTCACCGTGTCGCCGCTGAATCCCGACCATTTCGTAGGCACGACGCTCACCTCCACGTCCGTATTTTGCGACGGATCGTAATTGCTCGCTTAAGGGGCACAGCCATTAAGAACCTAGTACCCTACTACGTTAACCTACGTTATAAAGAAAAGAAAAGAACGAGCCGATACCTTGTACGTGTAGTTGCACGGTTTTTTCGCTGTAGCCCTCGCGGCTTCTCACGATGCATTTGTAGTCGCCGGCGTCTTGCACAGCCACCAATGGTATTCTTAAGGTACCGCCGGCGAATGTCGCGTTTACGTTCATGCTTCCATCGGGACGAACCCATTCGACCGACGATTGCGTACCTCCGCTCACTCTGCAAAGGAATTCCGCGAAATCCCCTTCCGTCACCTTCAGGTATGGCGGACTTATGCTAATAACTGGTTCTCCGACCGAATCTACAGTAGAGATACATCAAATAAAAAAATCATTATTATTAGTAATACGTATTGTCAACGTAACGATCCATTGATTACGGCAATTGATTTCAATACAATATTCGAGCTGGCTTTTTACTGAACGTGAATGCTTAAATACAATGAAAGCTCGATCGTCGGTGCATGCAGATTCACAGGAAGCTCGCGCGGTAATGCATTTACGTTCGTGTGCGATCTAAAGAGCATGCGCGTTTATCTAAAGTACCTTTGGTCGGAATAATGGATTTTTGAAAGGCTGCATCCGATAAATAAATACTTTGTTAATTGAGATTGTTTTTTGCCATCGAGAGAGAATGCAACGGTGATCGTCGTTACCTCCAACGTGAAGAGTGACCTTCTCGGTCCTAACGTGGACTCCGTCGGTAACGCGGCAAATGTAATTACCACTGTCGGAGACCTTAACCTCTCGTATGAACAGTACGCCCGCGGAGTCGTCGATACCTCTGCCGATTGGTAAATAGCCGGCCTCCTTTTCCCATTTCAGGGTCACGGGCTCCTAAGAATATTATTTAAATAAATGTATTAGATTATAATCGAGCCGCCGGCCGGTATCCACCAACGCTCACACATTCGATAATCGATAATCACGGCCGTGGCTTACGTTGTATAAGGACTTGGCCGAGCAGTGGTACCGAACGCTCTCTCCGATTTTGACGATTTGAATGGTCGGCTCCCTAATTTTCACGACGATCGGCGAGGACTGTGCACTTGTCGTCGGCAAGGTCGACGGCGGCTCGGTGAACTCGGCTAAATGAACGTGTAAAAATCAACGCTTTTAGGTTTTCTCTACGATACAATGCAATACAATGCAATACAATGCAATGCAATGCAAGGAGAATTAATTCATTAGGATGTTTACCTATGTCCTGACAGAAGGATCCAGTAAACTGGGGATAGCAGTTACATCGGACTTGACCCGACCAGTCGAGCTCGCAACTCTCCTCGTTGCCGTTGCACGGACAGGGGCTGCAGGCCCCGAGGATACTTATTGACCGGTCATTGGTATTCCTGTAGTGCCCGGCCGCGCAGGTTTCGCAGGATGTCCCGGTGTATCCAGCCGGGCATCGGCAGGACTCGACTTGAATGGCCCGGGCGTTACCGGTGAAAATCTCGACGGCCGTGTCGAGGGTGATGTCGCTTATGTAGGTCGCTATCATGTCGGAACAATACGATGCCCTGACGAGGATCGCGTCGATGTTCGAAAGTACGGTCATCAGGTCCGATCTCGTCGCTATGCGAAGGCCGCTCGACGAAATGTATCGCCACTCGTACTCTTTCAACGGGATCGAGTAGCTCTGCAAAATACACGCGAGCGTACAATTGTATTCCGGTACTGCTCCAGGAGCCGCTTGTCGATCCTGCCTCTTACCACTGTCGAATCGGGCGACACGTGCTCCGGACTCGACCAATACAGCGTCAGCCCGTTACCAATCAAAATAACGTCCTGATCCTGATTGCAAACGGCGTTGGGCTGCGCTATCAGGTGCTGGGTCAATATTAAATTGCCACCGTAGCTTTTGACTTTATTGCCGGTAAATACGCTCGGCAATGACCAGAATAATCTCTTGTTATTGTCCGATGTGAATTCGTATCCGATTTCATTTACCGACACGTTCAATTTGAAATTCTCACTGATAACTTCTTGCCTCGATCTAATAAAGCAAAACGTTCACACTCCTCAATTATTTATTGTTAATAATTATTACTGAGGTAACACGGCTTAACCGCTACGACGAGCACACTATTACTTACGGATGGATATTTTTATTATTGGCCGTTTAATACGTTTCGCGCGTCGTTACGCGTATTAATAGTTAAAAAAATATATATATATATATATAATAGAGTAATAAAACTAAAAAATATATAAAAAAAAAAAAAAAAACGTTCAAGTCAGGTCTCGACAGAGATGACGAGTACACCTGGCAATATTATACAGTACAAACAACAACAACAACAACAAAAACGAATGACCGCGTATCTCGGCCTTCCGCACAACAAAAGAGAGAGAGAGAGAGAGAGAGAGAAGAAGAAAAAACAACGACCTCCACGAGCTTGACACCTTGTGCCAAGTACGCGATTGGCCTTGATTGTGTCAATGTAATAGAAGGGTAGTGTGGGTGTGAGACTCACGAATCGGTGAGAGTGAATCCATGTTGATTGTCGAACAAGAATATTGGAATCTGTTGTATGTATAATGAGCTCTCGTGGCATTCGTTGGTGACGCCGCTGCAGTAGCATTCGTTACAGCCGTCCGGATTCTTCTCGGACAATCCGAAGGTCGAGAAACGGCAGAAGCTACAGTCGGAGCCTTCGGCGTTACGCTTGCACTCGCAGCGCCCGGCCTCGCAGACATTAGACTCCGAGCCGTGGGGATTGCAGCGGCACTGCCCGTAATGGCTGCCGTTCCTCGATTGGCAGTCGTACTGACTTCCCCGCGTGGCGTCCCCTTCGTAACCCGGCTCGCATATCTCGCAGTTCTCCCCGGCCGTATGGTCCCCGCAATTCTGTTACGTAATTGTTTTTACGTAAAAAATATTTTTTTTTGGAAATCGCTTTACGAACGAGATCGCTCGACGACGTCTCTTTACCTCGCATATGCCATTTTCCGGGTCGCATTGTTTCGAATGGCCGTTGCACTTGCACGGCTCGCATATTCCGAGATACAGGCCCTCGATGGCTCTTGTGTAGCCGGGCGCGCAGTCCTCGCAAGACAGGCCTTGGTACCCGGTCGGGCAGCTGCACTTTTCCACTTCTATCGCACGCTCTTTTCCCGTATTGAATTCCTCCGCTGCATCCAGCGAAACGTACGACAATCTGAAACGTTTTATTGATTTTTTTCTTTCTTTTTTTTCTTTCTTTTTTTTTGTTCTTTCTTTTCATTGACCGTGTTGCGTGCCGATTGAGTCGGTCACACGGCCAGTTGTATTTGTTATACGAGGTGCTTTTTACTCACGCGGCTTCGTAAGTGTGAGTCGTGTAAGTGGCCTTTATTCGGATAGCCTCGACATCGGCAAGGGCCATCAAGAAGTGCTCCCGGTTGGCTACGGTACCGTCAGACCGTTGCCAGTACTGCTCCAACAGCGGCACCGTGAAGGTCTTGGCCGTATTAGGATTGGATACCTCCCGCGAGTAATACAGGAGCGTGATGTCGTTCGACTGGAATGATTTATTTTTTATTATTATTATTATTACTATTATTACTATTATTATTAAATTAATAAGATATTCTTGGATATTCTTGGGCTAAATTGTCGGTTATGCGCTGGCGTGTCGTAGAATTCGGTATAAAACGTGAACGTACACTGATGAGCTCGACGTCCGCGGCGCTGTTTCGCGACGTCAGGCCACCGGGTGAAGGGACGTATCTTACGATGTACTTGAGATTCCCTCCGTAGGCACTTATTTGATTACCTAAAAATATAGTAGGCAGCCGCCAATAATAAACGTCCCCTGCTCCTCGGTCGGGGAAGTCGTTAAATACTATTTCCCGCGTATCGGGCTTTATGCTGATGCCCGAAGTGATCGGCTCGGACTCTAGATCGTTCGAGCCAATCAATTGGAAGCCTTGTATTGAATTGGTGAACGATACCCGGATCTGCAATAAACAACAAGCACTGTTGCAGTTCTATTAATAACTAATATTTCGTTTAATTGCACGCGTTTACAGATATTTTTACGTTTGTTTGTTTGTTTGTTTGTTTGTTTGTTTGTTTGTATGTATGTAGGTGACAGCGGCCGAGGCTGTCCACGAATTATTAATACTTTGTTATTGCCGGACCACGTCCAGGCGTATTTAAAAGCCAAGGAAGTACGTAAACCTTGTGATTGTAGCCATACCTCGCTTCTGTACCAATTGGACGAGACGCAATTATTGGTGATTCCCATACAGAAACAGTTTATGCATCCGAATTGATTCGTCGGGGCTAGGCTGAATGTATTGGCTTGGCACTGGTTGCATTTCGCCCCGGTCACGTATTCCTGAATCACAACGAAAGGTCGTTTCGTACAAAAATCAGCTTCCAGGTGACACGCTTGTAGGTGACATGTAGGTTAATCTACAAAAAAAAGCCTTGAATTACCTTGCAGCGACAGCGTCCCGTGTACCTGTCTGGTTCGGAGCTTAAGCTGCCACCGCGGTCACAGAGCTCAGCTGATCGACACTCCTCTCCCCGTAGAGGATCACCCTCGTAACCTGGTGCGCATCTTTCACACTGCTTGCCTTCGTAGCCAGGTGGGCAGTCGCATTTTGGGCTTTTATTATCAAAGTCCAGCCTACACGTTCTTTGAAATCTGAAAGATTTGAGAAGTTTAGCGTTTTGAATAAAGTGATTTTTTTTTTTTTTTTTTTATTTAAAGGAAAGGATTTTCACGCGATTGTTGTTCTTATACGTTTCAATTCATCAAAATTCTGAATTAAACCGAATCAGGAATCGAGTGAAAATTCTTCTGCATTCAAACTGGCGTTTGAACTAATTTTCGAGACTTTCTTTTCCTTCATTAATTATCAGCAGATATAGATAGTTTGGTTCGAATATTAATAGCAATAGCAGAAAGTAATAGCAGAAAGTGAAAGAGATAAACGACAGCCACGTTGTCAAGTAAAAGCAGATATTATAATTCTTACGTAACAATTCTAAATGCAATCTAAATGCAAAGACTCACTTGTTGTTTGGAAGGGGACACGGACAAGCCTCGCAGGGGATACCTCGGGACGGATCCCCGTAGAACGTTCTCGGGCAGGTATCTCTCTCTGGAGCCTCCTTGTAGCACTGGCCAAGCCATTGGCCGCTCTTACGTCTCGTGTATCCAGGGGCACAGTTTTCGCAGGAAAGGCCGGAGTATCCTTAAATCCAAACGAATTCAACTCGTGTTATATCGTACTCGAATGCTCGAGCTTATTGTGCAAAATACCTGTAGGGCAACGGCATTCTTCGACAAAGTTTGCCAATTCCAATCCAGAGTTGCTCGCCGTGTCCAACATGAAGTTCGTTACGGAAACGTTCAAGTGAGAGGAATTCTCGTATTGGGCTCTGGAAAGAGAATAAATTCCTTTTTCACATCCTCGGCTCGATAAACTAATGAAATATTTAATCAAATACCGACACAACGTCGCTATTTCCTATGTCGTAAGGGAATAAACGTGTGAAATGGCATTTTATTATAAATCGAGCGGATTAAGCGCTGTATTACATTTAAAAAAACCTTCTAAGTGTTCTTTGGCTGTCACGGGCAATAAATAAAATAAAATAAAATAAAATAAAATAAAATAAAATGAAATGAAATGAAATGAAATGAAAAAGAAGAAGAAGAAGAAGAACTCTTCTCTTTATCAGAAACTTACTTGATCAAGATATTATTGATGTTGACTAAGACCATCATGATGTCCTCTCTGGTAGCCAAAATCGATCCTCTTCGATCTTCTTTGTACCATTCCCCATAGACAAATCGTATCTTTTGCCTGGATTCTTGATTGGGGTACACTCGCGAACCAGTGTGGAATATGTTAATGTCGCTCCCGGAAACGATAACGAAGGGCGCCTCGTTATCGGCACCGTAACCGCTATACGTAACGTCGTAGTGCAAGTATCCGCCATAAGATTTCAATTGGTTGCCGTTGAAGTGATCCGGCAAGCCGAAGTAAACAATGCTGTTTCTGTTAATCTCGTTATTAAGGGTTTGCACGTGAATGCCGTTGGTTTGCAAGGCAACCGTTTCCGTATAATTCGTATCTACGAGGAGCGTTATCCTCGGCCGTATTTGGACGGGCACGACTTTGTAACGGTCGACCGGCATAGGGATCTGATGGGTGAACAAATTGGCGCTTCCGCATTCAGTCCCTGCACCGAAACAGAAGCAAGAAATGCATTCGTCAGGTCTTTTGGCCACGGAATTGAACTTCCCTACCGGGCAGACGCTTGTGTTTTTAACGACTAGGATCGTGTCGGGGACGGCGATGACGAAACCCATAAGGTTCAGTCCCTCGCAGGAGTAGGCGCCCTGGTCCTCTTCGCGTATGTCCGGGCACGTGAGCGTGCCCGTCCCATTGATCGAGGTCATGCTGCATTTCGAGGGTATGTGGCCCCAATTGAGGCGCCAGTTGATCTGGGGCATCGGCACCGCGGCCGCGATACACGTCAACGTGAGCGTATCGCCGAGCTGAAGCACCATCATAGGCGGGGGCGGTTGCAAAATGTACACGGGAGCTGCATACAAAACCAACGGGGGTCTTTTAGAAGCTTTACGCGTTAAAAAGTAAAATTAAAAGGCTGGCCGACGGGCCCGTTCGTTGCGACTTACAGCATCCGATCTCGTCGCTCCCGTCCATGCAATCGTTTTCGTGATCGCACTGGTAGCTCTTTGGGATGCACTGATCGTTGGTCGCGCACTTGTATTCCCCGTAGTAGCAGGGCGCGTCGGCCGGCGCGTCCGAGCAGTTTTCCTCGTCGCTGCCGTCGCTGCAGTCCTTATCGCCGTCGCAGCGCCAGAGCTTGCTCATGCACTGCTTGTTAGAGCACCGGAATTCGTTTGGCTCGCATCCGTGGTGACCTGCGGGATTGCCAAGGTTCCGTTCGCTACATTAGCCATCGCTTAGCCGGATAAGGTCCCACCACTCTCCGACCGTATTCATACGTACCGCAACGATTTTCGTCCGATCCGTCCGAGCAGTCCCATTTACCGTCGCAGACTGACTCCTTGGGGATGCACTCCTCGTTCATGCACGTCGCTTCGAATTCAGCGCAGATTCTCGATGATCCGCTCCAGGTTTGATTGTCTGCAATCAGAGCGCACCGTCTCCAATCACTTTTATTCGGACACGAGTCCACCCTCGTCGATAAAACTGACTCGTCTCGAATTGTCCGTCTTATAAGTTTCATTGACCCGGTACAATCTTTACAATACAGCGTTACATAATATCAATATACGTTACACTGTTCGACGGCGAGCTGTGCGGTGACTCTGGATCCAGGGAGATGCGGGTACTTCTCAGCCTCGCACACGTACGTCCCCGAATGATCCAATTGAATGTTAGGGATTTCAAGACGTCCGTTGTTTACGTGGCTACCCGGAGGAAGTGGCTGGTTGTTGTCCCGAATCCAGCGTATTTTAGCTCTTAACGGGCCCTCGTCACGACATTGAAAGACTACCTCGGACCCTGAGTACAACAATACGTATGAATTAATGGCGAATTAATGACAGAGCAAACATTCTGCTGTGCGAATGCATAATCAGCGCATTAAACAAATTAAGGACTCACTCTCGTTGATGATCTGGTCGGTCGGATAAACTTTCAGGCTAAGTCTGCCGCTCTTTTCTTCTTCCCGATCTGTAATAAATCACAACGTAGCCTTATTTTTTTTATCCTTATTTCCGCATCCCGTTACGTAAGCGAGTTAATAACGTTACGAATTTATATATAGAAATTTAATGTTTACCAACGGCACATTCTTAATCTCATGTTTTATAATTAATTTTTCTATCGTTGTAACGCATGTGTTTGTGTATTTCGACTTACGTCTAGGTGGTGAGCTCGGGGAACAGTTCTTTTCGTCGTCTCCGCCGGGACATTCCGCGCGACCATTGCAAACGTACGAGCGACTGATACAATAGCCCGGTGAGCATTCGAATTCGTTACTTCGACATTCTGAATAATTCACCCCGGTATTATTTACATGATCTGCAACATAACGAGACCGGCGAATTAATAATCAACAACCTAATGGAAGGAACCATCATTTGTATTATGCACAGCTTTTCTGTAACTTCTGCCCGCCTCTGTGCGCATGCTAAATTATAATAAAATCAAATTATACTTTATTGTTAAGGGACTTAAGCGCGCTCTCATGCATTTGTATAACAAAAAAAATCACATCTACCGAGGTAAGCTGTTTTGTCAATTAAATTACAGGCTCCGGGACTTAGGTAGGCATCGATGATGCTTAAAAGTACTACGTGGCGTTTACTACGTGGTCTATTGCATTGACTGGCGTGCTTTTTGATATTTAGAAACGGGCATTTCTAAATAATTATCATAAATAATTAAAATTCTATGAAATAGCTTGAACTCGTGATTTAAAACATCTTCAAAAATATATATTGTCAAGAGCTTTACATTTACATACACGGAGAACAAGAATAAACGTACTCTTGAGAACTTTATGATTTTTCTTGGAATACTTTAGCCATTATTATCGTGTAAGTAATAAATATTATTAGCAATCGCAACGAAAATGTAATGAGAAAAAATACAGCGGTCATGCATCACACACATGGACATGCTTGCACATCAACAATCAATGTTATATACAACAATTAAATAAATTTTAGTCATACTGCAATTGCTTTCATCGCTGTTATCTAAGCAATCGCTGTTTCCATCACAGAAAAACTCTTTTCTAATGCAGACTCCGTTTTCACACAGTTTTTCACCGGGTTCGCATTCTGTAAAATATTTTTGTGACAATGAGTTGCTTTACCGTGGATTGAAAAAAAAAAATAAATTAAATAATTAAATAAATAAATAAGAGGAAGAAATATAGTTAGTAGAATCAATATTAATTACGTATAAAAAGTTTTTAATTAATAATAAAAGAAACACGAATCTTTTCTAATTGATTAACATGCACTTTTGCATTGTGCATTTATTGGTGCGAAATATATGATGATACGAAATTGAAATGAAGTTTAGTAGTAGAAAGTTAAAGTAGTATTAAAGAGGAAAATAACTAATGTAATTGACTTTTTACCTAATCCATACTAAATAATCTTAAATTTCATTCTGTGAATCATGCAATTATAAAAATTCATAATTTACATAACATTGTATGAAACAGGGGTCATGGAGAGAAAAATTCCAAATCGTCTTATAACGCTGAAGTTTTACTATGCATAAATAAATAAAAAATTTCAGTGCAAATACTTTTTTTTGCCATAGAACACCGTGCACGTATTTTACTTTGAAAAGGAATTAAAATAAAATGATATATTTACAAAAAAACAGTACTGAAGATGGAACAAACTTACAATCGAATTTACAATTAAATAGATGAACCTACGTTTTTTAGCCTTAAAAGATAACTTGAAGATTTTACACGTACAACAGATAATATAATAATAGATGATAATAGATACAAATTGTGGTATAAGATAAAGTAGATAAAATCCATAAATCCATAAACTTTAAGGATCAAATAGATATATGTATATATATGTATATATAAATACAAACCGAATGTATAAAGAAAATTCTACACTAATTGTAAAAAGAAAAAATTATATAAATCACTAAACCAATGCAAACTTACTATTTACACCGTTAAGACTAAGCTTCCTCTAAAAGGAAGAAAATAATCACTTGACTTAATAAATAAATAAACTTACATCACATTAATATTAATAATACCACTTTTTTTATTATATAATAATACTATATTTATTTAATGCAAAACTAATATCATTGAATGAACTAATATCATTTGAATTGAAGAAAATACAATAATGTATTAACAATGAAATGACAATATGCAATTTATTTCTAAATATTATAGGCTTACATTATCTATAAAAATTTTTTAATAAAAATATGTTGCATAAATGTCTGCAATTAATTAAAATTCAGATTTTTAATAAGCGTTGTGCCAGATTTGAAGAAAAACAAATTCATCCTACTTATAATACAATAAACAAAGTAAATACCACACTGCTTGAACCAGAAGAATACATAATAAAAGTTAAAGAAAAAAGAAAGAAAGAAAATTATAATAATAGTTTTGATATAGATGATCGATTGATATTAGTTTTATATTAAATATTTTGATAATGTATTTAACGTAAATAGAATTGGCAAAGAGTTATATTATAGATCTATTACGTCCAAGTCAATTCCTTTTAAGTACAGCCGGATCATGATTTGTCACGAATTCTGTAAATTTATAATAATTATATAGCTGAAACTTGAAAATATTTACATTAAAATATTTCATAATATTTATAATAAAATGCTATAAATAAATAATTAATAATAACATGGTTTCGTAAAATTCACAGGTTAAGTACATATATAATAAAGATGATTAATAATTAATAATAATTGACAAAAATTGCAATTTACAATAATATAGTATGTATTGACATTATTTGATAAAGTGAATAAAGAGGAAAAAACGATCGGTAAAATATTTGAAATTAATTTATAATGAATAGGAACCTCATGTTATATACAAAGACATATGCAACTGGCGTACATCTGGACACCTAAGATAAGTTTAATTAATGTTAATGTCATTATTATTATTATTGTTGTTGTTGTTGTTGTTGTTATTATGCTTTTACTTTCTGAAAAAGATATATACATAGGAATTCAGATTAAATAATTGCTCAGTAATTAGATACTTCTGAATAAATAACCTTTTATGAGTCTGCAATAGATAAATCTCTACTGAAAGGCTTTTGTGAAAATAAGAAAACTTTAAACTCAAATTTTTCATTCAACAAAACAACAAAACAAAGAAAAAAATCATTTCTAGATAATAAATCCTGTTTCTGTTTCAATAATTCGTTTAGAACGAAAACGGCGACCTTGTAATATATTATATTTTAGAATTATTATTGTAAATATATCTCCATATTGATTTATCTTCATGGGCATACATTATTAATGACACAATTCTACATATAAATATTATTTATAAATGCACGTGTATTTTGTGCAATAAATGATTGAGCTCTTTAAAAAAATATTTTTCACTGTAAAGCCAAATAATATATGTACGTTATTATTGAAATTGATAACCATTCGAAAGTCATAAATTGCATCAATAGAAATTGATAATTTGAATAACTCGAATAAACCGCAAGACGTATATTTCTTAAAAATAAACAAAAATCCGTTTCTCGCAAGTTATTCGACATTTAACGTAATTATTATAATTTTATAAAAATTTTTATTGCAATAAATACGGGCACATTCATTTGTTTAGATCGATGATTTGTGTTTGTCATTTATGAATTTCATTTATGAAATACAAGAAATTCAAATGTATTTCATATAATAATTTTTACAACTGAAAAGGATTTACAAGGATGAATAGTATTATAAAAGAAGTTAGGGAGAATTGATTTTTTTTATTAAATTAACAATAATGTTTTATCTATGCTAAGATACGAAAATAAATGTTACAACATACGAAAGTAGTTTGAAAATACTTAGTATTTACATGTGATATTATATATATATATATATAATAAGCATTCAATAAGTAAGAAAAAAAAAAACGTTATGACTCATTAATGTAAAAATATATTCGAAAAAAAATCTATGAAAAAATTCATAAAAAATGCCTTTTATAAATGGAAACAAATATTATAAAATATACATTGCAATAGAGTGTACTTTCAACTAATTAGGATTCAAATTATTACTGTAAGTAAGATAAAAAAAAAAAAAAAAACTATTAGATTGAATGGCACTGAAGGTTAGAGAGAGAGAGAGAGATAGAAAACCGTACATGTTATTATCACATGCATTTTGGAGCAGAAGAAGAGTCAATATATGTAAATTGTTATTTATATATGAAATGCCATGCTTTTACTTCTTGCATATAACTATGGATTATATAATTATGCATTCGTGTGAGTGTTCTAGGTATAATTTTTCGATTATTAGTTTCTAAGTCAGTGGCAATATTTGAAAAAAAAGAATAGTAAGCCAATTAATATCATACTGGATGACGATGACGAATCAAATATTATAGATCTATTAGAAGATCCATTGTCACAATCTTCATCACTTCTATCGGGACAGTCTGGCAAACCATCGCATCTGTAGATGCTTTCAATACAATTATTTCCACTCACACATTTGAATTGGGTCGGTGTACAGTTTTTTTCTATTGGCAAAAAAAAAGTCATTTAATAACGAGTAAAATTGACAAAAACAAAAAGAAAAACAAAAAAAAAAAAAAAGAAAGAAAAAAGAAAGAAAGAAAGAAAGAAAGAAAGATAGAGAAAAAAATCATATTTGAGGCGCAGAAAAGCAAACGTGTGTTAAAGTAATAAAATTATTGAAATTCTATTTATCCCGACGTCTCGTTTGATTGCACGAGGCTTCATAGCATTCAAGATAAATTCCAAACGATATTCGTAAAATAATTCACGTTAAGATACATAGATAGAGAGATAGATAGATAGAGATAGAGAGAGAGATAGAGATAGAGATAGAGATAGAGAGAGATATATAAAGAGAGAAATGGTAAATAAATAAAAATCAAGCGATTGATTAGTAATTACGGTATGAGACTCGGATGGAAATCATCGTATTAAATTCTATACGAGAAAGTTATATGTATATGCGTAGATTTTTAATCTAATATGTATGTACCACAACGTAGTTCGTCTTCAGCTCCCGAACAGTGGTCTATTCCATCACACACTAATCCCTTTGGGATACAAGAACCGTCGCCACAGGTGAAGTCCGAAGAAGGGCAAGGCGCGAAGTCTAAGAATTTTCAGGATAAAATAATAATACGATTAACTGCTGCACTGCTTATACAGAGGAGAATATTTCTTAACAATTTTTTGTTCTTTATTGCATTGTTTTTTTGTTCGTTCGTTCGTTCGTTCGTTTCGTTTTGTTTTGTTCGTTTTGTTTTGTTTTGTTTTTCTTTTTTGGTTTTCTTTTATGAAATGTCCAAAATTCTACGGCTGTCGTGAAAAGTAATGTATTAATTAATAAAGGGAATCTCACGAGTAATTGGTAATAATTAAAGTGATCTGTCGTGCGCCTCCAAGCGGCTTTATTACTTCTCGATTAACTAGCGATGGGATAATTACCACAATCTTTCTCATCGGAACCATCTCGGCACTCTTGGACGCCGTTGCATAGCGAACTAAAAGAAACGCAGGTTCCGTCTTCGCAATGAAAATCGTCGCTTCCGCAATCTAGTTCGTAAATGGAAAATAATATTAATTCCTAGGAAATAAATTCGCTACATTTTGTTTTGTTTTGTTTTTTTCTTCTTCTTCTTCTTCTTCTACTTTTCTTTTTTTCTTTCCTTTCTTTCCTTTCTTTCTTTCTTTTTTTCTGTTCTTTTACCCACACGCTGATAAATTAATGTAATTTACGAGGGCTTGACTGCCAATGGTCGAGTAGAAGTATTACTGGACTCATTACCAAGTGCTCGAATTCCCTATGGATTACGTTAATAAACAATTTAAATTATTACAACCTTTCCGACGAATAAATTGGCCTATAGAATTCTTATTTATATCATAAACGACGCGTCGTGGCAATGATTGTATTACTAGAAAATTACAGAGTATTTTAAAGTTGCGCTGTAATAACAAGGCAAGGCTGGCGCATGTGATAAATTCAATATCTTGTGAACGTGGATTAAATGAATCGGGGTTAGCTCTATAGATTGATAATTATCGTAGTGGCAAAACAATACAGGAATTATGTAACTAACCGCCAAGACTTTATATTCGCGGGAAATATTTACTAATACATACTAAAGCGCGATCAATCATCATTGCCTTATCAATATTTAAATTAATTTTATGTAACGCGATATTAAATAGTTGCGCGGCTTATTCGCAGTCGATCGATCGAGAATAATATATTTAATTGAAGAACCGATGCGATCCGTTTCATAGTAAGATCATTTTTATAAAATTAATATCTATTTCTCGTCCATTGTAACGTCAGCTTATATTTTATCTCGTTGTGAATACAAAAAAAAAAAAGAAGAAAAAGAAAAAGCAAAAGAAAGAAAGAAAGAAAGAAAGACTTTGCTATACACTACCGTATTGCATGATAAATTCAACAATCGTGCGATATTTGCTTAGAAGTGGAATAAAGAATGCGCAAACACATCGTGAAATTTTACTGTGCAATCGCCATAAAATTTATCCACCAGTCAGCTTAAAATTAAAAATCTTACCGAATTTTAATGATAAAGAATTTTATTAGTCCTTCCGACTCTTGAATATCAAAACTAAGTATACGTTCGCTGATCCAGAGATTAATAACAAATGCAAATATTTCATAAACTCATCTGTTATATAGTGAAACACCGTATACAAATACACATATCCAAAAATAATGCGCAATAATAATAATAATAATAATAAGAATAATAATAATGCAGAAGACGTAGGATGTCGATTCGTCGGTATACTTTATTTGGAATTGTAAAAAAAAATCCTGTTTGCATAAAATGCATTTTATAATTGGAACTCTAACGTGAGATGAGTGAGATGATAGAGAACAGGCGTATCGCTTGTTCAAGCCGATCGGATGATTCGATAAAGAGTTAAATTTTAGACAAAACGATATATTTGAGATGTATCATTATTTATAACTAATAATCCTCGAACGGTACGAAATAAGCTTTAAGATTTGTCTCGAGGCGATAATTAGGAGGAAAAAAAAACGTTTTCAATACCATAATGTAACAACAATGATACTCGAAATCTATCGGGACGTTAAATAATTATTAAAATATTCGTAATATATTCGTGTACGCATAAACTAAATGCAATGGAAGATAAATAATGCGATTGTGGTAATATTGGGTCAATCTCTACGACATGTTTTGTACAATGAGCATGATTAATTATATAATTATCGTACCTAGGTAATAATTCCTTCAAGAAACATCTGAATCATTTTATTTACATTACAACAATTTATGTTACTGTTGCTTAAGAACCCATAATGCCGTGTAATCTTAAACTTTGTACCCTTTTAAATGCTTATCACTAATAAGTTATGTATTCTCTCGAAACAATATTACAATCTCTTACGCAAGGGAATTCACGATTATTCAGTCGGTCATTTCTTCTCGTCAGGCATCAGAAAATCCTATCAGGAAAGAATATCGAATCTTTCATTTAAACAATTAATCCATTTACTTTATGTGTATCTCATGAAATACGTATTAATAAGATCGCGAGCGAAGCTAAGGAATTGAAAAGCTGTCGAAGAACCGAAGCAAAATATTAAATAAATACACCATTTCTATTATAATGTTGTTGTTATTATTTTCTGGTCATTTATCCAATATAGATATTATATAAAGTGGGATATAACTAACATCAAATACTTATTCTAAAAATAAAAATAATATGTAATAATAAATTTACTGTTTTTTTTTTTATAATTTGATAAACTTATAAATATAATGTTTTTTATAATACAAAATTATTTAAAAAAAAAAAAAAAAAAAAAGCAGTATATCAGTATCTTTTCGATCTTTTGTAACTCTTTAGCGTATAACCACACGTAGACTATTTCGATTTTATAGTATATTTGCTCAATCCTTTAAAGTTACAATATATTTTTGTGAAATACGTAAAAAAAAAAAAAAAAAAATGAATCTGTATTACACTTTAGAATTATACTGAATGTTTATAAACAATAATGGCTTCAAATCTTATTTCATATATAAAAAATATATTAATTTATGAGTTTCACAAAGTACATTTTACAGCACAAACAAAATTATGTACATAGTAAGAATTCGAAATATTAATATATATGTATATATATATATATATATAATTTAATATAATTTAAAAGAAAAAAAAAGAGAAAAAAAGAGAAAAAAACCAGTAATTAAGTATGGAACAGCACAAAATTTCTCCTGTAAAAACATTAAATATGTGAGACGAAAAGGTTATGCAATATTATGTACAGTTTCTGTATTTCTAATGGACGAATAATATATAATCTTGATTAAACTATTAATGAGCTGAAAAGCAAATGTTTCAATAAAATAAATTTACCAGTCGTCATAGATTATGTACAAACAAACTCTTATGTACAATGTTTTCTTCCATTATCTCCACATTCAAAGAGTGATTTACCTAGTTTCTAAATCATCTTAGAACTTGAGATTGAAAGATTAAATCGAGTCTTTATTCTTCAAATCCTAATAGCCATACATGAAGTAATACTTACCGCAGGAATCTTCATCATCTCCGTTCCGACAATCCGGATAATTATTACACCGCTTGTCTATACTAATGCAAATGCCTTCCAAACAACGGAATTCGTCACTACTGCAGGTCGTCACTGAAACAAATCCATAAACATACTTCCGATAAATTCCAATAAACAATTAAGAAAAGCGATGAAAATTAAGAGATTTCGAGAAAATTCAGTTTTTACCTTTGCCTATAAGGAAGACTACTAATTTTATAACAACCTCATAAGCTTATGCCGAAGCTATCGACTACAATACAAATGCCAATAACATTATCGAATAGATAAATAAATCTTACAGGCCCCCGTGTATGATTTTAATAAATGCATATGAATGATATATCTATCAAGTGCCAAAAAAATTACCCTTTCATTTCTTGAATAATATTTAGTTTATATATATATATATATATAGCATAGGTAATTAAAATTTATGTGATTTTATTAGGACAGTAGTAAGAGAATCTCGGAATAACGGTAAGTTGAGGAATAAGAGAAACCCGAAGCATTTACAATAGCTAATTATATAAATAATAATCGTTTCTTTACTTACGGCAATTTTCCTCGTCTGAAAGATCATAACAATCTGGTCGATCATCGCAATATAAATTTCCCTTTATGCATTGGCCGTTGTTGCATACGAAATCATCCGGTCCACAGGCTTAAAAAAGTTCAGAAGGAAATTAAATTACAATGATAATTTTATATTAATAAATATACATTAATACAAATTATTTAACGAGCCTCGTGCAATATCTCAGAGCACGTTCCGATTTCATGTAAAATTCATATAAATATTTAAATGTCTACTAATAAGGATGAAATATCAAATAAATTTCTCAAGAATATCAGTATTTTTATACTGAGTATATTTTAATTTATTCATCTTGGAGCTTGGCTTGGAACGTGGCATTGAGGGAGGCATTGCCAAGGGTCTTATATTTCGATGTATTTAATTATTCAGGTGAATTAACAAATCAAATTTTATTCATACGAAAGCATCAAGACATTGATTCATACATTGTTATTATGATGGTCTTTCTATTTCTAATTAAAATATGCTTATACATTACAAAGCAATAAAAAAAGATAAAAGAAAAACAGGCAATTTTATAAATAATTACTAGATAGTTCGCAAAAAATTATAATTTTCGCCTATTTTCTATGATTTGATACGGGCGACTCGATATCAAATATAATTCATTATAAAAATTAAAAATTATTATTCCGTTACGTAATATAAAAAGTATAATATACTTTTGTATTAATTTAAAATATTCTCGTCTAAGGGCTTTCTCGAATCTTCTGACATGCTGAATAATTGGAACGACTGATTCTTAATGAGCCTTTAAAGCAAATTTATTTAACTCGATTAACTCTTATATAAATTATATTATAAGGTAATTATTAATAATAAGAATAATTCGGTACGGCTGGCCGTCGTCATTGTATTTGAACTACATTACAGATATCGTTTACGCGCAAAAAATCCATTTATAAAAATATTTTTATTCGAATAATCAGCTTTTCGAGATAAAATTTGCATTTATGATCCGGAACGTAAGAAGAAAAAAAAAACATAAAACTCGGCAGAGCCACTAAGTAAGTAATGTTCGTACAATGACTTTTGTGTCGTCGTTCATTCAATTCGACGTGCATTTCCACAATAAATCCGTTATTGTTTGCAGTGCATTAAAGGTAAATTTTTCTTCTATACAGAAAATAAATAAGTAAGTGGTCGCTAAAGTTTTGGCCAATCTTATCGGATTAACTAAACGAACTAAAGTATGCTTTGACACAAGAACCTGCAATACAACGATACAACTTGACACCGGCACGTCGGCCATCGTCTTCAAAACCAATAAATACCGCCGAAGAATGAATATCTTTGGCGAAATGTCGGCGGAATTATTTGAATGCCTTACATTCGGCATTGCGAATCATTAAAAAAATTAACAAAAAAAAAAAACATTTTACGATCGAAGGAAATCGAGGTTCGTGCAATAATGACACGAAATGTCGTTGCTACCTTATTCCCTTATTCCCTACAATGACATCGACGACATAATTTTGAAAGATTTATAATTCCATAACGTTTTGCTCTTACGTAATTGAAGCCTAAGTCACGTCTTAACTTCGCAATTGTATAAATACGCTCACTCGGTGCATTAGGTCTTTATGCTCATTGGAACGTCATAATAAATTTGGAGTAATCCGTGATTAAAAATTGATGAACCCACGGGGATGTTTTTTTTTTCTTAATCGAAAAAGGGTCAAAGTCTTTTTAATGAACTTTAATCGCAATAAAATGCCAAAATAAAAATAGAATTGTAACGATAAGCGAGTTGTAAAAAGTTTTACACTACAAAATTATGATTTTATCTCAAAGCTTCGAAAGTGTGTTAAATATGTATTATTCGATTAGAATTTATAAAAGTTCTCCATTGTAAAAACAAATATTTGCTTTCGATACAAAAAACCCTTTATCCTCCTCTCTCTCACATACTCTCTCTCTCTCTCTCTCTCTCTCTCTCTCTCTGTCTCACTATCAAAAGGTATAAAATTTAATTAATAGGATAGTATTAATTACGATGTTGTCCGACCACAGTTATTTTCTATACAATGATGATCACGTTTCCTAGTTTATTGTTTCGTTTACATACAAATACTATAAATAATAATAATAATTAATTAATATTTTTTTTAAAGTTATATACAGTTTTAGACTTTTGCGATAAATTTGAAAAATAAAATTAAAAAATTATAACCAATGGATTAAACGTTTAATTATTTTATTAAAAAAAATTTTTCAATTTATCTTAAATTCGTATAGATCAAATAACGTTAATAAATGTAATGCTACTGGATCCAATCAATTTATATTAACAAAAAAAAAATCTAAATATTCGACCTAGTTTTGAAAAAATAAATAAATAAATAAATAAATAAATAACTAAATAAAAATTAAAACAAAGAAATTCGCATTAAACTTATTTATTAATTATTATTTTATTCAATAAAATATTAAAAGAGAAAAAATATGATAAAAGACATATAATTAAATATAAAAGCAATTGAATGGGATAATTTACGTAATAAAAATCGCATAAATTACAAAAGCATTAAAATCTCTGTATATTATTGAAATACCTATTGAAAATTTAAATGTCATAAATCTATGCATTCAACGAATTATATAAATACCGTATGTAAAAAAAAAAAAAAAAAAAAAACCGTGAGACGAAATGATAAGATAAATTTTATCGTTTTTTATTTAATAATTAAAAAATACAAATTGAAAGTTAGAATGTTTGCTTTCTAAAGAATTTTCTTTATAATTCTACTCTTGAACCGATGCATAGCATATATTATTAGGATTGTTTCATCGAATTTTATTTGAAAAACAGAATTAAAAATTGAATTTAACCCTCTATTTAACTAGCGAATCGTGTAATTGTGATAGGCAATATAAAAAAATACTTTTGTTTGTCGTTCCGATTAAATTAATGAGTTTTAAAAATCTTTCAATCGTCGATTGAAATAAGGTATTCTCTATTGCTCTTTACTTAAGTGCCCGTAAAAATGGATCGGTGCGTAAGTGCACGCGTGTACGTGATTGTACTAAAAATACTCGGGACTAAGATATCATTGTTTGGAATAAGTATATGAAAACATCGATGTATATATAAAGCGGTAATCCTAGCGGCCAAAAAATTATAAAACGATCATCAGGATTACAAGCGAAAGCTTGAAAATAACATATTGTAAGATCATATTCTATTCCTATTACAATCATAAAGGCTTTATAATGTTCTGAACTTAAGCCATAAATCGATCAATAAAACCACCTATAAAGTGGCATATGTCATTTGTTACGTCTACAATACAAAGACAATCATTTCAATCGATAAAATCGAAGAAAATTAATTAATTATTCCTCAGCTACAATGAACATTACATGTTTTTTTTTTATTTTTATTTTTATTTGCATCTTTCGTACGTGAAATCGTGATATAAATAAATATACATAATACGCCTTGGGAATTTAAAGAAACTATTTCATTCGGTCAGCGTTGAAAAAAAAAAATTGCTTACTATTATTCGCTCGTTGAGATTAAATATTAATAACCATTGAATATACTCTATAAATCAATTTAAATTGAAAAAAAAAACCCATTTGATATTACATTATTGTTCCTGTAATTAATTACACGTAAATTATCTAATTTTATTAAAAATGGTATTGCGTTTAAAAAAAAAAAAAAAAATGAGAAGAAAAACAGAGAAAAGTAATTGTTCCAGTAAAGAAAGAGAATAATCAAATGTTTTAAATGATCTTCTCGTAAGGAACTTGCGAATGGATCTATGCTTATGAATCAATATTATCACAGTATACGAATTACGTAGGCTTATTAAGTACGGCTCGACACTAAAAATACGATATCCCGTATCTTAAATATAATTTATAAGTCTCGATGCGTTTGATGCACTAACATTATTTTTCAGAATGAATGCCCGAGTATTCAGAATGAAAATATTTCATATTTTAATAAACATTGCATAAATATGGGGCACTTGAGAATCTTTAATGAACAAGAAGAGGTTTAAGTAACTTCATTTACATTGGATTCGTCGAGTGTGCATCAATATAGATTTTATGTAATCAGCATCTTAATTAAAAATGAATAAATCTAATTCTTTTTCTTTTTTTTTTTTTTTATCGCACGACTTTTATCTGAAAGTGTGTCAAGGGCCATTTAAAGTTACAATGAATACCATTGGACGTACGTATAGAAGAGCTTTCCTAAGAGCAAACATTCAAATGATATAAATAAGGATACGTTTGGATGATTTATTAAATTAAGTACGGTGTAATGGCATTAGAAAATAACTTTGATAATGTAAGGGGGGGGGGGGGAGAGGGAATTTTAAGCTTATACGGCAGATATGAATTATGCATTACTTGTCATTAAGTAAAAATGAGTTATAAAGCGAAGAATATTAACATGACAAAACTACACGTGAAATTATTTGTCCTGAAAGCCGAGAGGGGAAAAAGCTAACATCTCAGCTAAATCGTCCGTGGAAGCTTCTAATGGACTGTACTACACCATGCAAAAATATTGTCGACTACGAAATATCAGATTCCCTCGCCCCCAACCCCCCCTCCCCCCTTCCTTAACCTTTTTACTTTCCATTCTTCACTTTCGTTACGCAGATCATAAATTTCTCCATACTTTTTTTTATCCCTCTAAAAAGCGAGGCTTTTTATAAATTTACTTTTACGGCGAGTGTATTTTACCTATCGAATTAATAAAAGGCGCGTCCGACAAAATCCTCGAAAACCTTTAAATTGAAAATATTTAAATTTTAAATTTTAAAGACTGATTAGCATTTTAACGTTAGATTACGGCATAAGAATAAAGAATAAAGCGAAGTAGCCCTCGCGATCTACCCTTTATCCTAAACCTACACAACTTGTAATGATGATTATAAGGACGATTAATAATAATGTATTATAATAATAACAAGAAGAAGAAGAAGAAGAAGAAGAATAAGGGAACGTGAACAACGAATATGTATTCGCACAGGGTTCCGAACAATAAACACGATAAACATCAAAGCACGATAAAATTTAGATACGAAAATATTGATTTGTATAAACTTTTTGATCGGGATAAAAAATTTTTCTGCCTATAAATAACTAAATAATATTATTGTTTGGTAAACGTGGAATTTTCATTTGTGAAAATTCAGCTAAGCATTTGCACTATTTTTATAATACACAGACACAACGAGTGCTCGATAAAAAAAAAAAAAAATGAAAATGAAAACTCCAAGATAACAGCGGTCAATACCGGTCAAAACAAATAAAATGGCGCTGCTGAATCCCAAAGTAGTTGGAGTTAATTTTAATTCCTCCCAGATAAACAAAGATTTCCGATATAATCGCCGTTGCTCTGAGCAATAAAAATATAATACAATTAGGCACCTAATCAATGAGGATTTAATCAACGTTAAGAAAAGGATAAAGAGTTAAATTGTAAAAATACATTAAATTGAGTGAAAATCTTCTGCGAAGGTTTGGTTTTATAATATAATTGAGTTTTCTTAAAATTATACGTATTTCAATAACGACGACATGTCGTCATCGACATCACAATTACGTTATAATAAAAAATAACGTGCCTCAACGCAGATATTTAAATAAAGTTTTAAATATATATATATATATATTTTGAAATAAGTAATGTGCTTTGAAATAAAAACTATTTGAAAGTTTCAAATGCTAAGGTACTGCTCATAAAGTATTGATAATTATGGTAGACGATGATAGATTACGATAGATTACGATAGATTGCGATACTTTCGTTTCTCCATTTCCAAGGCCAAGAGTCAATGGTGTGTTAAAGGGTGATCCTTTCAATTTCAAAAAATAGTCCCCGTACTCGCTAAGAGCGGAAACAGTATGTCATTCCTAGCTCTTATATCCGGTTTCTGGTTGACTAGTTACTTTGAGCCCTCTTCGCCGAGTTCAATAAATAATACGTCAACGTATTTATTGTGCGGATACCTTTAGAATCGTAAAATTATGTTTTCGCGTATATAAATTCAACGCGACGCTCGGCTGTTTTACAAGAACGTAAATGCGTTTTACAAGTACATTGAATGCCAAGATGCGCGGAACAATGCTCGCAACTTTCGGCTCCGTACGGCATTACGTATACCACAAAACCAATTAATAAGTAAGTCTCTTTGTTAATACGATGATGCTGCATCGTCAATGTTCAATGTGTCTATCCGACACTCTCGGGATAATACGTCGGATAATCTCATTGCACGATTTTTACGTATTAAGCCTACGTATGATTAATGGGGCATTGTGAATAATAATTAATTAACTTTGAGCAATTCTGCTGCTAATTAAATATATATATATATATATTTTCTAGGAAAAATGTTTATTACAAAATCTCGACTCGTATTAAGATTTTCCATAAGAATTTATATTTATTTGACGTCTAGTCCTGTTCTACAATATATATCTATACAAGGCAAATTATTGTCATTATCAAATAAACTGTAGTATATTACTTTACTAAATATTCACAAAGAATATAATAAAAAGTTATGTTAACTTGCATTTACAGTTTTGGCGCTTCGGACACGTACTTTACTATTCCAATGGGATTGTATTTAAGTATTTTTCTTTCGATTAATCAATTAACATTACATTGGCGTTTGAATAAGAATGTCGATATCCAATAAATTCCTAACGATACATAAATAATCAATCATCTTACGTGGCATTTCGCAGCGTATACCTCACTGCGAGGCGGAAATTAAATGTATTTATATTTACAACGGGGCATGGAATATATAATACAACAAAGATGTCCAGATGTTCTCTTCCCAAGTACCGTTGAATTTTATTAATTGAATTTTAAGTTTATTATTAGAGATTATTATTGTCGTGAAGGTCACTTTAATACCTTATAGCATTTGGATAAATATCGAGCAGAGTGTATTCATAGGGGAATTACAAATGAATTGCAATATAAGAATATTATTAAGATAACGACGTATTCGACGTACTTCTTCTACTGGCATGTCGGTAATTTCAATGCGTTCCTTAAGGTGTATAATAAGCATTAGCGCGCATAGAGCATTATGCACTTAAAAAGGCGATTTCGTTACTTGGCGCGATAGGGTAGTAGTAAAGTAATTGATTCGAACACGATAAAAATATGTTGTAGGAGAGGCAAACTACTTTGGAAATTCGCATTGCGAAAGGTAAGTAAGTAATTGGAAGGGTAGGGTAGCACAATACTAGTGAGAATTTTTAATAGCTCAAATATCCTTGTGTGTGTGTGTGTGTGTGTAAGAACGAAAAAAAAAACAAAAGAAAAAAGAAGAAGAAGAAGAATAAGAAGAAGAAGAAGAAATAAAACGAAAAAAGAGAAAATCAATTCATTTTTTTTTAATATTAAAGCTTATCGGGAGGTATAAAATTTATAATAACGAACTGAAAGTACTTGAAAATCAATACTTATTTTATCAGAATGGCTACTACAGTACGTAAACTGCACAAGTTGTCGTATACGCGACCTAGTCTAGGTATCCGGTGTCGGATTGCAATCATAACACGAAGACAACGCGAATGAGAAATTACGCGCGTATACGGCCAATTCTGTTAATAAATCAATAAGTATTTTTTTTTCTTTATTATTATTTATTATTTCATTATACAGTCATTCGTCTATTCATTCGGTTAACAACTTTTCCCATTGATTACGACGTTAAAAAAAAAAAAACTTGTTTCCCTCTCCCTCGTACTCGTTGTACGAGTAATAAACAAAGTACAATAATCGCGGAGAAGCCAATTGTGAATTGTGAATTGTAATTGTACATATATATATTGTTTAACGAAATTTCGCGTGTTAAACGGAATACGCGATAAGATATAGGTGGCAAGTGTCCGTTAAGTAATGTAATAATAATACTGCGCTCGGGACAGATCGAGAGGCTGAGCAGACGAGCGCGATCTGGTTATTGGGGGAAAATTTACAGGGAAATTATAGAAATTACGGCTGCTTCGGGGAAAATTTTACTATTTTTAATACGCCCAACTAAAGAAGTCGAATCATTAAACTACATTAGAGTTACGGGACTTGTGTACTTTGAGAATAGAATCTATTAATAAATCTTCTCCATACTCTGTATTTATAGAGGGAAGAGTCCATAAAAAAAAAAAAAAAAAAAAAAAAAAATAATAAAAGATAGATACGAGAGGAGATTCTTAGAGGAGGAATTAATTAATTAATTAATCTCTTTGTAATGATGAGCCAGTGACGCTGGCTCTCTAACGTTTCTAAAAGTAAAAAATAATAATTCGCCTGACAAAATCTCTTTACATCGGCAGAAGAACATTGTCGACGATCGCGCTTTCAAGGAATCGGCCCTACGTCCACGAACAACAATTAGCATATTCACAATTTTTCCTAATAACATTGATAATTTCCTACTTACTGCGCTTACAGCGGCTTTCTCTAACAAAAAACAAAAAAAAAAAAAAGAAAATAAAGAAAAACGTTTGAAAATCCATAGACGAGTGCGAAGCTCGTCGAAAATATATTTCTTTCCCGGATTAATTTGCATATCTAATACACAGTAATTATTTATTAATAAAAATTCTTTATGACTTGTAGGCCTTTCACGAGGTGCGTGTTCGTGATTTGAAGAAATTTCTAATTCGTTTTAAGAAATTAACTAAATTGTAGACGCTGTTTATTTAATAATGTTCATTTAATCTGCTCATGATACGGAAGGGCAGGAATTACTTAATCTTTATAAACCTTTTTTTAATTACTCGTTACATAAAATTGAATAATTGTATAGATGCATTTGTATTGCATTGCAGATGTAATTGATGAATATGGTGACAGAAAATATACATTATTCTCGCTGTTATATTAGAAATAGAGTTTATATATATATATAAAAGATATTCTACTTTGTATTGACAATTTCTTATGAAGGAATTGAGTTATTTTAATTTATAAAAATTTCCACTTTACATTTACTTATGTAATAAAATAAAATATATTTTTGCGTATTTAAAAGAAGTTATAATTCTCTGGTGGTTCGCGTACGTAATTCTACCATTGATAACAAATTAGGACTATAATAAAACCTTTGGATATTCCTTAGTGAGGGTAAGTATAGTTTTATTTGCAATTTCTGTACGATTCCTAATTGTCCGTTCGTAAGAAAATATGCATTTCAAATTATTTGCCTCACGCGAATCAGATATAATATAAATTATTTACACGTAACTTAATAATAAATGAAAACACTCTTTTCTTTATTATTATTGTTGTTGTTGTTGTTGTCGTTGTTGTTTTTGTTGTTGTTAATATGGAATATTTGATTAAGCACCTGATTATAAATTGCCTATATTTTTTATTCGAACGAGAAAAATATTCTTCTCTTTAAATTTTAAAATACATGGCAATTACTTATTATTTATGTGCAGCTGTATTAGTTGCAAGCAGAACGAAACCATAAGAATTCTCTTTAAAAGTTATATATTCACGTGTACGTATTTAGAAAATATTGTAAATACGCACATTGTACTTATAATACAATGACAAAACAATCATTTTAAAACTAAGCAAAGTTCTTTTTAATTACTTTTACGGAATAAAATCTGCGACATGTTCGAGAAAGTTTGTAACGATCTTAATCTAGTTTATTACGAGACTGCCGATATTTCTTTATTTATTTCTTTGTTTATTTATTTATTTATTTATTTATTAATTGATACGTGACGTTTAAAGATGAAAAAGTAGTTTCGTACTATTGATATTATATAACGAAGTTTTCATTAGCTTTATTACGTGCCATTAACATTAATTAAACTGAAATATTGTGTAAAATACGCTGCTGTTTATCCTAAAGAAGTAATTATTAAATTAATTAGTATAAATTACTCTTCAATGTTGAAGTATGAAAAAGTAAAAGTGAAAGAAGAGGAAGAGTCGGAAGAGTCGGAAGAGTAAGAAGTAAGTAAGTAAGTAAGTAAGTAAATAAAGAAGAAGAAGAAGAAGAAAAAAAAACAGAAATAAGCAAGAAAAGAAAAGAAAAGAAAAGAATAGAAAAGTCTTAATTGAGCTATAATTACCTCCTTCATTGTTCGTTTGTCTATCGGCGAAGCTTTGATTGATGAAAATCGAGAATAGAATGTAGACTATTAGTTGCACCCCTGAATATCCCATGTTGAGTTTCGCAAATCTGCAGACGTACGAATGATGCATAACACCATTAATTTAAAAAAAAAAAAAAAAAAAAAAAAGAATAAAATACTTGGAACGCACATTTTTAAGCTCGCCAGGTATTTAAATATACATATGTATATATATATATACGTTAGTTCGAACGACGCGTCGGATCGTTGGCTCGTTGGCTCGCAAGGGATCCACGGATCTACGTGCTTTTAATTATACAATAAATCATGAATTCATTAAAGCGAGTCTATTTTAAAATAAAATTTACCCGGATGCAAATAGATAAATATATCTTAGCCTCCCAGGAAATACAGAGCGGTATTCAGATCATTGTACCAAATATTTATAAAATTGAGTACAAAAGCCCCGCCGCGAGCCGCTTATTTTTAACCAGTCGGACGACAATTTATGACAAAATTAAAAAGGTTGTTTGCTTTTTGTGCATCGAATTAACGCTCTGCTAGATAACAGTTTAATTCTTAGCGCACGCCGTCGTTTCCCGGAGTTGTTAATTCCGTGGCAGAGGGGGGAGGGGAGGATGGGTACCAGAGCTTACTTAACCAATCGGGCTCGACTTATCTGTTCACAGAATTATGCACAAAGTGAAAATCAATGGTGGTTTTACACTTCTAAAAGTTTTGAGATTCTCGGACTCGTATCTATTTACACGGGCAGGTACACATGTACGTGTGAGCGAGGGCGCGCGCAAGAACTTCGTAACTTTGAGCGGATATAAGAAAATAGCAGACGCGCTTGTGTAGGTGAGGATCGCAAGAAGGGGACGGAAGCGGGCGAGAGGGAAGAACCCGCGCGGCGGCAAAGTTAAATGGGACAAAAGCTTCCTGCGTGTCGATGCAGGTGCCTGCGGACAGGTATCCTCAGGTATCGGCGGGTATCGGCGGGTTATTGGGGATGAGGAGCGAGGGCTATTGGGCGGGGACGAGGGAACGACGAAAACGATATCGATTTGCGTATCGATTGACGCGGGAGGAGTGCAGGAGGCGCCGAGTACTGGGACACGTGTTCTCCGAGCCGTAGAATACGGTCACGTAGTGACCGCGCAGTGCAGACGCGTACGTGCGCGGGATAATTAGAATTTGTGCGAGCTGAGAGGAAAGCGTAGGCGGCTATGAAGGATCTCGAGGCGCTAAGGCGTAAAAGAAACGGTCCGTCGAGCGTTTCTGAGCGACGGTTTTTAAGCGCGTCGGCGGCGGCGGCGGCGGCGCTTAAAAAGCTCGTCCTCGAGCTCCGGGCGTCAATGCTTCAAGGAATACGTGGGCGCGCGCGCGGGCTTTGTTGAGGCGCGGGGGCCTCGTCGCCGAGGACAGACCGAATGAGACCCGAGGTATAATAAAGAGCCGTTGTCGCGGGAAGTTTATGTGTCCCTCGGACGCGTCGGGGCCACGGCGACGCTCGAAACGACTCTCTATTGTTCGGAGAACCGAGGACCGTCGTAAAGGTGCGAGGGGGCGCGGGCGCGCGGGCGCGTATTGTTGTGGCGGCGGCTGGAGTTTTTATAAAAATGAATGAAAGCCCCCACGTCGACAGGAGCGATAAGAGCGGTCAGGTATAATAGAGGTCTAGGGCCGAGGCATATCATCGGAGCGCGGCGACAGGAGGTAACGTCCTTGGAGCTGCTCCGAAGGTGTCGACGAGAGTCGACAGGTGAGAAAGGAAGAAGAGAGTTAGTTACCTGGAGATCGTCAGGGCTACCGACTGGGACGCGCGAGTTAATTAAAGGATCGGCACCGGCTGAATCGAGCGGCTTTTTTCATCTTAAGCCGGATAGGAAAGCGCAGGGGGCGGCGGCCTCGTAGCCGTCGTCGTCGTCGTAGTCGTCGTAGTCGTCGTAGTCGTCGTAGTCGTCGGCTTCGTCGGCTTCGTCGGCTTCGAGATCGATCTCGTGAGGAAGAATTCTATCTCTATGTCTTGGTTTCTTTATCTTTGTATGGAGTGCGGGTGTCGCGCTCTTTCAGGGAAAGAGAAGTGGTCGCGCAGCCCGCGTCGGCCGGACTGGTGAACTCGCAGTGAGGCCGCGTAGCCGAGCACCCGAGCCCCCGACGAGCCTCGCCCCACCTTCCGCCACTGTCAAGGGGATCGTCGGCTCTCGGCTGCGACGGCGACAGCGTCAGCGTGGGAGGCGCGAACCAACGGACGCTCACGGCCCGGTCTCTCCTTCGCGTCTCCTTCCCTCGGTCCGCGAGACGCCGATCCTGGTCCCTGGTCCCGCGACCCTCCTGACGCCCTCCTCCAGCGAGACGCGCGCCCGCCACCCTTCCTCCGTCGGTCAGTCGGCAACCCGACACCCGCCCGCAGGGGAGGGTAGGGGGGACGGGCGCACACTGCCCGCTCCTCTAACGACTGCGGCGACGGGGCGGGTTGGGGGGAGGGAGGGGACGCGGTTCTCGCTCGATCCCCGGGCCCGGATTTTGGGGGAGACGCGAGGGGGAAGAGAAGAAAGACTCGGCGGCACGGAGGAAGCGAGCGGACCATCACCGACGCGGAGGTATGCGGCGCGCCACGGCGATTTCTCCGCGCGGAGGTTCGCGAAAACCGCGCATGCCCCGAGCCTCTTCCTCGCTCTCGTTACCGCGACCGACGCAGACGCCGACGCCGACGCCGACGTCGCCCCCGCCGCTGTTGCCCACAGCTCTCGCGAACTTTGCCCGCCTTTACCCTGGCTCTTTAAACTCCCGGCTAAACCGGCTCCTGCTCTCGGCAGGAGAAGGCGAGCCGAGAGGTCCGCCTCACCTGCGCTCGTACGCCCCAGGCCGTTTCGTCCACCCTCCGCCCCCTCCCCGCTTCCCCCTCAACCTCCTCAACCTCCAACCTCCACGAGACCTAGCCGCAGCCGACGGCCCATTCTTAAACCTCGCTCGGCTTAGGAATCCGAGCGCTCTGTAATCGAAGGTGGATATCATCCAGCGGTGAAGGGTGGCCTCGAGCCGCAGCTTCGCGAACAGCTTGCAATATTTATAAGAATATCCCGCGCCCCTCCCCTCCCCCGCCCAGAGAGCCCGGCGCCAAGAGGCTCTTGAGCCAACGCCGATTTACCGTCCATAGGAGCGACTCCGCGCTGGACTATATTACCCGTCCACGGCCGGGTAATACTCCTCCGGCGTCGAAGCCTTTATTACCTTTGACGCGGGTGATTTTACCTTTCCTTTACGGCTCCGCGTCCAATTAAGTTTCTGCTGCACGCACGCGATTCGCACGCTCGTGGACCCGCGCACCTCGTAACGGTCTCGGCTACCTGATAACGCGCTCATTCCAGCTGCCTCTCGTCCCCGTCCTCGTCGTCGCCGGCATCCTCAAACAATCGTCCTCGGAGCCACGGAGCCGAGCGTCAGTCTCGTTTACGTATCTCGCGATTCATATACGTCCCGGCTAACTTCGGCCGCTCGGCCCTCCCTACCTACCCGCCCCGACCCGCCCCTTGCCCGCCTGCCGCCAAGCCGGCCGCAGCCACTTACCGACTTTTGCCCGCGCCTTTCAATGAACGGCGCAATCTTTCCTATTTCGCGCTCGACGACGCCACCCGATAACTAACGCGCCCTCCTAATTAACTCGGCTACGTCATCGTTGTTATCATTATTATTATTATTATCGGGTCATACAATATACTGATGTCGCTATACGCGCGCATCCTAAAGCTATAACCCCAATAACCCCAATAATAACCTTCATTCGCGCCTACCTTTATTATTACTACTATAAAATACTATCGTTGTTGTTGTTGTTGTTTTTGTTGTCGTTGTCGTTGTCGTTGTCGTTGTCGTTGTTGTTTTTATTATTATTATTACTATTATCATTTGTGCTATTATTACTGGAAAAGGGATTCTTTTCCCCCGACAAATACTCTTGACCGATCATTATGTAAGATAAATAATGCACGTATCGACCAATTATTACCACGACCAATAATTTCCCCTTCCATTTTTATGCATTTCCGTCGTCGATTCGGGGCATCGGTTCGACACCCTCGCGCCGTATTTGCATATTTAACGGCCGACGATATCGGCTATTGATACAAAATTTATCCCCATAATATAATGTTCATTAAGCTAATTTACGATTTCGCGTGATAAGTATTCCTAGCTAATATTCCCTTCCGTCCTCTCTGACGTTTTTCACTTCATCATCGACATCATCGACATCATCGACATTGCCGAACGGCCACGTGCTCAATCCTCCCGGTTTTTACGGTGCGAATTTCTTATCGATGAATATCAGTATTTATTTCACCCGCTGTCTACCTTACTTTTATTCGATAAAATACCGCGGAAACGGAATATTATTCATGAATACGTAATGATCGGCGGCGTCGGGGTCGTGGGGGGAGGCGTTCCATTAGATTAATTAAATATTATTATTACTTTACAATATTTATCTTGGCGGCGGGAATTTTGACGGAAATCGAATGAAGGGTAAAAACAATGACCCCAATAACCCCCTGAAACTAATCTGATACGGAATAAATTAATAGAAGGAAGAAATAAAGTGCCGAGAGTAGTGTTGGGTCTGACTAGATCCCGAAGTCCGAGTACCGAAAACTCACGTCTGACAGGAATATTACCGAAGATTCCGATCACATTGCTGATACAAAAATATCAAACCTTACAGTAGTAATACGGCTGGTTATTGGGTGGGGGGGGAGAGAAAATTCCTGCTAGAACAAGTACTTATTAGCAGCTGCGATTTAAGAGAAAAAGGGAGAGAGAGAGAGAGAGAGAAAAAATGCGATCTATTACACAAATCCATTATTGGAATCGTGAGCTTGGATTTTTCATATTCTGTCTTTTAAAAACAGCTTTAATCTTTTTTACGACATAATAAAGGCCTTTTATCTGTCTTTTATGCCCGCCGATTTATTTAGCTCATAATTATGCGATTCGGTATTACTGCTCCCACTTGGCCGACCGACACGCACTTACTTACAAGCACCAGCATTCATTGCTATTGGTTTTCATCATTTGCGGATGACGAGATTCAATGACCTAACCCATGACGTATTTTATGTTAATCGTCATTGGCTTGCTGCAGCATTTCTTAATAAATACGATCGAACCATCAACACTCCTTACTTCTCGGTATAACGAATTTCATTAAATAACATTTCGATCTATAAATACTACCTTCTTTAACAATAAAGAGAAAGAAAGAAAAAGAGAGAGAGAGAGAGAGAGAGAGAGAAAATTTATTTATAGAATATACTTTTTCCTCCTCTTTGTGAGCTCGTGTGTGCGCGCGCGCGCGGGCCCGCGCGCCCCCCGTCCGTGTTTATATGTGAGCGTTATAACACTTTCTTTGGCACTTGAGATAAAAAGATTAAAGCGATTAAAAGACTCGCGTGTAATTGCAAGTCATCGCGTATTGTCAATATCGAGCTGGATGTACTCATTAATTAAAAACGACGTGACCCGCAAATGTGTGTTGACTGTAAACTATGATTTACTTACGTATCTTTGTCACAAAAAGCGAGGCGCGCAGTCGAGCCGATGTTTCGCTGCTGCTGCTGCTGATGATGATGCTGCGCGAGTACAGCCGAGTACAGCCGAGTCGCATTTGATATTTATTGTTCCGTCAGTTAAGCTTTAATTGAAATAAGAAATGACAATGGCAGAATTCCAAACGCTTCGTACACAAATGGGCCCGCGTTATAAAAATTCTCTCTCTCTCTCTCTCTCTCTCTCTCGCCCTCTATCTCTTCTGCACGCATATTCAAATGGCTTCAATGAATTCTTACTCAAGTTCTACGAATTCATAAGAAAGATCTTTACGGCTCGTCTCTGCTAACTACTCGCAACCTTAATGCTCGAGATCGGAGAAAAATTCTAAAGCATTTTGAGGCTCAAAAATATTATATCGCTTGGACGTTTATTTTCTCACTTACAAGAAGCGTCAAATTCATTTCATAAATCCTACATGATCTATAAATAGCTAGCGATTCGAGTATACTTGTACTTAATAAAACTGCAATAGTCAATGATTCCGTTACATATATATATATACACATATATATATATTTTAATTCGTTCACCCAATATACGGGAAGGTTAACGAATGATAAGATTCTTCGCGCGCTATCGCACTATCGACGAAAATTCAGAGCTATTGAGCCATTCAAATCGCCCTTGGCACATATAATTTCGAATGTTCGACTGGACGTTAGTGAGACGTATTGTATGAACAAATCGTATGAAGATGAAATGCCGTATCGATGATCCCGCGGGCAGAAAGCCATCCGAAATAGGCAATGAATAATTAACGCACGTAATGCTTTGAGAGGAAGAAAAAAAAATCTAATGACTTAATAGTGAACTTGCTGGCATCATAGATGTGCATGCAGTCTTGTCCCCCTTTTTTAAAATAGATATTACTGCTTACGTAGTCTACTCGTAATGTCACTACTTTTTATGTCCTATATTTATCGTTTGTTTTCATTAATTTATATTGTAAGACTGTGGAGGAGAATTACACGCGACCGACGAAATAAATAGCTTTGAGCTCTAATTGAATTTATAGAATTTTATGAAAGAACATGCATTTTTAATGGAAGGATTGTTATTATTATAATATATATATATGTAGATGTGTATGTGTATAGAAGGAAAATAGTCGCGCGAATTAAGCGTATAAGTATAAATAAGACTTGTGTAATTGACTAAGAAATATGAAAAATTTCTTTATAAGAATTTCACTGAATTAATGCCTAAATTGTTCCACATAAGCATGGCTTATGAGAAATTAGCACTTGTAAGTGTACGAGTTGCAATTCAATACTCGTTCATTCGATATGGAAAAATACAATTCACCATGGTGTTTGATATTGACAATGTATCGACGCGTGAAATCTTCTTTCGTCGTAGATCGACAGAAATTTAATTGTACTATTTATATTGAGCTTTCATTGATCCAAATGCGTATAAATAAATATATATATATATATACATAGATGCACATTGTAACCAAAATTAATTTTAAACTGAACACTAATTTAAAAACGTAACAGGATCAGAGAATCGTCGACACACGATCCATAGTGATTCCATTCAATTGATCGTTCGCCCTCCCATTTAATTTAAGCATTACGCGTAAAATATTCGATAATCCCTTATTATTAAAAGTGAGGTCGGATACTTAATAAATTCATTAACATCGAGTAAAGTATAAAGCTATTAAAAATTCGTTGATCTAAGCTCTTGGCCCGTCCGCTTTGCCTTCACTATATTCTTATTAAAAATTATTCGAAACGAAGGTCAAATAAATCTGGTGAAAAAATATAATGGATTTTTACGTAGCGAGTCGGCTCTGATGCCACGGTCGCCCACAGATATTTATCGTCGACGCAAATATTATTATCGTAATGTCCTGTGTTTTTTATGACCTTTCTTTTCCAATGCATTTGAAATCGGGTTAAAGAAATGCTTTTGAGGGCTCGCACTCTTAACCGAACACTCGTCGGGCTACGTGCGTAACCAACTGACTCGTCCGATCCGATGGCATTATAAATACGCAATTAGTTTTGAAGAATTAATTCTTAAGGGAATTCTAAGGCGACTCTGAAAGCAACGAATTAAATGTAATTGCATTCGTAAGAATGATATTTCACAGTCGGGTCGTCGGTAAGGTCGTCCTGGCGCGAAAGGTAAAAGCCCGCCCGTCACTATACGTATACATAGTGAGGGGCGATGGTGGTGGGCGATGGTGGGGGGCGGGGGCCGGGGAGAGGAGGCAGGCCGTGGAGACAAAATGCCCAAGTGCGCGTACGAGGAGTAAAAAGAAACCTTATTAGCATGAAGGCGCGATGCAAGTTGTGCTTGAATAAATAAATAAACAGCGCGAGCGCGGAGGGACGGAGACGTGCCCAGCGGGCGCTCCTTACGTCGGAAATTACTTTCTCACTCGTCGTCGTCGTCGTCGTCGTCGTCGTCTCGCAAGGACGTGGAGTCCGAGTCTGCCGTCATTCGAGCAAAGTGTGCCGCCCCCGCCACCGCCACCGCCACCGCCCCCGCCGCTCTCCGTTGTCCGCGGAATAAAGCCGCAGCTTCGAAACTTACTTTATTTAAACTTTTCTGATTTTCGAATTCGTTCGAACCGACCGAGGTAAGGGCGAAGCCGCGATTTATTATCGACTCGACTCCCGTGCCGATACGTGCAGCTACCCCTCCTCTCGCCACCCGCCGCCACCCGCGAGCATTCCTACGGCCGGATTCAGTTAGCGTCTCGGTATTAACGGGACTAGAACTATTTTATAAATCCTTATCGACCCTGTTCCTCGGAGACCCCGTGGCCTGGGGATCCGCTACGAGATCCGCTACGAGATCCTCTACGAGATCCGCTACGAGATCCTTCGACCGGCACTATCCCGTCGGCCATTGTCGCGCAAACAGATCGAAAGTCCCGATTACGTTTTCGCTACTTGACTCACTTCGCTCGGGCTTCGCCCGTGAATAGACCCCCAACAGCCTCCCCCTCCCTCTGCAATGACAATCTATCTTTTATTCCGCGCGGACTCTGCCGGGTATCTTTTTTTTTCCCGAGGCGCCGAGAAAAATAATGTATTTACCGGCTGACTAATGCATTATTGAAAGCCGCTTTAAAATGCAGCGCCTCGCGACCCTCCGACGTCCCCGCCTCCTCGACATCGGCAAATACGGTAATTATAACTGTAGGGTATTTAAAAATTCTAAAAACTAATGGCGACCTTATTACCCGATGAGCAATAAAATTATATAAAACGAGCTTACGCGGCTCTGTAAAGAAAAAAAAAAAAAAAAAAAAAAAAGAAGAAGTAGAAGAAGAAGACGAAGAAGAAGATAATTAAATTGAGATTTTATAAACTCGAGGCTATATATATATATATATTTTATTCTCATTTTAAATACCAATAGATTAAAAAAGTCTTCTTGACCGTTAAATCGCAATCGTTTCTTTCCGCGCACTCAAGTCGGAGCTTATAATTTTTTTCAGAAAAATAATTTCTAATTAGTTTTTATAATTTATAACAAATCGTGCTGTCAACCGCTGATTCCGCGAAAAAACATTTTCAATTGAACATCCCTAAGAAGTCCAATATCGCACGAGCAACTAATTTTTCATAAAGAATTATCTCCCCTCCCCCTCCCCCTCTCTCTCGCTCGCTCTTATTCCATTCAATCCCTATTTATTTAATTATTTATTTATTTACGCGTACAGTGGAAATCTTTTCTTTCTTATCAAGTTAGTTACAATCTTATTACGGTAATTTTTTTTTTTTTTTAACTAATAGCGAGGATTACTACACTTTCATAAAACTTTGTAATTAATATCAATAAAGACTTAAATACCTGTGTGAATTTCTCTTTTAGAAGTACAATTTTCTCAAAAATCCCGTGCTATGTAATAACGTCTCTTGAATATCTACGACGGATCGTGACAAAATCAATCACAATATTAATTATTCCATTAAAATAACTTTAATGTCAGCAAATAGTAAAGTATAATAAATCTATAGAAAGTTGTTTGATTGATATTATAACTTTCACTGTCGCGCATTAGGATGGTATTATATATATATATATATATAGAGAGAGAGAGAGAGAGAAGAAAAAAAAAGAAAGAATCGTACGCATCTCCGGTTTCTTGCATATAAAATACTAGGAAATTGAATATACTTCAGTTACACGTCAATTGAAATGCTAATAAAAATGTCTTTGTATTTTTAGCTGAAAATACTCCGACGAACTTTCGCTTACGCGTGCGTTTAGAGTTTTTAGGTTTGATACTATAAGAGCCTAAGTATTTTATACATATGTATATGCATATATACGTATACGTATTGAGAATAAAAAAAAAATCCTCGCACGGAGATGTACTTTGTCGAGGCAAAAATTACGTAAGCAACGTAATCCCGTAAACAGTATTTACCATTGGATTCTATTCACGGGGCGCTTGGCAATCGGAATAAAAAATACGCGTAAACGTAATGTGAAATCGTAAAAATAAATATGAATTATGGTGGTATAGTTGATTGGACGAGCAAAGGACACCGCTGTGCCGCTGTCAAGAGGACAAGAGGTTAAGAAGAATGTAAATTGCAAAAAATCAGTAATAACACGAGCGGGACACGGCCACGGGGGATTAGAGGGCTCCGTACTTTGAGGGGAATACGTGGAGAGCAAAAACAAGTAACGCCCACCAATCTGCCTTTTCCTCGGCCCCGCTGCCTTTGCCCCGCAAGTTCTAAATAGATGCCCCGAGAGTCCGTTCATCACATCGGCTGGATCATTAAAATTCTAAAAAGCACGAAGAATTAAATGGGCCGAGGCTCTTCTCGCGTTTCTTGTACGTATTCATTTTAACGTAATGAAAAATATTTATTTATCTCCGCGAGTCGGGCAAGCTCACGGCTGATGACATTACATTAACTTCAATACATTGTCGATGTATTCGCCAATGCTTCAATACCGACAATGATAATGCTCGAGCTTTGTTCACGTCTCTAGGAATCACCAGGACTCAAAGGGTCAGTCGGTCGATTTTTTTTTTTTTTTTTTTTTTTTTATTAGGACCGTCTACGTTCTCCATCTTACGATCTTCCGCTAAGAACGCGATAATAATTTTAAAATAAATACAAACACCCGCGGACCTTAAATATCGTAAATATTTGTTACAATAAGCTATAGTGAAACATTATTGTCTGGTATTGTATACGTTTGCGCACGGCGTTAAGACTTTCTTTCGTATTTATTTAATGTAATTACCTTGTTGGGCCCTTTATCTTATTAATTTTTTCTAACATATATCACCAATTGCGAATGAATCGCATAGAAGATTATCATTGGGTCGTCCAGTATTCGCGTATCTTTCTTTTAATATTTTCATTTTACATTTCAATTCTGTCCATCTCATTTCAATGCTTTGCGCGTTTAATTACTTACTCTGGCATTGTTATTACACATGACGTCAGCCAAACAGTTAATGCGTTAAGAAAAAAAAAAAAAGAAAAAAAAAATTAACGACGCGTATAATTTATAGTTATAAATCAACAGATAATATCCTTTAAAGAGATTTATCGTCAGATATTATTACCATGGCATTTATATAGAATTCTCTAATTTTATGAACAATTAATTACAATTATTCTATATACGTTGGCATTGAGAGTAATTGTGAAATCATCGCTTAAATAAAACGAAAGTCTCTTCTGTAACGCAATGGCACCAACGGATTCGCATTATTCGGTGTTTCGATAATAAATTTTTCTAATAAAATTAACAAAGTCCTCGACGCTGTTTACGCTTGAATGAATTGGTCGAAACGGAGAGATTACTTGATATACAGGTTTTAGTTGATATATTTTAATTGCAACAACGTTTTCCCCAATATTTCCAATGTATAGTTGATAAAATTCTTCCAATAAATGACACAGAGATCAATTATCCGAAGTCACGTGAGAAGTACGTATTATTTAAATACTTTTCTTTGCCTAATTAAGAGTAAAGGTTTTTAATAGCGGACAGAAACTTGAGTTGTTTTTCGAGCACCGTACGCTTGTAATATAACTTTGCCTTAGTCTATATATTATTTTTAGGCTTTAAGATTTCTACTGAAACCTTTCAATAACAAAATCATAAAATACACGACCCAAGTAATAATTAAACATTGTTGATATTTGAGGACGAATACTCTGCTTACGTTATTTGGGTCATGTAGGAGAGTACACGGGAAAACTAATTCTTACAACGGATTTTAAAGCGCATTCATCAGCTCGATTACTTCGTAAAGTATAACGAACAAAAATAAAAAAAAATAAAAAATATCCTAGACTCGTAATTCAAAATAGAAATTATTTAAGTGTAAGAATTATTTGGTCATTAATTCACAGAAATCGGTAGAGATTTGTTTATTATTAGCTTTTGGAAACCAAAATTTTTCTATACAACGTGTTACAATTGTAGATAATGAAGGATTTATTATTCACGCACGCTGCATATTAAAATGATAATGTAAAAGTGCGCTAAGGAGTTATGTGATGCAAAATAATAACGAAAGTATTCGTAGTGAAATTATTTGCCGAAGAAAATATAATCCATTTATCCAGAATCAACATTCGAGCTTTTAACGTCGATGCCGAATGCATTTGTTTTTCCACTGCGAATGATCCAACATTGTAATATTCAAATGCAATGCGCACAATCCTATAAAGCTCAGTTAACAAAGCAACGAAAATTGTTTGATCTAATTGCATTCGTAGCGCATTGAGTCTATTAAAATTGCGATGTCCATCGTCGACTTTCTTCCACGATTTTTTTTTATGTAATCATATTATATTTAAATAGAATATTATTATACTAAGATTATAAGAACATCGTAAGCAAAATATTTCCATCGCCTTACAACTTTTTCATGTTAAATTCACGTATACGTGTGTATATATATATATATAATAAATTAATTGCACTCGGGAATATTTAATGTAAATTATTTAGCTTCGTAAAAAATTATCTTAAATTTAAGTAATACTGAAGTTGTTGGTTTCCTAAAAAATTATATCGACCTTCTTTTTCATGAATATATTAAATCCAGAATGCTCCAAAATAAAAAATAGATCAAGATTCTAATTAGTATTGACTCGAGTCTCGTTAAATTACTAAGCGAACTTTGTACATTTTTTTTATAATTTTTAATACGGAAAAAAGCAACTATTAGTATTTATAATATAATAAACGAAATAATACAATTAGGAGGATATTGTTTAAAAAAAAAAAAAATTATACATACGCTTGTTACATCGATAAAATTCCTTGCTATTATTTCCAATAATATTATTAATCCAATTTTTATATTATTTTTAAATTATATAAACATATATGTCGAAAGTATGTTTTGAATACAAGAGTTTTTACATTAATGACTTTCTCATGATGGAATCCTTTACAGAAAATTTAAAATTAATTAATTAATTAATTAAAAAAAAATACACATATACATATTACCTTTGCGTCTTCGTAATTTTTAATCGAATATATTTATATTTTTTATTATAACATCTAGAAAACTTCTGTTTAGTTGAGAAATGTAATATAATCAATAAAACAAATGACGTATAATGAATCAATTGATAATACTCGGCTTATAATGTAAAAGGCGAAAAAATTAAAATACGTTATTTCAAGTGTAACGTTGATTAAAGGCTGCGATTCTATTAAAGCAGAATATTAATCCTAATAAAAACTACATTTTTATTTGAGACATAAGTGGTGTACAGATGGAAAGTGTATTATATACCCATAAGTAATATCCTCTTGTAAAGTATGAAGTATTAATTGATTAAGTCGTAAGAGTTTAAAATGATTTGATTTTTATTATGTATAGAAAGCTTAAGTAATAGGCAAAAAAAGCAGATAACACTGTGAGTATAAATGAAATAATATGGAATAAAATTAGATGCTTTTCGACGTAAGTATTATAAAATATGAATAAATAATATAATTAAACTATATCCGTAGTAAAGTTAAATAGTGACTCCCTCTGTCCGAGTATTGTATTGGACCATTACATTACATAATAAACCTTATTTCGGCGCCACTAACGTATCTGTCAAGGGCTATAATAATGCTTGTATAGAAAAACGTGTATTTATACATGAAATAACGAAAACTGTATAGATAATCATTTTTAATCAGCAAGTACGTACAAGAAACTGGCAACGTTAGCTCATCATTATATAAGTATTTAGGATATTATATAAGAACTTAGTTGCATAATTGCTAACTATAATTCGTAAGTATAAAAATATTCGAGTCAAATTAATCAAGTCAATTCATTGGATATTAAAAGGTCGTAATTTCATTAATAATTTGCGGCAAAGAAATAATACGAATGAAATATTAGATTTTTTATGGCTTGATGCGCGATGACAAAAATTTTTATAAACGCAAACGGTGAAAAAATTGAGGATGACAATTTAATTTCGGGATAAGACGGTTAGCATTATGTCGAACGATGACTTCTGCTATTTACGTGAAATGATTTTAGATAAATAAACGAAAAGCCCGTAAGAAAAGAAGAAACATATGTAGGAGGTAAAAATTTCTTTAAGCTCTAGCGAACGATGCATTGGATCGGGTATTTTCTCATCGAATGGGGGGGACATTTTGACGTAAGAATCTTTAATCCCCGATGAAAACAAGGGGCACATGATACAGATCGATCGGCTTTAAAAAAAGACTTGAGCATCATTTGCAGCATCTTTTTACACCGACTGCGTCGCAACGCGGATGAGGATAAGACCGACAAAAAGCTCTCGACATTTTTTGAATATTCATTAGGTCGTATTCTATAATCAGACTGCTTGCTGTTGACCTTATTTTTTTCTTTAATGCAGATACCAACTAATAAAATCTACTCGGTACACTAAACTAGAAGGATTAAACTAAAAGAAAAAATCCGTATATAATTAACAAAAACAATGTTTTATTGTACGTTAAAGCTTAATCTGTTTACAAATACACGAATGTCCCGCTAAACTATTTTACATAGACGTCAAAGATTTATATTTTTTAAATGCGTAACATAATGCCTAAAATATGTTATATACCATAATTGCCCGTATTACAGCTAAGTCGTCACTGTTATATTTACTTATACACTCACTAAAGCTCCAATTAAAATTCATTAAATAATTTGTCGGGTTTACTATTATTTTTACACCAAGAACGTGCAAATACATTTTTACAATATCCAGTATTGGTTTTTCGGAGAAATTCATTAAACGAATACTTCTTATTCGGCAATAGAAAATATATATTTTCTACGTATATTTAAATTCTTATATTTACATAAGAAATTAATTAGAAAAATCGAAAACTTATATATTTATTCCTAATCATAAAACCATCATTTCATGATTAAGCATTTCATTGACATTATAATCAAATTCTAATTAATTTTACCACTTAATGTACCTAATGTTCGTAATGGGGATATTATTAAAATGTAAGGTTTTAATTCAGCTACAAGTTATTCAATGTTAAGGCAACTAAAGCCACTTATAATAACAATAAAATCTTAAATCTGTAATATTTTCTGAAATAAAAACTGAAACTATTTATGTAATAAAAAATTGAAATACTTTACTTATAAATAACTTATGAAATTATTGAACTATTATATTATTAAGTTATAATTAATATCAAATATTAGTCAAGTAAAAATATTTTAGTGAAAACTAATATTCATTAAAAAATATGTTGCTAATAATAATTAAAACATTTACCATTGATGTCTTATAGTTAATTTGACATTTATTGACACTAATTTCTGCGTCAAACTTACATTATCCCTAACGTAGTAAAAACTTTTAAGCTACTTTATATATATAAAAAAAAAATGTATTGTAAAAGTTTATATAATGTATATTTTTAATTTATAAATAAAATTTTGGGATAACCCGAATGTCTATTATCCACAGATACTGGAAAACTAATAACGATAAATTAAATTTCTACATTATCGAAGAATAAAATCAATATGTTTATATATATATATATTTATCGATGTAATTATCGATTTTTTAGTTTATCACCGAATCCGAGTAACATTAATCGAACTATATTTAAAAAAATATCGCATGTTTACAACGTATAATGACTTTAGTGTATTGAAAGTGCTTTGAATATATTTAAAATAAATTTATTTGTAATATTATAAAAAAAAACTAACGTATTTTTTAAATAACTAAGCAATTACTATAAAAATAAATAATAATACGTAGTATTGGGATATTTTTGACACTGTTTTCATCAACTACACTACAGTAGTGTTCATAAAAATAAAATCATGAATGCGTAAGTATTTATTAGGATAAAAATGATTACTTTATAAAGTCAATCTAAACGAACTTCAAAATATGAGTAAAAAAAAAAACATAGACTGACCATGTTTTCATAAAAAAGATTTTGCTTCACACTCTCAATAAAATATATTACATGGAAATCATTATGATTAATATTAAAAACGATGAGAAGTATAATCATGTCATTTTATTAAAATTCTCTCAAGGAACAGTGGAATACGTGTATTTAAGGTCGGAGACTTTAAATCCTTTTATCCATGTCATAAACATTAATGAAATTCTAATAAAAACAATGTTTTTGTAATAAGAGTTAAATCTTTGACTAATTCTACGCGAAAACGTAGAAATAAATTTACAAAATACATATAAATATATCTCGAAAGAATAATACAAAAATATAAAAACTGCAAGTAAGTGATTTAAAAATCCTTAAATAGTAATAAGGCGTGACGCTTAAATTGCAATAGTTGTAGAGTGATATTATTTAATTACTTACTGGGATATTTGCAATCGACTTCGTCGCTACGATCTTCGCAGTCAGATTTAAAATCACATCTTTGCGTTTGTAAAATACATCTGGAAACATCACAAGCGATTTCTCCCTGTTGACATTCTAAAAATTAAGGATACTCTGTATTATTTTACACGTCGTTATTTTATTTATTTTATTTTTTTTTTTTTTTTTTATTGATTCCATAAAATACAATTTGTTCGTAAATTTGTAGATTATAAAAATGATTCGAATGAATCGCTGGTCGAGGACTGGTTTGATCGCGGGGCCGGGAGGGAAAGGGTCTAAAAGAAGATTCGATCGAATATAATGTCGGAATTATTTGAATGTTGCCTTGCCGCCGCTGAGCAGCGATCGAGCACATGCGGATGGACATTGTACGACTCGGGGCACGAGATACAGTGAAAAAACGTCATATGGTTTATGCGTCAAGGACATATTTCGAGGTATTTATGTATACGGTTCAAGTAGCGAGAAGGATCTGGGGGATCCGATGGGAGTGACGATGTTCGAGCCTCGTTCCGAAATGGAAGCTCAATGGATCCACTTACGACTACTTCTTCTTCTTTTCATATATATATATATATATATATATGTATGTTTTCGTCGTAAGACATTAATTACTATTAATTAATTACTATTAATAGTAAGGCTCGTCTATGACAATTAAATACTTTTTACATTTATTTACTATAATTAAAACGAAATTCAATTCTCTTTGCTTGACAAGAGTAATAATAAAAGAAATTCTTAATGTTCATTACGTATTAAATGCTTAGTTAGTAATGTTTAATGCTGATGTTTGGTTGGATACTGTTTACTTACCTAAAACGGCTCTCAAGCGGAATGTCAATGGATTTACTGTGAATTTGCCAAACGAATAGTATGTGTTTAGATGTTTTTCGAGTACGTGTCTAACATCTGTTTCGCTACTCATTGTGCGGATGTCAAGATCGATGTGAGATTCGAATGGATCTGGAGCGTTTCTAAAAGAAAATTCTTTTTTTAATAATATTTACTATACTCTTTTAACGAGGGCCATTCGTACATTTAAAAATCTATAGAAATTATTAAAAATCATTCCTCTGTGTAGTGAACTTTTCAATGGCTTATATTTTCTTTAAATACTTCTTGTGCTCGGATGAGATCAGCAAAGGCTTTATGGGCGCATGCGCTCTCTTTATACAAAACATTTAAAATTAATAAAATTCTTCTCGCGTCATTTTATTTTAGATAAGTTATTTGTGGCATGAAATTAATGGCCCTTTTCTTTTTCTTTTTTCTCTTTTTTTTTTTATTAAATATCGCTTATTAAAGTCCAAGTAAGTCGGCGAGTAAATAAACGTATCGAATAAATTTTATAATAAATAAAAGGAGAAACAGGTTGAAATATTAATGCTTATCAGCATCTATCCAGTTACATTTTTATTCAATCGTCTTTTATATGTATTTTATGTTCGCTATAAATTTATTGCATTTTTTTTTTCCCGCGTATTCGAGACTTTCTAATAATATAAAGGCATAAACTTTAATGCGCGGAATGAAATAAATATTTTGTAATCTTGTATGGTTGTTAACGTACGAAAAACTGATAACGGTATAGCACGGCTTCCCAAAAAATACTGTTCCAAATATTTATATATATATATATAAAAGACCCCGTATATAAAAAACATTCTTTGTTAGCGCGGCTAATCTTCAAAAACTAATTAATTAGCGCGTTATTCTAAGATTTAGAAATCGATCGGTACAATTTATTTGTAAAAATCTACATTTTCATGAAATACTAAATGGAATTTATATTCGAGTCAAATTAAAACGAAAAGGATTGTTTGTGCACAAAGACAAAAGGTTTGTTCATAACAAGGAGGTAGGAATTCAGATTTAAGTTTTACAAGTTATAATGTTTTGATAGAAAGAAAATACCGCGTACGTAATGCCAGATGTCGTTTCATAACGAGAAATAAAAGGCAAAGATTAGGAGCATGAAATTAGACATTTGAAGGGATGAGAAAAATTACGATTAGAAAATTATTCCCAATGGAGTACGTAAGATTCCAATTCGACAGTCATTTTAGATAAAAACTTCATTTTTACGAATACCGCAGAATGATAATATTAAGTACATTTTCAATTCAGTTTATTTACTAAAGACTAAAGTTTAACATTTTGCAAAACAAAAAAAAATACAAATAAATAAATAAATAATCGTTTATTCGTTGTTGTACCGCTAACAGAGAAATTATCTTAGATTATATTAATGAATATTAATGAATCTTTAACGCAGTTATTATTTATCTAAATTATGTAAATGGAATACATAATTGGTTTGAGTAACGTAAGACAATTAGGAAGCGTTTTTCAAAATATACAGGTATATCTCGATACAGTACTCAATTAGTATTGTATATAATACATAATCTCGACCGATGAGCAAGAAATTAATGACACCAAAACGGTATCTATATAGGGGATTTCTATGACGAAGGAGATGGATTTTCAAGATCTAGTCTTGGAAATAGGAATTTATAGCAATTTTCTATGATCCGATAAAGAGAATCAAGCCAATGAATTTACGAAACGTAACAATTTTTAAATGACATTAGTCAGAGGGACAAGTAGAGGAATTACAATGCGAGACAATTACTTGTCTTAGATAATACAAACGGCATTAAATCACGTGAAATTACACGCCGTCAGCTACGTTATTTTAAATAATTAATTTTTAAAATACGTTATTCAACTAATAAATATATATTGAATAAATGCTAACCGTGAGGCATGTACTGAGAGCTTAAAGAGTATTAAAAATAAGGAACCGGTCTTTTCTAAAAATCTCGCTATATCAAATGAATTGGACGGATTTGAAAGTTGTTGTAAAATTCAACCGCAGATAAGATGAAATCGAGAACATCGGGAGCCAATAAAAAAGTATTCGTTATTAATTCGTAAATGAAATACATTTACGTATCCAAGTCAGTGCGAATCGTATAAAATTTATTCCAATTACGAATCGAGGGAAAGGCAATTTTTTATAATATTCCTCATGAATATTACAAATAAATGTTACAAATTATCAAAATTGAACGCCAGTAGGCAAAATTGATTTGATAATTTAAAGACAATCCTTCGAAATACTTAATAATACATTCCATTTCATAAATGATAATTTATCAAAGTCTTTGACGCACAAAAGTTTTTTTATTATATTTCCTTCGTAATTATAATAATTATAATAATATTCCGTCATGTAAAATAAATGGTATTGGAAACGTAAAGCGTATTGAAATTACTTATTATTTATCTATAAATAACAATTGACAATTAGTTTTTAAGTTGATTTTTAAGATTTTACATTTAATTATTTAAATAGAAAAAAATTACAAATCATTCATCTAAGAATGCCACAAATTTCGTATTGTTTTTATTATACATATTTTCTAATTGCCTCTACTTTAACGGAAAATTCAAATAAAAGTAACTAATTAGACATTGACGTACAATTCAATTATACGTCAATTTTTATTGAAATCTACAAAATAAGTTTTGTAGATTTCAATTTCAAACTTGATTTTATATTAATTATTTTATTTCTTTTATAAAACGTTATAACGTGTTTATTTAATTGATTGAAATTCAAATTCTTGTAATATATCATCATACTCACTCCATTTTTACAAAAGTTACTTGATGATCTTTTTTCAAATTTTGATATAAAATTTCTTCGACACTCTTCGTAAGGTTTTTAGCGAATTTCTGGAACTTTTCGCCGTCTCTTCTTTCAAATTCTTCTCTATACGGTTCTTTAATGGTTATTGATATTCTATACACATCTGTGCGAAACATTGAAAAAAGAATTTACTAATTAATTATTACGTTAAATTATTTACCGAATGTGAAAATCGCATAAAATTATAGAAATTTCCAGCAAAACTAATACTTTATACTCGAATTCTAAATATAAATAATTTTTATGGTCAATACGTACTCTTGTCGTCGTAGCCGTTCGGCTCTTCAATTAAATTCGGCTCGGTTACGGTATTTTTATGATTTATTACTGAAGATCGTGTTGTATGGAAATCAACACTATTGGCACTTCCCTCGACTTCCCTCTCTAATTCTAATTCACCGGAACCTAAATCGTCCTCGTCATCTCCTTGCAGAAATTTCAGATCCCTCGAAGACAATTTCGGTTCTATGGGTCTATCATCCTGTAATTGTGAAATCATTTTCATATGAGCATTGCATACAGTAAAAGTAATATTCAGTCACTACATTCAAATATCCAACTTAGCCAACTTGTTTATAAATTTTTAAATTATAAGTGTTAGAAGGCTTATGATTTTAGTTTTTAGTCGCTTGATTTGTTTTGTCCCCTCCCCCTCTCTCTCTCTGTAATTTATATCTTCGTAATTTTTTAAGTAACATAAGAAGAGAGTTTTTTAAAAAATTGTACTAACCTTGTAAAGAGAATTTATTGATTTATACGTTGAATCGCTGTTATTAATCTCATTATCCTCCGTAACATCTCTTTTGCGACGATTGTCGGTATTAATTATTGAATTTATATCTTTCGAGTTATCGAACTGATCTGTAACAAAATTTATAAATAAGAATAATGAAATTTAAAATAAAATAAAAATTATACAAAGCAGCAGACAAAAGTACCGAGCTAATAAAAAACAATAATTATTTAAACTCGTATGAATAATTTAGTATTTAATAGTAAAAATAAATTACTTTTCAATGTACGTTTTTTAAATAAAATACTTATAAATCCTTTAATATTTTTGGAAAATTTTTAGAAATCGAATATTATATATGTTCGTACAATCGTTCGTTATCAATATACTGATTATTAAAATCTATGTTGAAACTCGTGTTGTAAAAAATTCACTATTCTTGTATGATAAAGAATTAACAGACATAAAAGCAAAAAAATGTGAACTAATTGCCAAATTATTAAAAATAATATAATTACTGTTGATATGAATATATTATATACAAATGTATATTTGTATTGAATACTAATATATGAATAGTATCGTCTATGACTAATTGTAATGGGCATAATGGTATCGAAGATTACCTGACGAATATGACGATGAAAACAAATTTGTCTTACGAAAAGTCAACCAATTCCAAATACTTTGAAACAATGATTCTTCTTGCTTTTCCTCAAGTGGCATATCTGCAATCGGCACTTTAATATCATGATCGAATACCAAATCGTCATTCTGAAAAAAAAAATACATCATATATAAATAAAATTATATATAGATAAATTGTAAAAAATTTCATTTAAAGTACGTATAAAAATATTTAAATAAATGTATGCTCGTGTAAAATATTTTTTTTACATAATCAAGAAGTTGTAATAATGAAATTATCGGACAACATTGCGTTTGATTTGTTTACATCCGGGAGTTTTTTTATAGGTCTACGTGCAATGTTAAAAATACAATATTACAAAAATAATAACGTTTTAATTATTAATAGTCATTGCAATTATAATGCAATCGAATAAATGCATAAATGCTTGGGCTGATATAACTTTAATGGAACGGTAATGTAATAAAAAGTGAAATAACAGTTGTTAAATCTTAAATGAACAACTAAATTATATATTTTAGAAATATATATTTTATAAATACAAGTACGTGGCGTGTTAAATGTAGTAAGAAAAGTTAGAATTAGGACCGAGAAATATTATTAACGATCATCAATAGACGAATAACATGAAGTACAGCGGTTACAATTTAATTATTTTGTTTTGCCAAAATCGTGTAGGAATAGATAAAACAACGTAAAAATCGTGCTTCATATTTAATGTACGAATATTTATAGATTTATTATTTCGGGTGCGTAGTCGCTTCATTGACAAAAAAAAAAAAATCTGGAATAAAGTATAATTTTCCCTAAGAACATACTACAGTCTTGTATTATTTATACGAAAATATTATGAAGTTATTATTAATATTAACATTATGTTACTCCTACATTTTTTTAACTACGAACGCAGCCTACACTATCACTAAGTCACAGTGCATCGATACTTGCAAAGGTTTGAATGATTAATAATAATTAACGATCTCTTATGGATTTTTAAGAATATTCTACGCATGTGTTTCAGTTAAACACATTTATGAGAAATTCTTCTGTATTATTTATATTTAAAATAATGTATATTTATAAATGCATAATAGTATTATGCGTTAATAGTATTACGCTCGTATGTATTATATTGAATTGCATGTAACGCAGTGTATCCCGATCTGGACCAGCCAGAATGCATACAATTTTGTAGCGTTCTATTCGCCAAAAGGTGTAAGTAATAAACTACAAGCCGATTGATAATTTCATTATTACTACAATTATTGCTACAATTATTTCGAGAACGCGGTCCGCTTGATTATTTATTATTAAACTAGTGAATGGTGAGAAATGGCTTCTAGGAAAAGATGGTGAATCCACGAATATACTAAATTATTATCGGTATGATATTAATACAACTTGAACTTTGTTTACCATACGTGGGACATATATATATATATAGAAGAAAAAAAAAAGGGGAGAGAAAAAAAGAGCTCATTTATACCGGAAGCGGTATCTCGCTCGCGGTTGCAATGAATAAAGATCGACAGCTCGGATCTCGAAGGATCGGCTCGGGCATGAGGTAGACAGGCTGCACGTGACCCCAATTACTTGAGGTACTCGCGCACAGTGGAGGGAGGGATATATTAAGAGGTCGGCTACAGGTTTGTCTCCTGCTCGGCTCCGCAGCTTTCGCCCTATCCCACGTAGCATAGACGATACTCTCGGAGAAGCTTTAGTAATTCCTCCGACAATACCAAAAACGACTCGGACCTTTCTTTTCTATTTTTTTTTTTTTTTTTTTTTGTTAACCGACGTAATCCCTTAAAGCAAGTCGACGCGCGCACCACCTCTTCTACGTAAAAATTATGTCCTTATTTTTAATACTTTTTCTACGGATTACGGATTCATTCAATTCAATTAATTTTATAGAATTTAATTATTCAAATTGTATTCTTTTTATTACGTAGACACTATAACAATCAAATCTATGGCAGACTGTTACAACATATGTAAGAGTAAGTTATTCGAATCTCAATGTATTATTAAAAAATTAATGCTTCTAAAATATTTTGAATGAATATTAAATTCATAATATATAAAACATAATGATCGTCACTCACAAACATAATAAATTTATTCAATATAACGAACATGTTTGCACTAGTAACTCATTCCTTTTATTTAAAGCTATTTTTACAACCTAATTCTACGTTATTATTATTATTATTATTATTATCATCATTATCATCATCATCATCATAGAGCCAACAGTCAACAGTTTTTAAGCTTCAGAATAAAAATACATTTTACGAATTATTTATGTTTTATATTTCCTTTTAATATTTAGCTGCGCAAAAATTTCGTTCAACCGAAGTTTTTATAAAATAGAATCAGTACTAAATCTTACGTATTCCGTTACTTTTAAAACCAGAAGTCGTTCTATTTAGAAAATGAAGTATTGCAAAAATAAATTTATATTTATAGAGACATATTAAAAAATGTTATCATTTATTTGTTGTTAAATCACATGAAATTCAATGTACACGTTCAAAAAGAGTAAAACTAAAGGGTGAAAATTTTTTATTTTATTCATAAGAATAAATAAATGATTATTAAACCATTATTTACGGTAAAGAATCAAAATTCTAAAATTTTAATTCGAATTTATTAAAAAATATATAGATTAATATGTTTATAACACTATATAATTATTATAAAGATTAGATCAGACAAATTTTAATTGTAAATTGATGTTATTTATTTAGCATAAAGAATAACGCGAAAGTGAGATCGTTAATTTATATAAAATATGAAATTATAAATTTATAATTATATAAAAATTTACTTAATTCTTTTCTTATATAAAAATTCTTAGATTTCCCTAAAAGATATATACACGACTGTACTGCGGATTGTGATTCTGTATTTAAAACTTAATCTTCCAATATCAATGGTAATTAATATAATAATAAATATTTTTATATCGTAGGTTATGTGTATTTTATGAAGATTTTATATTATGATTTCTTATTAATTTTTCAGAGAAAAGGCGAATTTATAATCAACGGGAAATATCAGTTCTTATAATTTCAATTTATGATAATTTTCATAATATGCGAGCTAAAATTGCACATTATAATCATTTATGTTATATTTAAAATACAAGTACAAGTTACTGTGCTGTACTAAATTAAAGATTTTTATATTAATAAAAATTCATTGTACTTGATTATCAATACTTTTCTCATTTTTATTTTTCATTTAAACGTCATAACTCTAAATAAAAAACTTTATATGATAAATAAGCTTATGGGACAGACAATGATGAATCTTGATAGTTTATTCGTATACGAATTCTTTGGGGAAAGGATTAATCGTCAACGTCTTCAATTGTCCTGGATAAATAACGGAAATCTTGACCAGATTATTCATTTAATATCAATCTAGTACAAGATATATAACTCAAGATATAAATCGATTATAATATTCACTGTTTAATAATTTTCAAACGCCATTATAGAATGTAATTCTAATGTAATTATAGAATTATAGAGCTTAAATGAAAAAACATGAAAGATATATTAAAATGGCAAATTGGTCGTAGAGAATCGGATACGTAATTTGAGAAATAAATAAATAATTCTACCGTGATTGATAATTTAAGAAAATAAATATGGTAAATATAGGCTAAATGACTGTAAAAAAAAAAAAAATGAGCTGAAATAGCACAATTCTCATTAACAGGGATAATCTTAAGCTTAAATGATTAAAACTTTAAATTAAATCCTTAACCAATATTCCTTAAACGATCTATAAAAAAAAAACAAAAGCCTCATTATAATTTAAGATAATAATGAAATCTCTTTTCATTGTTTTGCAAAAATTATTACTCAAATCTATTCTCAAATAGAAATAAAAGTTTATTAAAATTTGAAAATCTTAAATCTTTTCATTTAAAAAAATAATCTTTATGAACTGGGCGTTTATAATTAGAGTATCTCTTTATTAATTACAAAGTAGCGTGTTTCGACGTACGTAATATACAATTTTCCTCAATAATTAAAAGTTCAATGCGATTAAGGTTACATTGTACAGTAATACCTATTTTTAATTCAAAATGCTTCGCTTATTTCAGGAATTTTTAAGAATTTCAATATCATGTTTTGTCCATCGCTGATCATAAGTCTTATAACACGAATAAAGAGGTAGAAATAAAGTGATCTGAAAATTATAAGAGGATGCGGTGGTATTTACGCGACCGTGGGAGAGAGAGGGAGGAGGGAGAGAGCGTGCGACTGCTCTCTCGAAAATATTAATAAATTATGTGTATTCTTTGCATCTTTGCGAAATCCCGTTGCCGCAACGCAACGTCAAGATGCCTTTGAGCGATTTTGACCTTTCTTGCGCATATAAATTTTTAAGGACGGGGTGGGGGTGGGGGGCAGCTGCTGCTGCTACCGAACACACATGTGCTCTTCAGCCTCTGGAGAAGCATGTGGCGGTATCCTTCAACCCAACTCGTAATTTAATCGAATAATTATTAACAATACGAAAAGTAGAATCGAGGCTTCGTTCCTTTGCCGATATTCGCGTTCCTCCATTTTAAAGTATTTTATTCAAACACATTAAATGACGTTCGCTCATAAAAGTCATAAACATGTTATTAGAGAACAAAGACGATGCAATAGCCGAGTATTTGTAATTTACTAAAGTAAACTTTATTAAGATTATTTGGATTTCTCCTACGTTATTTGCAATTAATGGTAAGGAAAAGTAATTGGACAATAGTTAGTTAGTAAGAATGTGTGGCCAACGAGCGAATGACTTGAATAGAAGTATCTCAGTCCGCGTTCGCTTGAGCATAATTCAAATTTTTTTGTCCGAATGGTGGTTTCGTTTCCGCGAATTCAAAATGCAAATAAAAAAGCATTACTGCTTACATGCATTCGTTTGTATCCTTGTTCGACATAATGTATTATTACGCGCAGGCGCACGCACGGGCATGGATATGAAATTACTTGCTCTTCATTGCTCTGTTTAGAAAATTTGTTTATATTCTTATTGTCTTCGGAGATCCCGTAATTACATGGAAGCTTAAGAATTGCAAAAATCACGAACACTTTAATTCTTAATTCCAAATATACTTGATAAAGTTAATTGATTCGTTAGTATGTTTTTTTTTTTTTTTAATTTCTTTCATTTGTTAATTGAAACGTTTTTTGAAATGTTCGAGAACTCGTGTTTCACAATAATGTTGAAACTGCCTTTTAAATATTAAATACCAATAATTCTAAGTATTCACATTCATTTCCACGATAATAGATCATTTTTCAAATATCTAATTCAAATTTTTTTGTCGACTCTGTAATACGATTTTTATATTACGATACTTTTAATAACGCATACGCGACACATTTGATTCACACAATATTCTAGACGTTCTTTTAAGAGGCACAATATAAAACTAATTTCTATTAACTTGATTAGAATATTTCTTAAGTGATTTAATCATTTGAAACGTGAATTTATAAACGACTGAGACAGTCTTCATTATTTGTAATATAATGAAAAAAAATTACTCTTGAAACGTACTTTTTATGCATATAATATTACAAAAGTACATTAATAAAGATTAATTTATTATTCTCAGCTGTTAAATACATTTGCACGCGGTTCTTATGCTTTTCAAACGAATTCGATATGGAGAATTTCTACTTATCCGACTAATAGTAAAACGTAAAATTTTGATTTAAAAGGATTACAGGTTAATATTTGGATATATTTTAAATTATTTTCATTCTACTTGTTTTGTGATCTGGTTTTTTTTTTTTTTTTTTTTTTGTTTTTATTAATATTTTGAAAGACTCGCTGCAGTCAATGGGTATTCGTTATTATAAATAAGTATACAATAATTTGAAGTATTAATTGTACTTTAATTTCGTACCACACGTCGATCAAATTATTCTCTAGCTTTTTAAATCCAATCTAAAAATCCTTGCGATAAATTAATTTCCTCGATAGTTGAAAAACGACGTGCATTTTATCGACGTCGTATTAATCCGTAAAATAAAATATAAAAAAAATTTGATTATTAAATGAAAACAGCTATATCAACGTTACGTAAAAATTATTACTCCGTGCTGGATTATACGTCAGAAAATTATATGTTTAAAAAGTAAATAAATCAAAGTATAGTCGAGTATACCGCTAATAGTAAAATATCATGGAATATATTATGGAATAGATATAATTTGCAAATAATAATAATAATAATAATAATAATATATGTAATTGGATTTATAACAATACGTCTATGTATAAGATCGATAATATAAAGCGTTGCTAACAAATTTGGAAAAATACTCTCAGTACTTTAAAAATCCCTGTAAATATAATGGGTAAAGCTTTTCGCGCAAAGCTTATTTATGCGCGTGCAAGGTATGCTAAAATATGTCGGGATGGCAGAAATATGATTAATTCCCCGATAATACGGGCGGGGGTGGGGGGGTGGGATGGGAGAGAACGTTTGAATTAGGTAAGCGATGAAAAATCATAAAAACCAACAAAAAGTATTTATCATCGAGGCTGTAAGTTTCATCTATTTTTATGATAAAAAGTTACTCGGAGGCTAAGCACTGAATGCCGTTAAAATGCAAAGACGTCGTTAAACGAGGTCTTTTTCGAGAGATTTGGCGATAGATCGTTAGTATTCCGTCGACGCGGTCTACTCTTTTCTTCGTTCTTCTTACTTGTAACATGTTCTTCGCATTAATATACCCTCTAGGCTTAGGACAAAAGACGATCGCCGTCCCCACAAACGCCGCCGCTTGCCTCCCTTACATTCCCTTCTTTTCCCCAGGATCTTTTTCACGCCCTCGCACTTCTTCATCCCGACACACTCAACGGGACTGGCGTATATTTTCGTTAAGTTGACGCACTCAAGAAGCCTCTTAAATACGGCATTATTCTATTTCCTTTTATTTCGTGTATACCCGCAAATACATATACTACACACACACACATATGTATATATATATATACACGTAGTGTACATCCACTTAATTTTACATGCATAATGCTGACTAGACAGTAATTTCATAATCTCATACTCGGCCCTATTTCACCCATAAATAGCGAAAGAATTTTTCATCTTAACGTTCGAGAATCCTAAATCCTCGTATTCATGTGGTATCGCTGTATCCTAATGTATCCATAATAAGCTTTTCGTTAAACTGCTAAGTCATATCACGAATGCCTTTTAATTTAAAACAAATTCTTACACTTTCAATTAAAGCCACGAGAAAAATAATCCTTATTATTACTTTTACAAAATACATTTACATAAACTTTTCCGTTTTGCAAATGTTACATTAATTATACAATTACATTGACACAATTGTACGTTAAAGTAAGGTTTTTGAGCTTCAGAAACACGTTCTCGTAATTCGCAGTCGATGTCATTGATCAAGTACTCCGTGCCGTATACGTCCGTCCATTGACTATCCTATTTATATATAACAAAAGACTATTGTTCGGAAATTTTTGAAATTCGTAAATTAAAAAAAAACCTAGACGTCGATGAAATCATTATAAATGCCTAATACAGTTAAAAGCCATTTCGACGTACAAAGCAGAAACTTCTTTTGTCCATTAAAATCTTTTCTTTTTCTTTATATATATATACAATTTTCAAAATTGCAGATTCCTTATGCCGATTTCAACTCGAATTATTACCCCAACGACCTCGATATTCGCTCACATTCATCTCTACATTGTGATTCCGTTGAAAAATCCATAATCCTTCGTTTTTAGTTGTATTAATCTCGCCTCGTCTCACTCTAGCGTAACGCGACTTTGATAGGTAAGAGTATCTCTGGTTCGTCGATTGATCACGCGACTACTACGAGTCCTTCGTCCTCTTTCATGTAGTACATGTCAACGTAAAGCCGATCGAGCCTGTGTCCGTTACCCACTCACACGACATTGTACGACTTAACGAATATTCATTATAAATTAATTACGAGTATGATTAGTGCTATTCTTGATCGTTTCGGTACGCTAAGAATATCACCGATCGGAGCTGCGTGGGATCATTGGTTACGCCATGATGTTGATTGTCCAGCCTGCAGCTAATTCCAAGAATCCAGGTAGAGGCAGCGCACAAGGACCAATACACCCGAAGATCCACGAATTGCCAACAATGTATATTCCGATTCGAATCGAGCAGCTCGAACTAGCGAAGACTCGAGCCAATCGGCGAAGACACGTTGCAGGGGAGGCTCGCAACGGATTAGCGAGAACTTCCTTAACCAAAGGCAGGTTAAGGACCAGGCGATGTAATAGAGAAAACTCCCGGGGAAACAGTGGACCGCCAAAAAGGGGAGTCCATCTCGACACTTGGTCGGATGAAGTGGTCTTTACCCCCGGATTGAAACGGGATACCGAGCTTCGAAGCTTAAGCCTATCTCTCTCTCTCTCTCTCTCTCTCATCAGTCCCTCCGTTGGTCACCAAACCTTACGTATTATCAGATACATCTCGATTATTCGACCCCCTGGCTTTCATCGCTCCAGGCCCCATACAAATGCCTTTGAAATCATAAGAAAATTATAAATCAAACGATAAACAACGCATAAAGAAAATATAAAAACAATGTCTACGGTTAAAATGAAACATATAGGGTTTTTTTAGTTGTTTTTTTGTTTTTCTTAAGCGGATAACTAAATATTTGTTTAAAGAAAAAGAGGAGGGAGGAGGAAAAGATTTCGGTAGGAAGGAAAAAATAAATTTGAAGTATAGAGGGAAAGCGCTATAGTGTACAATATTAGACGGACAGTCACGATGCGCGGATTACATTGGAGATCTGTGCTACGAAATGGTACTCTGATCCTGAATTTATATGGTGTATTAGATAAGAATTGGTTCTTTATGAGTGAGACGTGAGGTTACTGGAAAACAGCGAATGCCGTAGGTGAACAATGTTAACCCCAAGAGGAGAGTACGCGGAGAATACGCTCGCTTCACTTGACTAATTTGTAATCAACACATACCACCAGCTGGACTTAATATTTCTTGTTATAATAGACTTTTTAGGACTCGTGAAACGTATGCGGTCGATAATATCGATTACATGGACATTGGTCGGGGGATCATTGGTATAATAATCTCGCGATGTTCCTTTCGAACCGCGTTGCAATTAATTGCCGTGACAAAACGATCGGCATTCTAATAAGTGCAATTCAATCACGTCAAATATTAGTATTGGTGGCCTGGATTATTATTTAGATAAGAGTAATAAATATTATTCATTACTTCTCAACGGGTTTGAAGTTTCTTACAAAAAAAAAAAAAAAACGAACGCTCGACCGTTTCATAAGCCTCGCATTTTGTTATTAACAAATTGCATAATCTGTTAATAAATTCCGCGTACATGTAGTTTAGTTGAATTTAATTTAGAATCCTATGGGTTTCATTGTAAATAGTGCTATAAATGCTATAACGGACGAAACAACGTTATCATTATGATTTTATTAATACAGTAATACAATAAATTAATTAGAATAATATTCTATAGGAAAGGGTGAGTGAAATTAATTTGGCCGGCCCACGTTTATTAAAGGGCGTATATAAAGTACCGATGGAGCGTGTGGACAAATTATGTGTGGGTGGGCGCGTAAAATTATAATTCCGCAGGCGCGTTTTATTAGCCTTCGGAAAATATTAGAATGCCAATCAAGTGGACCATCCATCATTATAAATCCGCGCAGACTAACTTTTTAGTCGAACTAAGTCAAAAATTCAGTGTCGTCGGTCCCGGGGCTATTAATAGCCTGCTGCGCTATATATCACCGCGTCTAAGTGAGCCCACGTATTTCAGAATTTTCGACTCGATTAGTTGGAAAGTAGCGGCTGCAATAGCACCTGACGATCGCTATCCTCATGTTTTTCCTCTTTCTCTTCCAAGTCCACTGACACTTCCTTCTTCACCAACTCTTACCTTACTCCAAAATATTCCTTACGCATAACAACGTTATATACGTGTAGGAGGGGGGGGGGAATGTCCCGTGATCAATCGAGCCCTGATTCCATTTTTTCCCTCCCCGTGCTCAATTAATTAATTAATTCTAAACTACATTTTGCAATTATTATAATGTAGCCTAGCTGGAGTATCGAATGAATTATAAAAAAAAAAATTCCATTACAACAAACGTATTGGAAGCGTAGATCATCGATTTAAGCCCTTTTTAAAAATGCACCTGTATTTATGTAGACCTATTTATACATACAGATACTTTGTTGTTGAAATCAGTTGAAAGTAGGTCTCGGTAAATATTACCAAGTTGGATTAAATGCGAGCCTCGTCAATAGTCATTATATCGAATTAGCCACGCTACGAGCATTTTTATTTATATTCCAATCAGACTAGTGCAATCAATCAGCAAAACGTGTGCATATGCTAACAAAAACTTTAACTCATATTCTATTATTGTCTATGATTTAATCGAATTGTGATCTATTGATAACAGTCTTCTCGGGTCAATTAACCATTCGCCAGTCACTTAAATTGTCATAAGCAATACAATTATTGACTAGCATTTATAAACATAGTAATATTACATTCATACGGAGAATAATCTTTTATCGAGCGGACGCTTTTTGAAATCTTCATTCGCTCTCTTTTTCGTTACGTCCACGTCTTAATAACGAAAAAAACACGTATCGCTGGACCTACTGTATCTATCATCTATCAAATCTATCAATATATAAGTGATAGTGATAAAAGATGAAAACGGTAATGTTTTAATTAACTAAACGTAATTTATTCAATTCACATTAACGTGTTTTCAAAATATTTTAGCATTCGTTAATTACTAATTGAAGTCTCCCTAACCTGTTTAATCGATATAAAATTCATCGGGATCGTCCTCCACATAATTTACAATAGAAAAATATCGCAACAAATAAAAATAATATCATTAATTTCATATATTTTCATATAATTTGATTGCGACTATAGCGAACTAATAATAAACGTAGACGTCTTTATTGAATATTATTCTGCCATAATGTTTATTTATTTAAGACAGCATTTGACAAAGAAGACCGATTTATCGAACAATAACTACGTATTCGAGTGCTTGCGAGATTTAATGAAAGTATTATTGAGAATTTATTAATTTTAAATACGATACAAAAATGAACGGAACTCCAAATTAAAAATAAATTTAAAAACTAAAATTAAACAATTAAAATTAAAAAATAAATTATTCGCATGAATAAGTTCGAGTGTTTTTATATTTAGTAAATGGTAATTTACAAATCTCTTAATAATCTTAATAAACTTAATTGCTGATTATTACCAATGTACGATGTTGTTTTTTTTTTTTGTTTTTTATTATAAATTTTTGCAACAAGTAATCTAGAGTCTTTAAACGGTGTTTCGTCGATTACGCAATGTACGTATACATCGAATATTTAGGAAATATTTATTTTATAAACATTATTATGGAAATTGTAATTATAATTGTTGGTATATTGGTGCTTCACGTATTTGCCATAGTAAATCTACATCGAAGTAACAACACATCGCAAGCCTACAAAAAATTACAAAACCACTGTAAACTTCTCACGTGATCATTAGTATCAATGATAAATTTTAAAAAATGCATCCGATTATAAATGTTAAGTAATTTATAATATTTGGTACTTGTTTTAATTTATTGCTCGTACTGAAAAGTCATAACGCATGTTTGATTTGAGCACTTTATAGATCCTTTAAACAGAAAACAATAATACAATGAATGTCGATTACACCTATGCATCCATTACAATGAATAAATACTTACGAGTTTAATAATACAATTACACTGGTTTCCAATTTGTAGTATAAATTTAAATTTAGAAAATAATATATATATATATAATCGTTATTTTATATTTAATATTTTTAATATTTTTTTCCATTATTCTTCCGTATCTATAAAAATCAAAGACTTATACAATACTGATTCATATATATTAAACATAAAAACAAAAAACAAAAAAAAAAACATAGGCAATACCTGACGTACATTAGCTATTAAGAATTTTACTACAAACAATATACTGTAAAAGATCATATAATTATTATAAAATTAAACAATTTGTTAAATTCATTATAGAATTATTTATTATAGATTCTTAAGTATGTTGCGAAAATCTTTTTAATTGCTTCGTTACCGTAATACGAATAATCTATTCGGTTACAGTTTATTACGAATGTAGCCTAAATACTCCGTTTCATGAGAACAATACACCAATTTGTAATTTCATTTAGTCTTTCAAATTGTTTGAAATGTACTTAAACAGATATACAGATAAACGTGAATATATGAAAAACGTATTTAAATTAATTTTGCGTGATCAATTAGCGGGAGTTAATTCTTTAATTACGCTACTGACGATGAAGTGGATAGTTGTCGTCGGTACGTGTTAATCATTGGTCAAAAGCAATGTGAATGAATAAATGAATGCATAAAATGAACTAAATGTTTATTCCGTGACGATTTACATCGGCAATAATAGGATCATAAATGAAAAAAATGCCTGACAAGTCAAAAGATTATCAAAGTGAAATAGTACCTTTATAAATTCAACTTGGATTTTAGAATGTTAGTGGAATTTAAATTCTTGTCAGTTTAAATTCTTCGTGTGATTATTTTCATTAACTTTTACGGCAAGAAAAAAAATAAAATAATCGATTTAAATTTAAATGTATCATTTTCTAATTGACTAATTGAAGCTTTTCCAATTATAATTATTACGTCGAATTAAATCCTTAGATGTATTTTTAATCTTAATTTCATTCTTAGATTAATAAAATCTTTCATAAGTAAGTATTGAGAGGGAGAGAGAGAGAGAGGGAGAGAACAAAAAATCAAATTTACGATAAGAAGAGGCCATACTTTCAGTCTGTATTCACTGTATTGACTAAGCCATAAGAAGTAAATGTTCACCTAATTGTTTTTTATCAAACATACAATTAATATTCAATTTTTACGTCTCATTTGATAAAATTCGTACGTAAGCTACTGTTGTATAAATAATTCTGGCATTATCGAAGATTTTATTTATAATTGAGATTTACAAAACAAAAGAAAAAGAAAGAAGAAGAAAAAAAAGAGAAGAGAAGAGAAAAAAAATGAAAAAAAAAGAACTTTAAAAGAAGAAGCAGAAAATTTTATTAAAACACGGTGGATGTGATAAAATGTTAACAGCGATATTCGAGGATATTTAAGGATTCGGCTTGCCGAAATCGCTCAATGCGCTTCCGATTCTGAGAAATCTCACGCACTCGAAGCTTCTGTGTAAATACATTCCCATTGGTAAATCGCACCAATCCGGGCAACTCGAGAGGGTTTGAGCGTGGTAAACTAGGGTAAGAGATAAGTCGAAACATTGAAGAGCGGGTAAGGCGCCGGATTTCTCCGATGATAATAATATATACAACTTCGTATCAAACTATAATAAATATAAGCAACAACGACAACGACAACAACGACAACAACAATAATAATATTGATAGTAATGAAATAAGAAGATAGTCGTAATTAGCTATTGAGTATTTTGTTGTTTCAAGCTCCAAGTGCCCGAACGATAGCACAATCGAGTTGTATAAATAATAATTTAACAATTGAACAAAAACAATTAATTTATTTAGCTCCATTAGAGTATATTGCAAATGTTTTAAGAAAATGATCTTGCATTAGAAGTTGTTACAGACTCTCGTCGGTATTGAATCTTGATACGTTGAAAGTGTACGCATAATTGGTATATAATTGGTAACTCGATGCACAACACATATCAAATTTATATAAAATGAACCATCGAGACTTTTTCTTAAATTTCCTAATTAATATTTCTTTTGCACGCTTCGGCTGAATAAAGTATTATTACATTATTCATTTGTATTTATAATAAATTTAATACTCTTCGATAAACTAAGTAAAGCGTTACGTAATGCAAGTAGTAATTAATACACATAATGATGAGCAAATATGATTTGGATTTCATCTATATATCTTCGAATTTACTTTCGTAAATAATTCCCAACTATAATATAATACCGCGAGTATTGGATATCGTAAGAAATTTTAAATATAATGCATATTTTAAATATAAATGAAAATAAATGGTTTAATTGATATACAACGAATTATAATAAACTTCTTTTAAAATACAAGTATTTAAGTAACGTAATTCTAAGGATAGATTGCTTATGGCAGAGTATATATATATACGGTATAACGATAAAATATAGAATGTAAAAAGAACTGACTTGGATTTTCAATACATAAGAATTCCAAATTTACGTATAATACGTCTAATGGATTTATTTTTATTAAAATATTAAAATACTTACTATATTTTATATTTAATTTCAAATAAACAATTGAACATAAAAAAAATATTGCTCCGTTACGTTATAAAAATACATATTAATAAATAGACCGAGGAGCATAGAGGATAGCTCAATTTTTATAAAATAGTTTTAATAATAGAAATATTTTACGTATGTTTATATTAAAAAGGACACCCTCGGAGCTGCCTATTTGTCCTCGTAATACGAACGTGTGAAACTTATGCCTAGAAATGCCATCATGGTGAATTTCAGATTGTAGTAAAGACTTCCTGGAAAAGCATGTATGTGTGTTTATCTCGTTTAGTTACGTGACTGTACGCACATTACGTACACAGATGCCTAATCAAACATTAAATTTTACAAAACCAAGAAACTTGACCATTCGGTCAAGTTATCTTATATACAAAAATGCTTTTTGTCGCAAAAATATTTCTTGCAATAAAAAAAAAAAGAAAAAAACAGAAAAAAAATAAAAACCATCATTTGTATAATAAATGCTTTTGAAATAATTAACGGTAAGTTTTGCCACCGTTGGTTCTAAAATTTTCTGAAATTTCACTCCGCGTTTATGGAAATTTTATTTTTAGAATTTAATAAAGTATTAATGACGTCTGAATTTTACGTTTGATCTCCGAGATTCAAGTAAATAAATTAATATTGAATAAACGGTTCAGGAAAATTTTTTTTTTTTCAACCTCCGAGGAATAAACTGATGCACTTGAATATTGTGTATACGATTGTCAGGTGCGGGGACTGAAAAAATTCCACATGTATTTAGTAAACTACGCGTGCCTTCGCTGTCGTCGTGCATTCATATGTGTAATATAAAAACATCAAAAGAACCACGGACGCTCATTTCATACGCGCAGATCATTTTAAAGCATATTCAAAGCATAAAATTTAACACCAATACCATGAATTTATAAATAAAAGGTTTATCTTAAAAATAATAAATACCGTGATTTCTTTAAAAATTAATTCACGTGAATTTTAATAATTTATAATATCTTAGTCGAATGCGCGTAGGTGTATTTGAGTCTCTGTTTCTCATTCAATGCGTAATTATTTCTTAATATTAAATATGCCGTGAAAAGCGCCGTTTTCTGCTGATAAATAATATTCATCGAGTTGATATATATATAAAAAAAAAAATTTAAATAGATAAAGAGGTCGTTTTTTTTTTAGAAAAGCTAAATATTTTTAACGGAAATATGATATTTAACGTAAAATACTTTGAATTCTCTTGGTTTTTTTTTTATAATGCAATAAAATCAATAATAAATTTGAATCGTAATGTATTAATAATTAATAATACGAATGATCAATTATATTAAAATTTTTAAGCAGTTTATAATATTTTACGGTTAAAGTAATGTACGCTTATCGGGAAAGGAAAAGTTGTAATCAATTACCTATGAGTATAAATAATAAATCAAAAGATCGAGGTGAAAATCGGTATTAGCATACTTTACTTTAGCAGGAGAGATTTACTGCCTAAATCTCAGACAATAGACTATTAGGGTCAGTTCAAGTACGTCGATCTACTTTAACTTCTTACTAAACAGCACGAAATCTGCGATAAAACCTCAAATACTAGAACAGAGGATCTTTTAGAAATAAATTCATATACGTAATCTACCGCACGCTGTATAACTCTGTTAAAAACGATAAAATCCAATTAAACGTACTCGGAGGCGCACGCACACGCACACGCACACGCTCGCGCGCATACGGACGTACGTACTAAAAGTAAAGATAAGGTGGCCGCTCGCGACTTCTTAGTATTTTAATAAGAAAAGTTCTTATTATTTCAATTTGTTTATTACGCTAATGCTTTAATTAATACTTCTTATAATATTAATGCAACCAGTTTCGTATGAATAAATGAAACGTCTGCGCTGCTTCACACTAATTGTTTCAAATACGTAAATGTGTAGATGTACGACTAACTAACAAACACTACTACGGAAATCGTTGCGCACGGATGCGGAAAACGTAGCTTTGAAAATGCTTTGGCAGGTATTTAAATTCAAATTCACCTGCAAATACATTGTTAATACACAGGCCGTTTTAGCGATACCGTTAGAATTTTGTATCGTACTTTAAACGTATAATTGTTAATATATTTTTTATTAACGTCGTGTGGGTGCATTGGTCGGGCATTGTTTCGGGAATAAACATTGACAATAATATGGATATATTCTGAGCTGGCCGTTAAATAGAGTTAAATTTTTTTTTCTTCCTGTAAAATGTAGTTACATATTATAAGAAGCCTCGACTCGACTCGACTCGACTCGACTCGACTCGTGTCCCTGGGTCTGCACTTTGTCTTTCGAGGTAAGAAGAGCTTTACTACAATTCAAAAGGATGATCTCATATGAACTTTCACATCTCTTTTTGTTCTTGCGACGGCCAAATAATATCTCGCCAACCAATCCGCCCCCCCCCTCTTTTTATATATGCCGTATACCGCCAAATTTTACAAACAAATTTAGATGTTTTTTTTTTTAAATGCAGTGAAAAACTTTCAATATATTTATCAATGTTTATACGAGTACTTTTCAATACTCCTTTGTATTCATTATCATTGTTATTACTGGCATCATTATGAATTATATAAAACGTAAGAATTGAAATATACACGGATAATGGATAGAAAAATTTATACGATTAAAAATAATTTTATCAATATACTATAATTATAAGATATAATGTTTTGTAAAAATTTATTATCGATACTTTTCGAAAGACTAGTTCAATATACCTTTCGTGCGGGTAAGAAAAAAAAAAAAAAAATCCAAGCAAGGAAATCCAAGACGATGAGTGGTAGGGTCAACAAATGAAGAGTATCTACTCGGTCGCTTACATGTCTCTCACTCTCTCTCTCTCTCTCTCTCTCTCTGTCAGTCATTTCAAATAAGATTACTCTACCAACTCTTTATCATCAGCAAAATCATGATTTACTGGGATGCGCGAAAATCTTGAAAACCGTATTAATTTTTCTTACGTATTTTATTAAAAAAAAAAAAAAAACAAGAAGAAAAAGAAGAAGAAGAGAAATTTGTTAATGTCCTTGAATGAAAAAAAAAAAAATAAATAAATAAAAATAAAAATAAAGTCACGGTAAAAGTTAAATCTCGTTAAATTTTACATAAAAAGAATCCTTACGAAAAAAATTATCCTACGTAATGTTTTATATGCTCGCTCTTAACAAATACGATTCCACGTAATACAACGAAGACAATGTGATATTAATATGCAGCATATTATTAGCGATTGATTAATTTTATGAACTTTGGATTTTTAACTTTTGAGAACAATTATTAATGGCATTTCGTTATAACGTAATGAAATGATTTGAAAACGACGAGAAGCTCCATTGACAATATATTTATTTAAATGAAAAAATAAAGAAAGAATGAAAGATAGAAAAACTGTGTTGGTCGTACGTAATTAAAAGAAACATCCTTGACATTATAATTGAAGTCTACGCGATGGGAGATTTTTACATACAATTACTTGGGCTATTTTACGATTACCAATATAAATGTGAATTTTTTTTATCTACTATTTATGGCGATTGCGTGCTTTATTAAATCACGAGGCGACGGCTTGTGAGGCGCGGGCATAGAGAAAAATCGCTAATAGCGTATCTCAATTCGACTCTAAATAGTATCGTCAATGCGTAATTAGCGTAGCGCTCGTTGAGGTTTTGCTCGATTGCATATTGCAAGGTAATAATAATCCAGCTGTAAATTACGATTTTCTCGATAAGGTCGCAGAGACTGTTGCCGGTCTTCCGCGTTGCGGTGGTTCGGGGGGGGGGGGGGATCTTAATTTAACTTAACTTAAGTTAAAGGCCAAGAGAATATTGAGAGAGCGCGTGGCCACGCGTATATAATATATCGAGGCGCGCCAGTGCGTGAGTGCGTGAGTGCGTGAGTGCGCCAGTGCGCTAAATTCAATCAATGGACGTCGTATCGATAAGCTCGAAAACGGCTTTCACGATACATTTTCTGGATTACGGTGGGAAAAGGATGTCGCCGAGCGACGGAGGTGGTGGCCCTGGTGGCGACGGTAGTGGCGGTGGCGGAGGCGGCGGCAGAGGTGGCGGGGGCAGGGGCCGCGTCATTGACGTTTTCCACGAGGCTCTGCCCTCCCGCTCCACACGACTCTTACTTAGTGACTGATGACGGAATTTCTGGGCTTGCCGTCTCCCAACTCCCGTCCTAGTCATTTTATTTTTTTTTATCCTTCTTCTTCTTCTTCTTCTTCTGCTTCTTCTTCTTCGTTCGGAATTGCAAGCAAGAGCTGATCCGCGACGCGCGATGTACTCGCGGCGACTCCGCGTCTATTCCCCCCCCCCCCCCCCTCGACCTTTGATTTTATACCGATTTCGTAATCGCATTAAAGACGCCTCGACGTTTGTCACTTGTATTTATACTCTCCTCCTTTCTTTTTTCGTTTAAGCGCTAACAGAGACCAGTAATTTATCGATTGTTAGTTAGTAACGCGCGTACGAGCATAATTATCTCGACGGCTCCGCGTTGTAAAGATTATTATTCATGCCGTTGACGTTGCCGTTGACGTTGCCGTTGCCGTTGCTGCTGCTGCTGCTGCTGCTGTTGCTGGACCCGAAAGTAGTCCGCGCGAATACATCCAAGAACGGATGTCCTTATAAGGAATCGGCCATGCCGTGATATACAGTCCCGTAAGGTTATAAAAATAATTTCAGCTCAGCTTCTTAAACTTAAAAACCTGCAAGGGCAAATATCCGATACCGGATTACTATTATTATAAAACTGATAAGCCATTGCATTCGGCTTATGTAACTGTAAGGCTAAACCGGGACATTTTACACAAATATTTCAAAGGATATTTTTTTTCTTTTTTTTTCTTTAACCTTCGTCTCTAACGCTGTATTTTCTCTTTATACCCTTTCGGTGCGCCAAAACTTCGCGCGTCTCAACTCAACTAAACTCGCTAAATCACTTTTTACCCCTTGCTTGTGTAATGTACTTGCTTAGATTTTTGTTCTACTATACATGTGCATGCCGAATCGTGCGGGAGTTGCTGTATTTACAGTTATTATTCAATTATTTGGTATAAAACGTTGTCTTCGAACTCATCCACTTCGTCTTTCATCGAAATAAATACAATGATATTAAATGAACAACGCATGATAATTATACCAGCAAGTATAAAATATTCGATACTATTTATTTCTTTAGTATTTGATAACCTTAAAATCAGGAAAATTTCAGGCCCTGCTCGTTTCTCCAAATGTTTATAATACTATGTGCACTTGATACGTACATAAAACTTAATAAAAGTCATCATTTTTTTTTTTTTTTAATCATTAACTATAAATTATACATATATACATATATATATATATGGAACGAATGTATATCCATGGTTACGTATTAAAAAAAAAAACAATTAAATAAAAAGAAGACTTTTATAGAAATTGTAAAATATTATATTAAACGGTATTCGTAACGTCTAAAACACAAATTCCGAAACCATAATTATAAAATTTTTGGATTATTAAATATGTATTTGAAGATAAATGTAACAAATCCTTTCATGCGTTATTCGTATGATAATGGTATATACATCGTACATGCTTGATCGGATTCGAAAAGCCAGTTCATAAATTTATGAGAAAAAGATAAAGAAGAAGAATTCGCTAATGTCCACTCTTTGATTTTTTTTTTTTTTTTTTTTTTTGATTTTTTTGATTTTCTACCCACAACTTTGGATTACAAACGTCCTTTGAGTTTTCGAATTGTACGAAATAGTCATAAGGATAATGTTTAGCTCGTAAGTCAAATCGTACGTTCTATCTGATCCGATTCCAACAAGATCTATCTGCATTTATAGCTCCGACGTAGGATATTTATAGATATAAACAATTGATCAATGCATCGAGCCGATACCCAATGACTTTCTATAATTTTCGTACGAATGAGAACGCGTCTGGCAATTGTTTTCATAAATATTAAGCACTTTTAGCTCCATTGCATTCCGTAGAATAGACCAGAGCGCCTGAATTAATTCGAAATCGTAAAAAATCTAACGTCCAAGATCGTTCCAGGTTAAGCGAACCAATCAAGGCGGCATTTTCCTTTTTCATTAATATTCTCAGCCTCGGTGGCAAATAACGTTCGAGTCCCAATAGCCATTAAAAATATTTAACCGAGAATATGGAGTTATCGTGCGTAAAGGTCACCACCCCATAGCGACTAGCGCCTACTTGAGCGCAGGTAGGGCAAGGTAAGGACGTCACCTGACCGGGCGTCGAAATTCCTCGTTGAAAATTATTGAAATCCTTGTGCGGCAAGGTCCGGGCAAATAAGAACTTCTCGTCGAAAAATTGGATATTCAGAGATTGGATAAACGCGTCGTGTATTCTGTATCCTGTAGCCCGTGCCCTGTAACGCAAGCCTTACGTCGGATTTAATTCGAGCACTCGTTCGTGTTAGTTTCATGCTTCGCGGAGCAATCGATTATGGGATTAATTCAATAATCGCGAAACGCGCCTAAAACGTTAGTTCATTTAATAATGCAAAGGCTTTTTTCTCCAATATTGCTTGTTAACTCTTCCACGAAAAAATTTCAATTTCCAAACCGGCTACCGACCGCACTCAATTACATATTGATCATTTGCAAAAGCAGCCCATCTGACTGACCTAAGCTCCGATAAATTACATTAAACGCTATTTTTCCATAATTTCCATTGGATTGGATGGTCGAAGGCTTCTTTCCCGTACCTTCCTTCGTCCCGATGACCGACAGCCATCCTGTCGCGAAGCCAAAAAAAAAAAAACATTCACCCATTCATTGATAATTAACAAAACGCAATGAGATTTATTTCTACAACGAATATTTATATTTCACATAAATACCATCACAAATATAATTTTATATCTCACAATTTTGGATTTATTGGAAATTTATTGGAATTTTGTATTACGATAAAACACCTTATGATACAATAAATCCTAATTTCATTATCTTTTCTAAGCTACGAAATTTAGAATAACATCATCCTTCCGATTCTTCGTTTTCTTATTCTGTGCGAACAAGTCTAATTATTTATAATTAATATTCGCTTAAAGTAAGAATTTTCGTAATCACCATGACCGCCTTAATGGCGTTTCGTTGCTAAAGGTTGAATATGATATTACAAAAGGGAAATAATGTCGAAAAAAAAGCCCCACCTTCTCTTATTTAATATTCCAAAGTTATTGAATGAAATAAAGAAAGCCAGCCACGATGAATATAATTCCGTTTTTGGCGCGACGTTCTAATTATGCCGAATAAAGCAGACACGAAGAAGCTTACTTACAAGCGGGAACCCATTGCCTTTTCCCATATCGTGGGGCAACGAAGATCTACCGATGCCGTTCCGCTTATACCACATAATTGATTAATTTTACCGAGCCCCACTGTATCGGTGAACGAGCCTGCCGGCGAATATTCCTTTCCAAATAAGGTATTAATTAACTATAAAGTATACATTACCTACAAATAAACGTCCTTTAGCCTTATAGTCGAGCAAATAATTCAATTGCCAGTTGGAAAAGCTTCGCCCAGACATAACGCATACCAAGGCATTACATATAATGATAATTCAGAAGCTTTACCAACTAATGTATAATTACCTTAAATTATGCTAATTTTAAATACCTGTACTGTCTCGATATAATTGGCACATAATAATTCATTCCTAGTTTGATTTCAAGGAGCATTGTAAAAAAAAAAAAAAACAAAAATTAATGTACGAGTAATTTAATATGTACATATTGTTTTGAGGATTTATGTAGGCTAATTTATTTAAATTTTAAATTCGATAGTCTTATATTAAACGAGACAGAATCGATCGTCAAAACTGCCATATGACATTTATTTAGCGTATTAATTATAAATGGTGTATGACAGAACCGCTTAAATGCCAGAGATACATTAATTTTTTAACAGCATAAGTATAACGCGAAGAAAATCGGCGTATACCACCCATCAGTTATATTAATTACGTAACATTATAATTTCTATGCGACTATAAATGGTGATGGGAACAATCGGCTCGAATACATTACATATACGTGATCACGTACGCGTAAATTATTTCTTATAAAAAAAAAAACAAAAAAAAACAAAAAAAAAACAAAAAAAAACAGAAAATATTGAACGACCCGCTATCAAATCTCATTGGAGAAGGGCTTAAAAACTTTCATTTAATAAGAAGTAAATTTTTTTCATTCCTTTCATCTTCGTGTTAAATACTAATCCGTAGGCTTTTGTAAATAGGACTTCGTAATAATCGGGAAATTTAACGCCATTACTCAATCTTATTTATGTTAAAGTCATTATAAATCGAGGTGGTAATTGACATCGTAATGGTAAAAGTCCATCGTACACGTGTTTCAATCCATAAAACATTTATAGACTTTTAATGCAAAAATGACAACATTTTCATTATATATTCATGTGTACCTCTATAAAATATATGTATACGCATATGTATATACGTCTATATATATATATATACATATATAGACGTATATACGTTAAGGAGAGAGAAAAAGTAATTTCAATAATAATAATAATAATAAAACGATATTTATCATTTTCATCATACCGGTTTTAACAATTATTTAACTGTATTGAAGCTCTAAGCGCTTAAAAAATGTTAATATCCGAATGTATGGTGTGACGAAAATGCATTTTTAATGAAAGTTGAATTGAATTGGCAAGAAGAAAAAAAAAGAAAAAAGAAAAAAACGAAAGAAATTCAACGAAATGTTTGTAATAATAATGTAAAAAATAATATAATACTAATGTAAAGGATAAGAAGATCAATTCTGTCTTTAATTTAAAAAGAAATCCTTTTAATATGAACATTATTTAAATTCATCTTATTCTGCTCTACCGTAATACTACCTTTAGCAAAACTTTTTTTCTCAAACTAAACATTTTCTTGACATATTTTCTTAAAATTGACGCATTCGGACAATTCGAAGGGATAAAACCTCGACTTATTCCGTTCTAAAACGTATGGAACGACGGTTAATTTTTTTAATATTGTCAATCGCTTGAAAACTATGTGAGTGGAAGAGCTAATTTTATACCGAATTGTGTGTAAAGCCGTCAAAGTATCCCACTATTGTGTAAAAATGTCATCGAATCCTTTAAAAAATGTTTATAACTTTTATCAATCTCGAATATTTATACAGAAAATAATAATTCCGACAATAGAAATCGAGGGAACAATAAGAAATCGCTACAGTTTTAAAAATTTTTATTTCTGTATAAAATTTTGTTCCATTAACAATCTCTAGCGAAAACAATAATTATTAATTTAAAAATTAATAATAAAGGATGCTGTTTATAACGTTGCGCACACAATGGATGACAAAGCATTCAAAGAAAATTATGAACTCAATTGAAGAAGCTTTAAAATCACAGGGAAAGTTTATATAAGTTTTTTCAAACTGGAAAATATGACGATATTAAAAAACGTATTACATATATATATATATATATATTTCTTATCTCAAATGAATATTTAGTTACATTAACTCAGTATTTCTAATTTAATGAATAAATAAAAAATATTAAACAAAACAAGAATTATAAGGTAAAGTTTGAAAGAAAAGTTGGCAACTCTTATTACTAAACAAAAATCCTAATCTCATTACTGTTTGTAAAGTTGCATTTTAAAATTCTATGAACCAATTTCATAAGATTTTATGATTTAATGGATTTGAGAAGAATCGAAAAATATTAAAATTCGAGAGTTACGTTGTCGATTTTAACACGCGATGTCCGTATAGCGAATTCTTCGTTAAAACATTTTGCATTTCGAGGACAATAGTGCACGGAGAAAAATAATTGAAAGATCTTTTAAATATAAAATCAGTAATTTTACAAAACGCACGGGATTGCCTGTGTGTTTCACGTGCTTCACGCGTTAGAACGTAACCGTAAATGCTTTTATTTTTAAATATATTTATTCGTTGCATCGCATCGAGTGATGTAGCCTGGCATTTTATAAGCAATTTATTACACCGTTTAAAAATACTTTGACTATTTTTAAATTTCAGACATTCGGCCGAAGTGATATAAAAAATCAGGATTTATGAAGCGTTTACTTCTGAGCTTCCTTTTATTTAAAAAAAAAAAACAAAAAACAAAAAAAAAATGCAACAGATCGAAGTAAATTTAGTCTTTCGAATAAGAATAGAAAATATGTTCCACTGTGTCACTTAGTTCTTTAAATATAAATCCACGTATGTTTATCTGTATTTTTTTTTTTTTTTTTTTTTTTTTTCTTTTTCATTAATAATCGAATCTATTTATGCCCGAGCAAATAGAAATTTCGATAGTTTTCATTTATTGATTAACACTTGGTACGGAAAATTTTATTCCCTCCATGCAAATTATTTAGAATGTAATCACTTACTATTATAATTGCGCAATTACACGGGTAATATTAGTACATATTACATTTATTAAGCATTGTATTTATAAACTAAATAAAGATTAATTATATACGATGAAAATGTCATTTAAAAGGGCTGTACAAATATATACGAATAGTTATGTATATTACAATCGATTAAAAATATTTATTAAACTAATGCTAACTGTAGGTAATAAAAATCCAATGACGTTATGCTTAATTAAATCGAAAGCATTTACTAATTAATTAATTATTCGAAATATTAATAATAAATAAATAAATAAATAGATAGATAAAGAAGAAGAAGAGGAAGAAGAAGAAGAAAAGTGGCATTGTGCAGTCGGTCTAGTTTGAATGGACGCTTGCTAATGATCTATTTTAAAAGACTTTTTTTGCATTAACTGATTATAATAAAGTAAAGCCCGGCATTTTAGCGAATGAGTGGATATAAGTAAAATGATTCGAGCGTCTATTCTGAGTGTAAAGCAGATGAAAATAAACAATTACCTAATTGGGTGTCCAGAAGCCAACAGTCAAGTCATTTCAATTTCATTGCCGGTCTCCCGCAATAATTCCGTTAGTGACCTTTCGAATATTTCGATGAAGATTAATAATAAAGCCCAATCGATTAACGTTATAACGCAAATAAGCGAATAAAAATCAGACGTACAAGCTCCCAAAGCGATAAATATCATATAATATATCATATATATATATATATCTCGATACGGGGCCATATATAATGTTTACCTTCTTTTTATACTTTTTAGCCTTTTCGTTGACAAATAAATGATAAAGCGATTGCTTGCACAAAGGCAGAAGCCAACGAAGATCGAGAAAATCATAATATCATAATTATAGTTTAACGAATTTTTAAGCCTGAGCAAGATCCATCGTGCTTATTACATAACAGCCGGGTGAATAATTATTGTTACGTTAGGGAGCGGAACGACGACGGGATTAATAAATAAATCCTTATCAGAGCCGCGCTCGGGGTCTAGAAGAGGATCCAAGCGAATGAGTGAGCTCGGGCGTTCGCTTGCGCCTTGGCGATCTAAATTAATAAATAAAATATTCGGGTAGGATCGTTTGATCGGCTCGTGCGATCGGACGCGTGATTTAAAGGCAGCCAGGGGCTCTCGACGAAAGATAGATCGCACGAAGAAGAATGAGCAGGAGGAGGAGGAGGAGGAGGAGGGGAGGGAGGACGGATGGCAAAGTCGGAGGAGTCTGTCAAACATGGATCTCGTAATGATAATAAACTGTCTCGATAATAAAGAGTAATAAAGAGGGCGGGGGCGCTCGTTGAGGGGAACGTGCAGAAGGAACGTGCAGAAGGTACGTGCAGAAGGCATCGACGGATCGTCTGGCTCCGATCGAGTACGATCGCGTTCTCACACCTTCGAGACATAACAGTTTAAATATCGAGTCGATAAAAATATATCTGCCAAAAGTAACTCGGGCCGGAATTAGAGGGGAAAAAGGAGAAGAGCGAGCTCGAAGACTCGGGAGCTCGGACTCGGACTCGATTTCCGTGGTTAAGCGTACCGGGCGACTCGGTCCAGGAGCCAAGGAACCTCGACGGGCACGCCCGGAACTTACCGGGATCGTCGACTGGATCGGGAGGATCGGCAGGGGGGCGGGGCGTCCTTTAATAAATAGAGGGTCAGTCGCGTCGAGGACGGATGAGCTCGCCCGACGGTAGAAGCCGAGGGGGCGGGGGGTGTAGAGGAGGAGTTCGGGGGGGGGGGGGGGGGGGGGGGGGATAGAGGAGGTTCCGAGTCGAGAAGGACGCGGGAGACCGAGAGGAGAATCGGGTTCACGGGGCTCGTCGAGGCCCGTCCTCGGTTTATCTCGATCTCGCGAAAGTGATGATCTCGGGCATTTTTGACACTTGATGAGGCCGCGGCGACGAGCTGATGAGTCAATGTTTCGAGAACCGAGAATCAATCGGCTGCCCTGACTGAATGTGTTCCCCGAACGTCGTCGAGGACTTGCCTCTGCCGCAGCCTGCGCTCCGAGGGGACGGCGAGGGTTGTCCGGGTCTCGTAAGCGGGTGACTGTGGGGCGAGGGGTGGGGCGGGGGGCCGGATGGGGGAGTAAGCCTTACCTCGAGGCCGGCCGCGAGGGCAAGGAGAACGCCGACGAGCAGAACCAGACGGAGATGGGCCGTCGTCAGCCTTGGCGAGGCCCTCATCCTGGCGATCGGCTGGGGCGCGCGACTCCTCCACCTCCGGGAGGCTGCTGCTCGGGCGGCGCTGGCGGGCTCCGCAGCTTACGAGGATGGGCCGGGGCCCGCGCACCTTGCCGGAGGCGGCGCCGAGTTACCCCGCGAGGACGCTGTCGAGGTACGGCCGGTCGCGCTCGAGTCTCTCGCTGTCGACACGAGGAGGTCGTGGCCGATACGGAAGCCGAGCGTACACCTCGTGCCGGTGTTCGGTAGCGTCTGAGAGGCCCGAGGAGCCGGGTGTGCCGGTAAGATAAAACTTTTCAAAAGCATCGTGCTTTTCCCTCTCCGCGCCGATCCGCCCATCCCCACTCGTAACCCCCGGCTTTCTCAATCTCTCTCTCTCTCTCTCTCTCTCTCTCCCGCTCGAGTCTGTGTATCAGCCTCCGTCTCCCTACCTCTCGCTCGCTCTCGCTCTCGCTCTATCACTATATTTTGCTCGGACGGCCCCCCCACCCGCGGCGACGCCGCGATCTCGCACAACCTCCGCTCGCACAACCTCCGCTACGCGTCTCGGTGCCTCCTCGGGGCGCGCTCGGCCGCCCCCAGCTCCCCCGGCCCCTCTCGCTCATTGCCACCTTTCTCCGATGCTCGGCCGTCCTCGCGTCCCTGGCTCCCACCCTCCCACCCTCCCTCCCCCATCCCTGCCTCCCCCCCCCCTGCCTCCCCCCCCCCCCGCGCGACCGACCGGCTCACGAACGCCCACACGCGCGTACGCTCGTGTACGCGCCCCGATCCCGAGGAGACGCTCCCGATCGCGCCGAGCTGGACAATCGAGCTGGCTCGAGCGTGCGCGACATGCGCGGCGGCGCCCTTCGATCAGGAGGCGCACCCGACTGACAGCGAGCGTTCGCCACCTCGATTTCACCCGAACAATGGAACCAGCCGCTATCCGTTACAACTTCCTGGCCATTCACTAATACGACCAGCGTCTCAAATTCCAGCTCCTTTAGACACGATTTGGCTTCGAGAGCGACCTCCGCTCTTCTTTTAGGCAGACGAGGAGCACTTATCCCTCTTCTTCTACCTCTTATACTTCTTCTACTCATTCATCCTCCTCTACTTTTTTTTCTCCTTCATTTTTCCTTCTTTTCGATTCATTTATTTATTTATTTATTTTATTTTATTTTACTTTTTATTATTTTTTTTCGACAACGAGCGCGAATAAGCCGCTATTTTCTATTCGACGTCCCACTACTAAAAAACCATCAATAAGTTGATTTTCAAAGGCATATACTGGCTATAGTTCCCGAAAAAAAAACCCCCCATTCCTACGATCTTTATTTGAAAATTAAAAAAAAGCATTTACCATTTCTTCATTTAATTCCGCTTCTTTTTTTAAGACCTTCTGACTCGCATCGCTAACATGCGATCTACTTCATTAAATAAATAAGGCTTATAAATTCAATTTACGGTTTGCCGCATTAATTTTAATAAACAGTTCAAAATCAATCATATTAAAAACCTTCGTTTATTCTACTTAAACTTCTTTATAACAATTTTAATCCTTTATCTTTAAAAACTAGGATTAAAATATACTTCAATTAAATTTACGTTTTCAAATCCTTTTATGTAATTACGTAATTTAACAATAATTTACAAAAGCAACATTGACTAAGGATAAAAACCTAAAAAATCTATAAAGTTGTGAATCAAGGTACCGTTTCACATATATACATACGTATGTATTCTAGATTCAAAATGGTTTCATGAAAATACTCTCGTACGTATAGTCGTGTATACTACTGTACATTTTATTCCGTAAGATTATTAACAGCCCAATGTTATTAATATAATTAATACGAAATATTATTACTTCTTATTCGTATTGTATATCGATGAGCGTAAATAACAATGCGGGAATAATTTGACCGCAAAAACGTCTTGGTTCAAATTAAAGAAAGGCATTGGCAATGGACAATTAAAACGAAATAAATCCCCATAAAACGCACGTAATTTCACTGTAAATCTTTTTACATCTAGCTTAATTTGTTTAATTTCGATCGTAAAGGCACGTTGAGCGTCACTTATTACTTAATACTTAATGCGTATTATTTGATCCTGTTCAAATATAATAATTATATTAACTTATGTATGAAAGATTTCTTTAAAATTAATGCAAACGTAAATTATTTTCAGACACGGTGAGGCAAAAGTTATTTACAGTCCTCGGGATGATTACGTTCTTACCGACACCTTCGTGCAATCGCAAATACAATTTAAAAAATGTAGAAAGCCTGCATAAACAAGGATTCTATAAATAAAAATTATGAGAGAGACTATTCGATTCTGTAGGTGCTTAAAATTTCTCAAAAATTACTAATAAAACAAATATTAAGAAATCCCGCGCGCACGCACATTTTTTACCTTTATCCTACTTTTATTTTATTCAGCAATACTTCTTACGCATTTATTTCATATACTTTTTTTATTATTTTAAATTCATATCGAATGACTTATTCAGACCTTCTTTATAATATATACTTAAATTATTGGAACCTGAAGTAAATAAACACTTTTAAACGTTTGATTTCTATTTGCGACACAAAGGGATTCGATAATAGATTAAATGCATCATTGATAATAGATTTTCAAAATATAATTTAAAAATACACTTAAAACATCTAGTGTATTATTCCTCGTGATTATATAATAATTAGACAATTAATAATTTATAAAATTTTGGAAAAAATCAAAACTTTAATCCATTCGATAAAATAACATTTTATAAAATATATTTCGCTAAATATAATATAATCGTTAACTCTGTTAAAGAATACAACAATTAAAAACAATAAATTAATATTAATTAGTAAATAAATAATGTGTGTCTATAATAATTCGTGAAAATATAATCAACCTTAACGTATCTTACATCAGTAAGTTAATTTTTTCAATTGAAAATTCAATTAAAATTGAATTTAAAGCATAACGATTTAATAATTATTAATTATTCTTGGAGAATTATTATAAGTATTATAACGGTAAATACCGTTAAAATAGCCGAAGAAATATTAAAATACGAGAAGTTAAAAAGAGACGGCAATAGTCAATATTTCTAATAAAACTATTTATATTATTAAAAACTATTTATAATAGGGTAGAATACGTGGATTTATCTGTAAATCTACAAATCTAAAACTTTATAATGTAAAATATAAATGATTTTAAATAATGGTAAACTAAAAAAACTAAAAAAATGAATGAGTTTTCGGAATTAAAATTGTATTTCAATAGAATTTATAACTTAACGTATTAGTGATGCGCCTATAAGTTTAAATAAGTTGTTAATAATATTTACATTTAGTATATTTATAATAATTATATTAATAATTATTAACGAATAATTATTAAAAAATGTTTTTGCCTTTAGTCTACAGCAATATATCCATATATATATATTTACAAATTATATGTTTTTTTTTTTTTTATTATAAATGATTAATTTAAATCCATGTGTTTATTAAAATTCGATTTACTTGCTAGTTCAAACAACTATTAATTTTTATATACAATAATAAAATTATTTATCTCGGGTTTTTTTTTCATTTTCAAATAGCGTACTGAAAAATACAATGTAATATTGAAAAATGGTTCGTTATAACATCATTTTATCGAAGTTTAAAACATTAAGTTTTAAAATGTTCATTAATTTATTTATCATATTAATTTTATGATAAACATATACGACAATGACAAAAATTCAATAATAAAATTAACACATTTGTAACAAAAATGTAACTTTGTATCATAATGTATTATATATTTTTTATCTACTTTAATAAGCTAAACTGCTTAGTTAAACAAAATATATGTACTATGTTACGGTCCTTATTTTTAATATCACTACAGATTACTGTATTGATTGATATAGATCAATAGTACGAGTATCTTTTATAATTAGTATGTACAAACGAGTATGAAATCTTACGATTCTTGATCAGGAGTACTTTGCACGAAATTACAACATTAATATCATAAACTAACGAAACTCTAATTAATGAGAATAATTTATTACAGTATTCATTAACAAATTAAGTTAAAAAAAAAATACAAACAAATACGTTGTCAACGTATAAATACAACAAGACAATACTTTGCGCGAGTAAATAAAATTCGATTTCAAATAAGTCATGGAAAAAAAGTAGCTTTAATAATACAGAAGATCGTATCTGTTCTTTTTGTTTTATAGTGATTCGTTGCAAAAGCAGACAAAGGCAGACAAATTATCTTTGAAATTTCGCGATTAAAATATTTTATAATTACGGCGAAGAGAACATTGTTTTCCTCGAAATTTATACCACGGGGACCTTTGCTTATAGTATTAATAATTTGGATTAAGGCCGTGATCGTAGTCTTAAAAAAAAAATCACGTAGCATTTTTATAACTAGAGTATCAAGTCTAAAAAGTTACAGTTGAAGAATAAATATCCGACATAAAAAGCTGGTTTGGAAAACCAAAACTACTGAATCTTCGCGGATCTTTACTCGGACAATGCGCTACGCGTCCACAGTACAAAAGACGCTAACAAAGATTTGTATGTTAATTAAGGAACGAACACACCGCCGATCCGAATCTATGGATTCTAAATCCCCTATTTACGTGCACACAAACAAACACACCACCGCAAATACGTTATTACATGTATACATACATACATATATATATATATATTAAATAATACATTAATCAAAATAATATTTTAAAATATTACTGTTATCGTCGTAGATATTTAAATTAGCTTGTTATAAAATTAAACTGTGGCTCGTTATCGATATAGTACATTATTTGAATGAAATAACGAATTAATGGATTTGTGTAAAATCATTTTGTCATCATGATTTGTGCAAACCAATCATTAAAACGGCGTAGAAATCATATTTATAAAGACAATAATTTTAAAATAAATAGTTTTACAGTAAATATTTAATGGTGCAAAAATACAATGTAATTTAGAGTATACAGTAGAGCAAAGAAGCGCTATTCAATAATTAAGTATACATATATATATATATATGTATAAAAGAGGTATCGAATATTCTTTTAAAAAATTATTATAGCTTAATTTTTTTTATCTCTTAAGACTGCAGAAAATTATACACTTATAACTTTCAAGAAGTTGTATAAAGTGAAAATTACAATAGATGAATCACTGTGCTATATGAAAAGAAAATAATTAACAAAACTCTTGAAAATTAAAAAAAAAAAATATATATATATATATATACGATCTCGTAGAAAAATAATAGAGGAGTAATTATTAAATGAATTTGTCGAACGGCTTTGTATAAAGCGAGCAACAATAAGATCGAAGCACGTATATTCGTAAGCAAAGAATTCCCAACGACTGTAAGCGATAAAGCAAATTAAACTTTGCAAATCCTAAGACGACCGCTAGATGGCAGGTATTTAAGTATCAGATTCTCTGGCATCCTAATGCTGAGCACCAAGAAGATAATGAGAGATGAGCCTTCCCTTCTTTCGCAGAGGCGACTTCTCTTTGAGAAGTTCGCATAATGTCGTTGGCTATTTTAGGATCCTTAGTATTAGTACGTAAGGCCGGGCATGCGCCTAGCCGTGCTTTCTAGTTTCCATACAAAAGACGCGAGATGCCAAGCGTGTTCATTTTCATGCAACTTGTAAGCACCTGAAATTGCACATTTCCACGGCCATTTAGTCGTGAATAATTTTAGATACTCCGCGAAGAAAAGCTCCTTCTTTCTTTCTTTCTTTCTTTTTTTTTTTTTTGTTTTTTCTTTCCTTTCCTTTCTGCATTTTACGATCTGAAAAGCGACAGGCGTACTCTAATTATCAGTAATAATGTCACCGAGGAGGGAGCGCGCTCTCGACTGCTTATATACGGTCACGAGCTGCGAGGGATTTCGAATCGCGAAAACCCTAGGAATTTTTAAATTATGTAAAACAAAATGACGGATGACGATTTTTCTTTTATAATAATGTAGTCTTGCACACTGAGTCCGCGTGACCGTATATTCGTATTTTCAGAACGGATGTCGCATTCTCGCGCGAACTGGCAAAACTTATCTAATGCCGCGTGCTTGGATTGTACATTTAAACATCGTCCTGTCGATGTTACAATGGTCTACCTAGCATCCAGGTGGCGAACGCGCACGAACTCGATGCTAAGCCAATGCCGCTAAACCAAGGCTAGACCGAATTCTATCATTCTAACGAGAGATTCTCAATGAAAAGTATCCAATGATCTCGGTGTCGTAGGCCGCATTGTCTGTGATATCAATCACAATGTGGGATAACACTCAAGGATAACAATCTCTGGCTTACGACTCCTCGACACCCTGGAGCTACGCTCACAAAAATTCTTATTATTATTGTAAAGAGAGAATCAATGGAGTTGCGCCATCTTCTATCCTTTTAACTTCTATTCCCTGCGCGTAAATCGTATTTAATTATATTGGAAATGATTGTCGAGCATGTAAATCATTAATTACACATTGTCTAAAAATCACAATGAACAATCCCTTATTTTTACAACAATACTTAAAACGGCATTCAATATATTTTATCCGATTAAAGCAGCTTCGTATTGTAATAATAATCTTGGTCAGACATCAGTCGTCCGGTTATGTTATTAAAAGCCATTTAAACAGAAAGTCGAACCATAATAAATTTTAATGCAATTAATTGCTTTGTAATTAAAAAATTCCAATTCATGCACTAAAATATGTGTGTATATATATATGTATATGTACATTGAGATCGTAATTGTATCGGTGATATAATTCTAATAATATAATAATAAATAGCAAAGAACTCTTGATTTGGAAGTTACGGAAGTGCGAAGCTTATGTTTCGAGTGCATTGAAATGTAATGCCTGAAAATCATATATGTTCGTACTATTTTTATTCAGGCTCTTGACTAATTTGTAAAAATGGCACAAATCCCTTGGGTTGAGTGTTAGCGTCTCAAGAACGTTTATCTGGGAAAGAAATTTTTTCCTACTGATAACCAACAATTCGATACTTCCGCGTGAAATTACGAAGCACATCTCCGCACAAATTCTTTAGTCAAGTAGGTTTTGTGTTATTGTTATTGTTATCGCGTCACTTATCAGCGCGACAATAGCGAAAGACATTTTTAAAGACTTAGTTTGTTCGGTGTAATTAGTTAAACTCTTACTATACCTGAAACTCATGTCTACCTCCTTGTGCCTATTCGATTTTTAAAATGTTTAATGATTGATTATCCAACATTTTTCGAAACATAATCGGCGATTCGTACTATTCCAAAAATAAAAAAAAGCAGTTAGAACTACGATGTTTCGAATGCCTTGACTAATAAATACACTCGAAATTAATGGATCTCTAATTTAATTGTACTCCCCCACCCCACCCCACCCCACCCCCTTTTTTTTAAGACGTACGGGGATGCTCTTGCCAAAAGCTCGTCTACGGAATATGCGCTTTAAGTGTATGAAAGGCGCTTTTAAAAAGAGGGGGGGGAGGGGAAAGCCGAGAGTGAGAAAAAAGTCCCGTGCACCTTCTGAACGTATATCGGCGCTTGAAGTAATCGGTGCTTATCACAATAGCGCCCCTGAGCTTATAGAAAAGTTGCAACGAACATCTATGCCTGAGTTTACACAAACTTTACAATTACATCGCTGATTTCCAAGTCCGTATGTCGAAATCATTATACGCCTTGCCTTTTATAAATACATATCTAGTGGTAAGTTAATTAAACGTAATACGCGAATATGATAATCTGAAAGTACAATAGGAGATTTATAAAATTCCGTCGGAGAATGACTTTTTCATTACAACAACAAAACAAACAAAACAAAAAAAGAGAAAGAAAATTATAAGAAGAATAAGAAGAAAAATCGATTGTTCCAAATAGTTTATTATTATTATTTTTTTTTATTTTATTTTTTTTACTATTGTTTTGTGACTTTGTACACAATATGATGAAAATATTTTATTGAAGTAAATTTACGTGGTTAATTTGGAGCAAATGAAATTATTCGCAGGAAATCCTTTAACTCCGAGTCCTTTAATAGATAATAGGCATCCAGAATTTGAATCGTCGAGCTTCGCACTAGTAACGTACAAGATGTCTAAATTCGGACCACCGAAAGCAACACTGGTAACCCTCTTAACGGGTAATTCAATCTTTTGCAGCAACTCTCCATTTTTCGAATCGACCTGTAGGATCTAAAATGAAGAAAACGGTTTTTCATAAACAATCCATGCACGAGACTGCATAGAAAATACCATCAATAAGACTATGGACGTTGTAAAAAGTAATTTTTATATTCGTTTTAGCCTATATTATTATTCACAGCGTAGCTTATCCGACGATCTTGAATACTATTTCAAATTATTTCGAAAGACATTTGTAAATTGCATTTGAAAGTCCTTATAAACAAAAACATTAAAAATTCATGCTTCAATGTAAAGTATTAAGTAACGAGTACAATAATAAGAAAGAAAGAAAGAAAGAAAGAAACATTATTATTTGAATGCGCGAACACGTTGAAGCTACTGTTATGATGATTTCACGATGATTATTAAAGTTTTGATTAAAGATAGATTTTACTATTCGCGTTGTTTCACGTGTTTTTATGCAGCATAAGAAATCTTTAGCAATTGCCTTTTGGAATCAAATATTTTCAATGACCGCCTCAGCTTTACACAAAGTTTTATTTTGTAATAAACATATTTATCAAAAATAGTTTTATATATGTCCATATCAAATGAGTATAAAAACTTTAGCTTCGGCCTTAGTCAATACAGTTCGCTAAATTAAGATATAGTTATTTATTTTATTTTTTTTTATTTCTTACACAGTGACTATTATATACGGCTAGCCATAAGTGATCATTGGTATCAATCGTCATTCCATCGGGGAATCCGTCAATGGAACGTTCCTTCAGATCGAAAAGAACCTGCTTATTGCCTGAATGTCAAAAAAAGTCTCGTATTAATAAATGCGCAATAACACGAAAAATAATATAATTTGACCATTGACTGATATTGACAATAGACACTTGCTATTGCATAGATTTACTTACTGATAAGCCCGTTTTTTAAATCGTAGTCGAAGCTCCAAATTTTTAAAGCAAGCGAATCAATATAAAACATACGGTCGGATTGGGAATTCCACGCCAAGCCATTGCTTACGCCAATTGGCGTTAATTCATTTTTAACAATCAAATCATTACTCACGGAATAGAAAATTCCACAATCCGGTTCGATATAATCATCCACTTCCATCGACATAGTTCCTTAATATAGATTATAAAAAAAAAAAAAAAATGAAAGGAAAAGAAAAGAAAGCTGCTTTAATCAGTTAAAATGTAATTGCTTAATAAATAATAAGAGCAGAGCACGTATCGTGTACATACCCGCCCAAAATCGACCGAAGGCATCGCACTTTCCGTCATTGATCCTTATGTTAGTCAAATCGCTAGGGAAGGACGTCAATACTTTAGTCGGTGGATCAATTACGTCGCTCTCGCCGTCCCAAGTCACTAAGAGTACATCTGTACGGCAGCCAATAATGAATTTATCTTGCGTACCTTCAACTGGAATAACTACTCCGACCGGTCCATTCTCTGAAACCAGATTCGATTTAATACGCATCGGCCCACTATCTTAAAATAATATGAAATTCAAATGACGGCAAACCAATGTAATAAAAACAAATACTCGGAAAATTTATATGACGTTCATGAGCCTCATAATGCAACTTAACCTAACGGCCTAATCTCTTTAACTTTTTTTTATTACTATTTATTAACCATTCCACCTGTCGACTTGGTTTTTTTTTTTTTTTCAAATCCTTAAGCTATTAAGATATATATTTCCCAACCGACCTTAAACAATAATTATCCAAACTTTTATTTCCTTAACAAATTTTGGTCTGTACTCACTGTACTTTCATTTAATTCCAAATACTTTATACGTACGTAGCATAAGTTAGAATAAACCAAAAAAATAAATAAAAAAAATAAAAAAATAAAAAAATAATAATAAAATACCACTAAACAATTAAAAGTGTGAAATGTAATATTGTAATTGTATACAATGTGCAGAGAGAAGAACGCGCGTAAAAAAAATCTTAGCTCGATTCGTTAAAACTTAGTCGTTAGAAGACGCGAAAAAAATATGTACATCAAAGTTTTTATCTTGAAATAGGACAGATTACAAATTTTCCTGTAATATAAATCCTTATATCAAAGAATGTATGTATGCATAAAAAAAAAAATCACTTATTCGCTTAAATAAATCTTTTGACATTTACCTACAAAATTTTATTTTCTTTTTACGTAAATACATATTAAAAATTAACGAGTCAGGTTTTTAATTATTATACTGTTTTCTCAATACAAGTTGTTTACGTCGTTAAATAGTATTAATTTCCATATCATATCGATTAACGTTAAGCTCATTATTTTTATCATAACGAAACGAATGTTAATGGACGTTAATGTTCATAATCAAACGTATCCGATATTACAAGAATATTTAACAAATAAGCTCCTCTCGTATTTTAAGTCCACAATAAAGGCTTTAAACATTTGCAATAATCATTAAATTAAAGTCTAATAACTTTTAATTCGGCCTTGGTAAAAAGTAAAATATTTATTTATTCATTACAATTATTTGGATTTATTTTTGAAAGCTCGGCAGGTCTTATTGTACCGAAAATGAAAAAATTGCATTTACGAGTAAAATCTTAGAAAGGAAAACGTAAAATAAACAGCCTTTTTTTTTTTACAGAATTTAAAGCCGTAAATTTAATTTCAAATATAGCTGCACGCGACTATTAATTCGGATCTATTATTAATTATATTGCCCCGACTATTTACGGTTTATAATACATTTACAAATAAGTTCTTTATAATAAATGTCTTCTTCAAAAAAATCTTCAAATTACATATGAAATACAAATACGTTCGCGTTAATTAATTTAATTTCATCTCGGCTTTTTAATTCTTCGTGAAATAAAGTGTAATAAATATATTTTTAAAAAAATCACGTGATTTTGATGTTTCGCAAGCGAAACAAAAAAATTATTATTTCGATAAATTTGAAAAGTCAGATATTTAAAATACTCTTTTGAATGTAAACAGTGAACAGTCCTTTGCCTATTGTATACATTCATACGTTATAAAATAAGAATAACGTTGCGATCGAGCATACGAATATCGAATTCTCGTTTAAAAAATACGTATTCCATAAATCGTTCAGAGTTCATTGCCTATCTAATCACCGAGTTAAGCGTTAGCGATTCTAAAATATTTTTTTTTTTTAAATAGCTCTTACGTTGTGTTCTCGACGTAATTTAGTTGGCAAAAGCTCGTTTGCAATATCGATGTAATTTAAAGGTTTTTTTTTTTTTAATTCAATTAAAAATCATTTCAAGAACATTTATGCTCCTGTAAATAAGTTTTTAAATGTATCTCGTTTAATCACAGTGTATCGTGACAATAAAAAGCATTCGTGTCGTCACGTTTTAATGCATTTTTATAAGGAATGATAAAGGCTATTAAATAATAAGATAAGTGATTGCCACTTAAGGCACATAAGCCTTAATAATATCGCATAATCATTGAAATAATCATTTAAAATTAATTATTTATTGGAAATAACTTTATGTAAAACGTCGCTGGCTTTTAGAATTTTATTAAAGAAATTAAAATCTGTAAACATATGCAATATATGCGCTTAAGACTTCGTTACGTGGGCGAAACAACATTCGTTGGCAATACTTTTATACTCGAATAAGCGGTTATTTCATAATTTAAAAAATATTTTACCGACCGCTCGTGCTATATTGTCCCGATAATATTGTGTAAATACCAATTTAAGGTGATTAACGAAGTATCGCAAAGCCCGCCGGTCCAAGCTCCAAGAATCTTAAGGAGCAAATTAATTTGATAATCGTTTTTATTGTCAGAGTCGCCGAATAGTCCGGCTGTTGAATCCTCCTTAGCCGGATAACGCGATTAGAAATTGCTTGTCGGACGGTATTAAAAATGCTGAGTGAGTTTTTTTTTTTTTCTCTGTAGAAAAACTTATCTCTTGTCCCTTTCCTTTGTGTTTTTTTTTTTTGTATATATATACACATATGCGTGTATTCCATGTTGTTTTCATTACGTATGTTAAAATATTTTTATTATGATAAAGAATGTGTTATATAACTTTATCTAACAAACGCGAACCGGTGCATGCGACATTTAATTATGACTTACAGGATAAGAATAATTTAGTAGGACTTTATGCGGAAATATAAAATTATTACGAAATTTGTTCCGTAACACAAGCTAATGTGCACTACGCGTTCTAACTCATGCGGAGCTTACAAATAACATTACATACAATCTAACGATAATAATTTACAATTAATATTAATCGTCGGGCATTAATACGATAACAATAATCATAATTGGGCAATAACGGTATCGTATAACAACTGCAACAATAATAACATTCGCCAATACACATAACGTATAGTATATATATATATATAACGTAATATTAAAAGAAAATCATTATTATCAGTAATTGTTTATTGACTTTTCGTGCTGCATATTCGATTATTTGTATTATTCGAGGAATATTATATTATATTTATATTGCAGGATAATTTCAAGTACATTAAATCGAATGTTTTTTTTTATAAATTATTTACGACTTTTTTGTTTTAAATGACTAAGAGCAAGCTAATCCTAATTTATAATTTGCCGCGTCCTAACCTATTTTGTATTACCATCGTGCTCACGGCACAGTACAAACAATTGAAATATTCTTCCATACTTTTGATGTTTAACTTAACTTTAAAGCTTTTGCGCGTTAAAACTTTTAGCTTTAAATTGTTATTTTAAATTACAGAATCTTATTTTTTTTTTTTTCAGGTCATTCAGGCTCTGAATAAATATATTGAAATACGTATACTGAAATAAAAATGTTATCTTGGCGTTAAAGTTAATCTTGAATCTGACATTTCGCTCCTCATTTTAATTAATTAACCATCCTTGGCTGAGATTTTGCCAAACGTGTAATTACCGTTCATAATAATGATTAAAAAAATTTCTTGGCTTACTTATGTAGGCAGATGTGATTTTTCCAGTCTCAGGATCTAATCTTAAAATCTTCTGTTTTAAAATATCCACGTAATACAGTTTTTGACTTTTTACATCCCAGTGAGGACCTTCAGCAAGTACGTAGCTCGAGGAAAGTTTTTCAATCGTATACGACATTGTAAATAACCTGAAAATCTAAGGACTATTAATTAATCGCATGGATCGATGCACTAAATATCATTAGGTCGAAAGAGTTCTATAAATTCTTATTTCTAATTTCTGAAATGATAGATAACTTACTATTAATTAATAAATAACAATATTTAAGTATAATTCTTGATAGGACCGTATTGTTATAACATTTTTCAACGTAAACAATAAATCATCGATCTCTGTAAATGCAATCCTATTAACAGAGTAAGAAAAATCGAGTATTTTATTTCGAATATATTTCTTTATGATTTTTGTTTAATTATATTAAATAAATATTTATACAGAATCGTATAACGTAATCAATAAATAAATATTAATATGGATTTCAATACGTTGCTCTTGAAATTTTTATGAACATATTCTGATTTTTTTTTTTTTTTTTTTTTTTTTCTTTACACTAAGCTAATATTAATTAATTTTTGTTAAACAAACTTGATTATCTTCGATAGTAAATCAGTAGCCATTAGGTAGCTTTTTCATTGGTATTCTTCCATGATATAATTTCTGTATAATTTATTTTATCACGTTTCAAACGACTCTGAATACAAGAAGTGAAATAATCATAGTTTCGCTTTAAAAAAAATATGTCAAGATTCTTTTATATTTTTATTTTATTTTTTTTTTTGTAATTTTAAAAATCCATTATATCGAGTAAATATTTATTTACAATGCAAACAAAACAAAAAAAAACTGAAAGGTGGAGCGTTTAAAAATCAATTTCATAAGAAATAAAATTTATACTTGGGGAATTTTGTCACGTGTATGAATGAAGCGGATTCATAGGCTTGTCTATTGCTTTCCCAAATTAAACTTCATGTAATCTTTAAGTATTATAATGATACAGCCAATATAGAATGTGGCGCTTATCGATTAAAATAAATAAATCAAGAAGCCTCTATTTATTTATATTAAATTTTTAGATCTTAAGATATTTAGAAGATAAATTAAGCGATCCAGAGTATTGTAATTGGATTTTAATCAAACTACTCCATAGCTTTAATTTTTATCGTCTATGTTTCAAACGAAATGAAAATACGTTGTTTGATCATTAGTCTCAAAACATAAATTATTAATATCTTTAGTTATCCACTTTTTTTTTCTTTTTCTTTTTTTCAATACTCCTTATTTATCAATGATTCGCTTAATTGTTCGAGGATAAATTATAAAATTCGTTGAAAGACGTGTATAAACGTAAATATATTATTAAGAATTCGTTTGAGATAATTTTAATTATGCGAAGATGAGGGATATTTGTTTAAACGGCATATGAGTGATGATTAATCATTTGTAATGAAAGAAGATGAAAGATGCCTAGGCAGAAGCGCGTTTGAAGTTTATTTAAAGCGCTTCTCAATTGACAATGGCAAGGTAGCTTTATTATTGCTTTAAAAAAAATTCGCAAAACCACCATCCGTAAATGTTTTTGTGATATCGGCGTGACGTGATAAACTGTATCTTAAAGAATTTGCAGATAAACCGTAAAACTGTAACTTGGACAAAGGGAGCGTGAATGTCTAGTTGACTGGATTCTTCTGATCGTTTGTAATAATGTACAGGAAATCGTAAGAGGTAAAGGGGAGGAGGGAGAGGGGGGGATGTAAAAGGCTTCGGGCCGAAGCCAATAAAGTTCGCGGGTAACTGGATAACGTAATTATGAATATGGTACCGAAAGAAAGGTGGTACGGCTAACTGTCATCCAGACGGCAATGAAAGCGATCCATAAAATTATTCGAGTGGGGGGTTAAATAAACAAGCCGAGGTCTTATTATTCACAGGTACTCGAAAGTCCCGCTCTTTTTTTATACGTACCAAGTGACGAATACAGTTGGAAAGAGGAGTGCACCAAGTCCCGTGGAGGAGCGAGAGGCTCGAGTGGCTCCCGTTGGAGTACCGTCCGCGGCTTTAATGTATCTGGGCAAACACTTGGGCGAGGGCAGCAAGGGGCGAGACCGAGCCAAAGCTAGAGAGAGAGAGAGAGAGAGAGAGAGATAAAACGTTGGGGCGTAGAAGGGGCGAGGAGGGGGTGTGAGGAGGTGGGACTCGAGAGCCCGTTGCCTACGTTGTCTGTCCGTCGTGCTCGTCTAATGTTATCGTCCGGCAGCAGCGCGAGGCCCGGGAAGTGGGAAATTGGATGGATCGCGAAGCGCCCTCAGCGGTCGGCCGCATCCTAGATCTTGGCCACTAGTCGGAGCCCGCGATTACATCGGGCGGATTCGACGACCTTTTACAGGGTAGCGCCGAGTCTTGAGTCTCGTAACGTGGACCCAGAGCTCATTCCCGGAGCCCGGATACCGCGTAGCCGGCCACTCGGTCAGTCCTTGGACGTCGGGCTTCATTAACGAACCGTCCTTATGCTCAGTCTCGGACGGAATGCCCCACTTGACGGATTCCCTGCCGCCGCAGGACATTATGGTGGAGGTTAGGAAGTTCATATGCGGCACTGCGAGGACCTCGCAGAGCTCCAACACCCTCGAATTGACAAGAACAGCTCTTAATCTATTGAAGAATGTGCCTGCCACGAGAGAAGCTGTGCTCGAGTACTTCTGCTCCGTCTTTTTCGTCGCCGTTACCAAGTACATGCGACAAATCGAGGTTCGTCCCAGCATTGTTTACATTGTCAGATACTTTGTGTGAGCCCCATCCAATTGTAAACAATACAACTTCACTTTTTATTAAGCACCATCGGATAGAGCCGGCACTCATTTACATATTTATTTTCGACAGACGAGGCAGAATTTACCAATCAGCGAGGAGAATATTATTGCAGAAATACACATGGTCTTGAATAGTTTTATCAATGGAAATCCGGAGGCGTGGGCACCCATCATATCAGCCTGGTCTCTCGACCTTCTTGGTAAATTACTAAAATCAATGTTTTTAACAATTTGTTGCCAGCTATGCACCGGCGGTGTATAGCTTCTGCAAGCGTCGCTCCTTCATCGTACTCGATTGCTCTTTCAGGAAAATTATCATCCGACTATTCCAAGCGCATTAATTTATCGGGAAGCATAGGGATTAATGATTCTCTTCAGCAGTGGATGTCCTGTAGAGCTACCCGAATCCTAATAGACATTACTGAACAATGCTTGCAATGTCTAATGCATGCCGATACAGAGTCTTGTATAAAAGCGTTATTGGATACTAGTGTATTGCATAGTCCACATTTTGACTGGGTTGTTGCTTATGTAGGTAGCTGTTTTCCAAATATAGTTATAACTAGGGTACTTTCGTGCGGCTTGAAAGATTTTTATGCAATGGCATGCAACGACCGCAAAGATAAAAAAATTGATCCAAAGCTAAATTCTGTTGTTGGAATTCTTAGCCATTTAACGGGTAGTCATTTGTATTACATCAGAACTGCCTTGTTGGATTTATTTATGGTAAGGATCCTCTAGGTCTTGTTGTAAGAATATATATCTTGTATAAGAATATTATTTCATAAAAACTTTTTTTATCTCCAGTGGAGCTTAGACGAAAATGTCAATGTCAACGAAGACACGAAGATACAAAGGTTGGCGACCGTTCCGTTTCTGTTAAACTTGGCATCGCTTTCTCCAATGTTACTAAAGGCTCTTACCAGAGACCTGTCACAAATACGTAAGGATAGCGCGGTCGAAAGAAATTTGAAATATGTCAAATGCCCTGACGCTTAAAACTCTGTATTTCAGTGAGGCCGGACGTAATACCAAGGTTAGCTTTATTTTCCACGGATTGGATTAGATATTTTAATGACGATGCGAAAAATTTAATAAACATTGCGGTACACTTAGCGCTGGGCTGTGACCAAGGTGCACTGCAGATTATAAATATTTTATTGGACACGAGCCTGAATCCGAGCAATGTCGGCTATCATAGCGTTAATGCAGCTCAAAATGTCAAAACAATCTGCCGTGAAATACTCGAGCTTATACTAGAAGAAATCGAACTCACAATCAGGACGGACAATTCAAAATCAAACAACATCCCTTTACTGGCGTCTATTAAACAGGATTTGCCATCGGTCATACCCCTCCTGTTGAATCCCCAACCGCTAAGAGTGAAAACTGCAGTGAGACTGTTGTCACTTCTCGGCACCCAGAATCCCAATGTTTTGATCACGGCAGGCACCCACGTCCTGCAGAAGGCGCAAACGAATTTCCATCTGGCCGTGTTGGTCCGGCTCATTACCGACAATGCCATTTTCTTTTCGAAAAAGTACAAAACCGAGAACGCCCTGTCGGATAACGGATACTTCACGCAAGTAGTGGAACAAGCCGTGAGAGAGGTACAATACTCGAGCGTCACCGAGGACCTGGCGACGCGACAACTTTTCCAAAACTTAACCATATTATTAAAGTAAGGATCGCGTATCATATTTATCGCGTTAGCATTGTATTTGTCACGGGCTCCTATGTAAAAAAATTGCACGTAAAAATATCCTCAGGTGGGAGAATTCCGGACGAGTGCCAAGTCTGAAATCAAACTTCATAAGCCGAGCGATCAAGGTCAATTTATTGCAAATGACGATATACCTCATGAAGACGAATAACATTGATTTCGCGAGCGACGTTGCCGAGATGTTGGATTGCCTGAACCCACCGAGCGTCAATAACTTCCCAGCTAACGTCGAGCTTATATTAAAACTGACACGAGCGATAATACGCTTTTTCTTCATATGTATAGCGGAAAATGGTATGGGAACGACAACGCAACGCTTAATCGATTAAATTAAGCCTAACTTATAAAAGGAAAGCTTATGTATTTGTTTTTTTTTCGTTTTTTTTCGTTTTAGACATTGTAAAAAAGGAACGAGGAGTTAAGATCGTATGCAGATTTCTTCGTGGCCTGACCACGTACTCCCAATACGCCCGAGTCCTCGCGCTCAGGGAAATCTTGGAGATCACGATCTTCGGAGACCCTGCCAAGTATTTTGACGCTAAAGAGAAATTCAAGTTTAACATTATGAAATCCTTTCTTCTTCAACAAAATCACAAACAAGTATAATCCCTATAATTAGCCGATTAATTAGGCAACCATTCAGTTCAATCGTAATAATAATAATAATAAAATAATGATCTATTGACTGCTAGGGTACCGGAGCCATTTTGGCGCAAAGACACTCGTCTGTATTTCATGCGGGAATAATTGGCCAGGGTCCGAGAAAGCCTCCGCCTGATAATAATGTAGATAAAGAAATTGTAAAATTAAACAATACCCTGTTAATGGACGTGATCAAGGTTAATGGACGATAAATAATAAGATGCGTTTGTCTTGGAGCGCTGGGAAATCAGTTGTAACGGTTTATTCTTTTCAGGCGTGTTGCAGTAATCGTGATTTTGTCCAATATTCCGTGGATACGGATGCTCTGACCTTAGTTAGCTTGTTACTAGTAGAATTGATATCGCCGGATGTAATGTACAATGGATTGCCTTGGCCAGACGAAGAATTCACTAAAGTACGAGCGAGCCCACGTGAAATAATAATGGTTTTATATGGAATTTCTCTAACGGCCCTTCCGGCCTCGCCCTAAACCTTTTGCCTTGACGATTTCTAGGTGACCGTCGAAAGAGATTTACAAATCCGAAGATCCTTCAAGGATGCACCCGTTTTGTGGACGTTATTACAACTAACGGCCTGGTATAGGCCAGCTTTGGCATACTGCTCGGTACTCTTACGAGCCATCGTTGCTACCGTTTTAGCCAATTGGAGCAATAATACGGGTGTAATGATAACTAATGTCATGGCTCTTGGACAACTGCTCCCTCCCCCCCTTACGAGTATAGCCGATATTCTACCAGTCCTCGAACCACACCAGGTCTGCTTAAACAATTTATCTCCTCCACTAATTTCATCGCCATTATATATATATATATATATATATAAAACGCATATGTATATATATATCTGTTTATTAATGACTTTGTTCGTGCATTAGATTACTACGGTGATGCGCGAATGCGTGTGGATGTATATGCATGAGAATATTCCGTCACCAATGTTATTCACCCGAACAGAAGGTGCCACCATTGCATGGCGCGACACAGACACATCCAGTCCGAATATACGGTTCACCGAAACCTTAAGACTTTTATTGCTAGCGAACATCCACACATTAGGTTCTTTATATGCTACTTTATTTTTCAATGAAAACAAATAAAACTTAAAACTGAGACGACCTTTTAACAGAATTTCAAATTAATGTATTTTGTAGATTTATATATACGCATACGTATACGTATACGTATACGTATGCGTATGCGTATATGCATATGTGTATGTATATTCAGTATTTTTTTCTTTTCTCGTGAAAGGAAAATCAAAAGATTATATAAAAAAATGCCAAAGAGTTGAGGAAAAATCAATTCTAAAATTTGTAAATATGTTTTATACAATGTTATATTTTCAAGTAATTTCTACTATCCATGAAATTATACAAAATTGAGTATACAAATTGCATTCTGAAATTTATAATAAAAAACGAAACAAATGATCTGACATAATTATTACTTTATTTTGACCCAAGCTTTTTAACGATCTTGGATTTCTTGTGAATTATTTTGATTGTTAAGAATTAGTTTGGTCCTCGGCGGTGCACACATTATTATATTAATTACTTTTACTTATCGAATCCCGTTCCGTTAATATTTTAAATGGAAAAAAAAAAACAAAAAACAAAAATACAATAATCTCAAATCAGTTTAACAAAATATTTTCCTTAAACTTTCACATCTATTAAAATTATTTTTATTGAACATAATAACAAAATACATGCTTAATATTTTATTATATTTCTCAATATCCCTTTAAAGGGACATAATTATTACCAAGTAAATAATTTATGAAATCATACTACAGCTACACTTCAAATGTAAAGAATTACGGTAAAACATATTCTTAAATAATAACTAATATTATATGTACATTCGAATCTTAATTTATCAGATAAATATTAAAAATTATTTAAGAATGATATTTCATACAATGAACAAATAGTTACTGTCAATGATTGTAGAATTTACCCTGGGTGGGTGGTTCGTCCTGCTTAATAATGCAACATAAACAACATTTAAACTGTTTATTATAAACATCACACTTTGTTCATTTTTATTTTTTTTTTTTTTTTTTTTTTTTTTTCAATTTTCAACATTACTAACAGTTTTATAAATATTTCGAGCGAGTAATGTTGAAAACTACCACGCAGTGTTTTCAGTCTAAATTTTTGTTCAAACCCTGCATTTATTCATTAAAAATGATATCCATTTAGGTAACTTTTATAAAAATTTTAATAGATATCTATAATTTATTATTAGAAAATAAATTCCGTTAGTTACTTAAATAGATTTTATTATTAAATAAAGTAACTAATTGGATATCATCGTTAATATCTACATTTATAAACATTCATTCTGTTATAATTATATTGTTCCGTTTATAAATAATTGACTGTAAAGACAATAAAAAATGTAGAATATTTTTCAAATCGAGAGTAAAAAACAATCGATTTATACGTATTTCATCTTGCACCTATATTTAGTACCTTCAATAATTTCTTTACTCTTATAATTAATTTGACATAAAAAATGTCAAGAGTACTTTATTTTTAATAAGTTAATTATTCTGTTCTTGGTATTTGTTCGCATTGATTGTATTGTGTTGAATCGAGTTCTTAAAAGAGTAATGTACTCATACCACCCATTTCACTTTGTTCTTTGACAAAAATTTCAAAGTACTGGTATATAATCGTGACGGCAAGTAAAATACCAGTTCCAGAGCCAATCGCTCCGAGGAAGTCTGCTAAAACTGAAAGTGCACCAATGCAAAGACCACCAAAGGCTGCTGCGGTAGGGATGTAGCGATTCAGTTCATGAATCAGAGACTTTTCCCTATGACCTTGCATAACCATTTGCGAATCTTTTAACTGCTTTGCCACCTTTAAAAAAAAAAAAATTAAATCTTACAATATAATTCTTACAAATTATATTGTCACCTATAGAGAGTATTTTATGCAAACGTACATCTTTGGCAGAGCTCCCAGAGATTTCAATCCAACTCTTTGAGAAGAATGCACATGATCCCAGCATAAATAGAATGTAGAGAACAGCGTGTACAGGATCCTGTACGATGTGTCCTACAGATTCCGGTGGTGACAGATAATAGCATAATCCGCCCACAGGGTAAGATCGCGCTGGACCACCACCACCAACGTCAGACCAAACGCCAAGTAAGTTGACAATAATATTACCATGGAATTTCACAGCCAGCATTTGAGAAATTACATATAAATTGGAAACGAGGGCAGACTGCAGAATAATTGGAATGTTACTCGTGTAAAACAGTTTAATGGGATAGCTGCTTTGTTGACCACGATACCTTGCAGACTTTATTGGCAGATCCACTCTGAAACCCTGGCAATCGAAACGTCGGCAATCGTTAGACTAACAAAAGGCATTAAATCTTGTAAAATTATAAAATTATAAAAAAAACATAAAGAGTTAATGTCAATAATTAACACTGACAGATTTATATTGATTCCCTGTGCGTAAGCTTGGGAGTTCTGAGTGTATAATATTATTTTTATTTACTTTCAATAAGCGCCCAATTTCATTTGAAAGCAATGAACTGGTAAGAGTTGAAAGACATGTAGATTATAAATAAAAGCAACGAGTCTTTGATCGATGATATTCACCTGGAAATAGATAACTATCGCAAATACCAAAATGGTGGCCAGCAAATTCATTAAGTTTGGAAGATTCTGTCTGTAAAAGGCCTCTCGTAGGGCTCTGACTTTGTCTTGCCTCATGGCTAAAAGATGGAAGAGAGCAATGACTGCGCCTTCGAATTCAGTTCCACGACCTGTATTGACCGTAGCCGGGGAAAATGCTTTCCAAACGATGGTCTCGCAAATATTGGTAGCGATGAATAGGGAGATACCGCTCCCCAAGCCGTAGCCCTTTTGCAGCAACTCGTCCAATAGGAGAACAATCAGACCCGCTACAAACAGCTGTATGATGATCAGAAGACATACTCCGGCTCCAATCTCAGCTGGATCTCCGTACATGCCAGTCATGACGTAGACAATAGCTTGTCCGACCGTGATGACCATTCCAAATACTGCAAAGGACAAATGAATAATAAAAAATAATTAAAAGGCTAAGCATTGGTGGAATGATTTTAACTCACGCTTTTGAGCTCCATTAAATAAAGCCCTATCCTTTGCAGTGTCACCAACTTCAATGATTTTAGCACCAGCCAGGAGTTGCATAATTAAGCCAGATGTTACGATTGGGGAGATTCCCAGCTCCATCAATGTACCACGGTTGGATGCCAGGATAACACGAATCCAATAAAAAGGGTCTGCACTGTCGGAAGACATGATTCCAAACAGAGGAATCTTGAGGGAAGAATGCGTTTGTTTGTCAAGAAACAATAAAATAAAGGGTCGAATATAATTACTTCGTATTAATAATTTACCTGGCAGCAGACGAGAAAGATAAAAAGCGTAATCGCCGTCCATAATACCTTCTCTCTGAATTGTATCTGAAAAAAAAGTATAATACATCTAAAGTGGGGTCGCAGTTGGCTAGCATCTGTAAGTAAGATCGAAATAACGGACGCGGAAACGATCGGGAACGGCTTTCAGTCGGTGGTATAAAAGTCTTGGGACCTGTAGCCGAAAGTAGCCCAAACGGTTGGACGGGCACACGAAAAACGGTACTTCAAACGCTTCGATATGCCATAAGGGTCCTCTCGTCCATAAATAGCAACGTTAAACTCACCTTTCGCTGGGGCTTTCCTATTTCCGGCAGAATGCTACAGAACGGCTTGATCACCTCGAGGAATTTGACTGAAATTAAAGAAAATATTCATTGAAGAAGTCGCAATATGTTAAAGGTGTCCCCCCGCGCCTCTACTGCCATTGCTTATTTATTGTAAGAGTCATCGCTTTAAGGCGATTGAAAGGCTTTAAAAAACAACAACGACGTCAACAATAACAACAACGACGAAGAGTACGGGTAGGAGAACGACGACGACGACGACGACGACGACGACGACGACGACGACGACGACGAGGAAGTGGAAGAGGAAGTGGAAGAGCGAGGAGGACGGGATCGAGGTTCTACTCACTGCCCATGTTTCAGCCTTGCGCTTGGCTTCGGGATTTTAAAAAAAAAAAAAAATTCCAGCTGCAGGTGTCCCAGGACTGTCGGGCCTCGCAAGTGCCTCGACTCGGGGGCCGCAGCTACGAAAAGCCGACCGCGATAATACCGACGACGCGCGACTCTTCTACCGTTCGATGCGGCGCCGCGAATGCAAGGACACGTATATATGAATCGGGAGGCCCCTGCTGGGTCACGTGACCCGCTGATGACGTCGACCGCCCGAAGTAAGCGCGACGATAGCCATCTGATCGTGAAGAGTGGACCGCATACGCACACGCGCACGCACACTGTCGCGCTGACGGATTACCGTTCGTCGGGTCTCCGGACCCCAATCGAGTCTAATGCTTCGACGACTGCTTCCCGTGCCACTTTGTATTTGCATTATAAAGCACCCGCGCATCCCCAAAAACTCGCTATTAACGAATGAAGGACCATACCCCAACGTACTGTACTCGATCTCAACTTGGCATTTCACTCTGCCAACTTGTTTTTAAAAATATTTACCCATCCTTTCCTACAATACATCTGGCATGCGTATTAGTAAATTAATTTCAATTACTGTTTGCCCATCATGAGCAATTGCTTTCATAGGACCTCAATGGCCTATAAACAAAAAATTGGTATTACTACGAAAACCCATTAGAAACAATTTCATTTAAGCAAACGAAAATTATTAACAAACTCTTCCCTAAGCTAATTAAAAATTACATTATTGCTATTGTATTCCTTAAATCTATTTATTGTACGATTGTATATGTTGTAAAACAATTATGTACAATTCTAAAGATATAAAAATTAACAAGTTTCGTTTTAGTATTGCATCAGTGACAGAGTGTAAATATTATTGATCGAAACTTTCTTTACTAAAACCTCCTAACATTAACACTAATGAATCTTAATAATAAATTTTTTTTACGCGTTCGTGCGCAGGTACTTATAATTAAATGTAATAAATAATGAAATCAAAGATTTTAAAAAACAATAAGAATTCTATTTATAATGGTATAAATTCTTACATTGCTTGTACATTACTACTAAAACACAAAAACTTTGTGATTATTTGTAAAATTTATTTTTCTTATAATTAATTAAGTCACGTATAAAATACTGTAAAATCTTTCGATGAATTAATAAATACTAATTTATTGGAATGTAAAAGTGATCGTCTATTTCCTAATTCATCGTCTCTTCTTTTTCTCTTGCTTTCTCGGCCTATGTGGTCTTCGTGGAGTAACTTGAGGACTATTTTCAGAGCATTCAATATCACTAGGATCATCCTAAAATATTTTAAAGAATATTAATAATTGAATAAAATATTTGCTAATATTTTAATGTATTTGTATTTAATTTTAATTACATGATTTGAACATATGTTACGACATTGATTAATAATCAATTAACGCTATAATTCAAATTTAATAAAATAATTATTTTTGAACGAAAAGTTTTATATAATATTTTTAATAACAGATACTAAATAATGTAAGCTTCTGCATTAAATTAAATTATAAAGTATAAAAATGTAAATATTTTAATACCTTTAATGCAGTTATACCATCAGAAGAGCTTCCATGATAAACTACAATGGCCAATAAACAAGCAATTTGAAATACTGCTCCAATATATAATCCATATCTAATTAATGATTCGAAAAAACTTTCTTCTGGAGGTAATAACAGTCTTTTTAATTGTGGATCATAATCAGCCATGCCTAAAAATATAAATCATTACGAATATGAAATCTAAAAAAACTTCCTTATCTCATTGTATAAAAAATTAATTTAATTTCTTTATTAAATAAAATCTAATTTACATCGTAATTACATAAATTTTTTAAGTTCTTTTAAAAATCAATTCTTAAGAAATCCTTGAACTTGCATAATCAATAACAGTACTATAAAAAAGTTAATTAGCTATTGTAAAATAAAAAAAAAAAGTTGTTATTCAGTTTTCTTTTTAAAAAATAAAATAATTAATAAATACTAAAAATATATAAAATTATTAATTAATAAATAAAGAAAAGAAAAATAAAATATATACTACTATAAAAATTTAATTAAAAAAGTAATTAAATATGTATTTTTAAAATTATTCGTAATAATGTTCTATTACTAATTAAGATAAATTGCTTTAATTGTCCATAATTATAGGATGATATGAGAAGCTTGTAGGAAAGTAATGAATGCTTGGTATCAATTGTAATAAGAATGCTAATTCAAAGTTATGTCTAGAAATTGTAGCAGACATGATAATTATGTGCTTCTATTTAGTATCTACTTAAATATAAAAAAAAAAAAAAAAAAAAAAAAAGAAGAAGAAAAAAAGAAGCATAAACTCAGGTTTACTTTCTTTATTCAGTAATTTATGGAATATTGTAAATTAATACCAACTTACTGAACGTCGAATAAAATGTGTCTTAAATACTTAAGCACAACTCGAGTCGAGTCTAAAGACAAATTCTTAATTATTATTTTATTTAATGGCATTTAAACATGAAAGCTTGGATAAATTGATGATCGATTTGGTCATGAATTCAAATGACAATAATATCAGCATATTCATGAAGGAATCCCAAGTTCACTCGTTCAATAAATATTTATTCGATTTCTAAGTGTACTGGCAAGTACTATTCCATACCTCTTCACGGCATGTTATAGATATGTGTATACATTTAAAAATCAATAATCCTTAGGCAGTCGATCGCAACCTAGACAGACTCCATTTTGTGCGACATTTGTGGGAAGTGAGGCCTGCCAACCAACGTCAATCGCCGAACGCAAATTCTCAACGTACTCTCCCCTTCCACATCTTCGTGCAACGATGCTAATTCCCAATGATCCATTTGCTAAATAGGCTCTGAAATAGGCGAATCCTCGGCTACGATGGTCTGGATCGACGTGCTGACGTTCGTGCAGGAGTTAGCGCGCGGTATCCGAACCTCACGAAACCCCCTTTAACCCAATGAAGGGAGAAAATATCAGCTTTCCCGAGCCCTGAACGACCTCGCGATACGTACACTACGTTCCTCCATTTTACCCTTCTCAAGTTGGCAGAAGATTTCCGTCCGAGAATCTCGCGCTTCATACACTTGCCACCAGATGGGACCGATATGCCAGAGCTATACGGACGCCCCCTGGCGTCCCAAGCTCCAGTCTCCTAACAACAATTCTACAACCTTAAATGTTGTTTTATTAGCCGCGAAGCCGGAAAAAATTGATAAGTTAATGCCGGAGAGGGATCAAGGTATAAGTTTTATTCGTTTTTAAGTTCCGAATTAAAGATTAATGTCTCCACGGTGATCGTTAATGCAGAATTCGTAGTTGGCGGGGCGCCGACAGCGCCGGAAATCATCTGGATTGCTGGCTTTTGTTGCTTGGGAGTCCGTGGACGTGAACCTTTGTTTTGTCCGAGAAGTATGGCTGCCATCTTAACTCTCCGATGGATGTTTTCCAAAGAGTTCGTGGATTCTTGTGTTTATTACGGGATTTAAAAACGTAATTTGAAGGGAGAGATCGGAGGGAAGCCTATCGCGATGTAACACATGTTATCGCGTTGTTAATTCAAGCTGCCCTGTTGTATATTCGACGAGAAGATGCTTGTGTTTACATCCGAGTTCCCATCGAGCTTCTGTATTTCTGTCATATTAAGGTAAGCGACGCTTTAGCCTGTTTTTTATCTTCTGCGCGATTTTCAGATAGCGTCCGATGCTCCGGTGTCGAGTTTTAACCGAGGGATAAATAATAAGGATCTTGCTGAGGCCGCGTAACGACGATCCGCTTTTTTTGGCTGTCCACCCGAATCTTTCGACGCACTGACCTCGACTCCAGTAGCCTCAAAATTACCCGTCCACGTATCTTCCCAATTCTAAAATATTCAATTTTATCGTTAAAGGCTCGTTTTCGTAGCCCTGAGCCAACAGTGCTGCATTTTCTTGGCGATCGCCGCCTCGGACATAACCAAGCTGGGCGTCCGCGACATTTTGCCTCTTCTCCGAGCCAAAAGCCCTGCGCTCCTTTTCACCCCGGGCTGCATCCACGATAACTGCCCCTTCGTTACCCGTCTTGTGATTTTTCAAAATTTTCCTGTTTTTATGCAAATGATGATGCCCAGTCGTAATTTGTGTGTCGCGCGTTTAAGCAAAATTGCGCTCTTACGAATTTTGTACGCTCGTGGCGGTAGTGGCGAATATAAAATTAAAAGATTCGAAAAACACTCGGGTCGTTTGCTTCTTTTATATAAACAGCTGTCTATTTCAAATAAACTAGCTAACAACTAGCTTGTTATCATTTTTGTACCTCACCAATCAAGCTGGTTATCCTCTGAAATCATTGAAATGTAATCTGTTTTTTGATTCTCAATTGGGTCAAGCTGAATTTTTGCACTGACACTTAAATTTTTTTTTTTTATTTTATTTTGTGCCTGCTCTATTTACTTACAAATGTATAAATAGCAATTGAAATTATTCAAAATCAGGCCTCCGCAGTCATTTTGAGCAATTCGTTACAATCTTATTATATTGAAATACTGCTTTTTCTTCTTCTTCTTCATCTTCTTCTGTGCTTTTTATCACAATTCTGAGACTGAATTTTCAACCTGTATTAATTAATCATAACTAATATGTAATAAGTGTATCATAAAAATACAATTATTTGTAATGTGGGCCATAATTTATTAAATGAGCAAAAGTAAATTAATTCTCACAATCATACAGTAATTATTATCATGTTTTATGCGGCTTCTTTAAATTGCAAGAGTATTTGTTTTACAATGTTGAGTAATGTAGATTATAGAAGTAATTGTTCTACAATATAAGTATTTAGCAAAATGAATAATAATAAATCTCTGTACTGGTATTGGATATAATTTAAAGGAAATATAAAGTATGTGTTTCATGTTGATGGAGAAATTTAAAGTGCGAAGAGATATTGTTCTTCGATAGTGAACTTGGTCCATACAAAATATGGATGCTCTGCTGTATGAAACTGAAAAGCTCTGTGGGCATTCTCATGAAATTAATACACATTCAAATGTAAGTTTGAGTTTTGTAAGGAAATTATAAAAGCAAAGTATTGTCAACAGAACGTCGACGACGACAGTAGGGTATAGTGGTGAATAAATGAAACTGCTAGGATTAAACGAGCGCAGCGCCATTAGTCCAAGGCTAGGTTAATTTCACCAAAGTGCTTGTGACCGAGGTGAGAGACATTTCCTGCGGTGCAAAAGTACCAATACAAGTGCTAGACAGCACCTCGAGCGTCGATGTTGTCCTCGCAGCCACTGTTAGACAGTAGCTTTCTCTCTCTCTCTCTCTCTCTCTCTCTCTCCCTCCTCCTCCTCCACCTCCTGCTCCTGCTCCTACCTAGGTACGCGTACAACAGCCGCATACGTATGCGTCGTTTTATACACAAATGCGCGTACTCCCTCCCTCCTCTCCCTTTTCACTCCTAGAGATATACAATCTCGTCAGCAATGGAGAAATACGTAGAACGTACTCCCATTCGCGTGTGTACGCAGGCCCATGCACTGCGTGTACGTATGAATGGGTGCGTGTCGACAGGACGTACAAGCGTATGGATGTGTATTATTATATTACGTCGTCATCTTCGAGAAATATGCAGTTTGTGGAAAAATGCGCTGTCAGGGGGCAGTGCGATCGCGTTCGACAGCCATCTTGCGCAGAGACAGTTTCCGTCTCTCTCTCTCTCTTCTACTCGGCTCTCCGTGTATTCCTGTCTGCCATAATCTCGCCCTCCGTCCCTGGACTCCTCCCTAAACGCTCTTCCGTCCGCGTCTATTATTTCTCGTTTGCCTCCAACCATCCGCTCTCCACCCTCCTTCTCGAACGCGCCAGTCGTTCCTCTTGTCTACTCTGATTTCTGATTCTGCCTCCCTCTCCCACTCCCACTCCCACTCCCTCTCCCTCTCCCTCTCCATCTCCCTCTCCCACTCGCACTGGCACTCGCACTCCTCGTAGCCGCTCGAACCCCGCGGCTACCTCAGTCCCTCGGCGTCCCCCCCCCTCTACCCCCCATCCACCGTCATCGTCACGCTCTCCCACACTTAGCCATGCACACATGCAAGCGATCTTCCGTCGCTAGAAGCATATGCCGGAGCGCAAGCGCGCCCGCGACAATAATCCTTGCTTGCACTCTCTCTCTCTCTCTCTCTCTCGGATTCTTCAAAACATCGATTTTTTTTATATATATATATATATATATATTTTCTTTTTTTGTATTCGACGCTACGCCGGCATTCGAAATTCACGGGCCGCCACGAAGTACGTATACGTCGCGTCGTGTCTATGGGAAGAAGTTAACGAGGATTCGGCCTCCGGGGGCCTCTTGAAATATTTACTCTAAGCCCCGACACGCATACCGAGGAATAATACCGCTCCATACGTACGGGAGCATCAAGGGTAACCAGTTTCGTATAAATCATTTGGCATACGCGCGCCCGGCCACACGTATCGTCTGCGCGCCTATGCACCGAATTCGAATACATTTTTCAATAATCAGTGTCAATTGATGGCTCGGGCTCGCTCGGTGCTCGCCAGCGGAGGCTTATTTAGAAACGGCCCCGCTCGGCGGCTACTACTACTACTACTACTACTACTACTACTACTCATTTACAATCGCAATCCTTATATTCAACTTGTACATAATACGATATTCGAAAATATTTATTCGTAACGTACGCCTTATTGACGAGGAATTTTTTTTTTTTGCTATTTTATAATATATACGTATATATTTATTATATAACAGGGCTGTTATTATTAATGAATTGCGACCGTATAACACCGATAGCCGTAATTACTAATATTTTTATAAAAATCCGAGTAAATTTCTTTCTCGTTCTTTTCATCTTATCTAATGCCGTCGTTCGGTATCAATGCTTGATAAATACTAATTAAGAACCGTTCCTTATATAACGCGTCGTCCAGTCGCCGATAAAGTTTACAGCACAAAAATAACTCACTAAAATATTCAATATATTTCGCTGTACGTACGAATTAGCAATAAAAAATAAAAAAAAAAGAAGAAGAAGAAGAGAGAATGAAAGCGATAAAGTTTTCGTATCGCGAGGAGTATAATTTATATTGAAATATTTCGTAGAATTTTACGTACTTCTTTTTAACGTATCGCGTGCTTGTAATTAATTTAAAATCCAATCGCCAAGCTATAGCTTTATTTATATATATTTTTATTTTTTTTTTTTTATATATAATGTAATTTTATAACGGACGGAGCGTTATCGTTAGAATTACATTTGAAAACTGAAAACGTCGTTGGTTCACGTATTTACGTAGTGCGGTGAGAAGAGGTTGATCGGTAAGCATTAGGGAAAGTGCAGCAACGACATCAGCAGTAGCAGCGGCGGCGGCGGCATCGACGGCGGCAAAGGCAGCAACGGCAGCAGCAGCCCCCTTTCATTTGTAAATAGCCAAGTCGAAGTCTGATCGACAGTACAATCATTCTGCTTATCACCTTCACCTTTCCTTTATACGCTTTCTAAATGAGAAACGGATAGTCTCGTTGGGTTCGCGACCGTTATATTCAAACGCGAAATATTTCCTTCGATGGGCTTGCTTCTAAATTCCGCACAAATCGCATTTGCTAATCGAGTTGGGACTTGTCGTTAGGGTTGCGTGCCCCGTGGGGCGGCGACGGAGGGGCGGGGGGAGCGGAGGGATTAGAAGAGGTAAGTTTACGGTACGATGCGTAAGCCGCTAATACGATCGAGGGGAGGCCGCCAACTGCGGAAATGAATTTAAATGACTAAAGTGACAATTTCGTCACCGAGGCTGTATGCGTGTGGATGGATAGATAGAGACAGGAGAGAGGAGAGAGAGAGAGAGAGAGAGAGATATCTCCCTACGGCTACTAGTCTGTCTAACCAGTACGGCCCGCATGCTTCCCTTTACGCGTAATAATAGGCTGCTCGTGGTTTCGCTTTAGCGTGCAGCTTTGCACGTTGAGGGAGTGAGGCGCGGGTATCGAGTCGAAAGACGGGATAAAATTGTTGTAAACGTTGAAAGTCAAAGGCGCCGAAAAGTCCTATTATTGGGCTTGCGATGGGCTTGTAACGAACTCCTCTTTCTTATCATTGTGTAATTATAAAGCGTGCGCTTATCATTGTTTACGGAGTAGCCCGTTAAAGCGATAAGAGGAGGAGGAGGAGGAGGAGGATACGAGTATCGGGCCGCTGGCCCCCTATACGTACTCGTGAATACTGGCTAGTAGAGTACGTGAAAACGTCGGTTTCCATTCAAGGAGAGGAGGAGAAGAAAAAAAATAAATGACGACTCGTAGGAAGATCGAGGGATGGATAGGAAACGGGAAAGAGACTAGTTTTTCTCGAAGTGCTCGAGGAGGAGTAGTAAGTAGTCGGTCGTTGGTCGGTCGGTCGGTCGGTCGGTCGGGGTCGGGGTCGGTCGGGGTCGGTCGGGGTCGGTCGGGGTCGGTAGCTCATCGTCTAGAGAGGCTCGTCCTCGTCTCGCTAACGAGGATTCGCCGCTTTCCGCCGTGAATGTCGGCCCGGGTAGGCCGGGGGTACGGTATACGCGAGGTAGCGACTAACGGATGCGTGGTAATGGCACGAGGGGGATCGGAGGACGTCGGGAACTTCTCCCACAACCTACCTCAAGCACTATCGACTCGATACGCGGATACGCGGCGGCTCTGCGCAACCACCGCTCGCGTTGTCGTTAAGCTCCCCGGCAATGGCTACCGATGCGCCCCGTTGTAAAAGGGCGCCGCCGCAGACGCATTTTCGTCGAGCGCGAGAATGCGCCCCTACCACCCTACCACCACCGGATTTGTGTGTGCGTGCTGTGTGTGTGTGTGGGAGGGGGAGAGAGAAGGGTCTACTATCCACCCACCCCGGTACCTCGAACGCGTCCTCGCCGCGAGAGCACGGGCTCTCTCTCTCTCTCTCCCTCTCTCTCTCTCTCTCTCTCTCTCTCTCTCTCTCTACACACTACTTGGCACTGCTTGTCAAGACAAGCGCTTCTAACTGCCCCGGCTCCTCGGCTATTTAAGAACCTCACGAGCAACAAGTGACTTCATTTGCTGGACAAGACTCGTTTCTTCTTCTCCGGAGCTCCTCTCATCCTTCGATAAATAATCCGCAAGGCCGCGGTGTCGGCTTACCAGCCGCACGTTATTAAATCCTCCCTACCGCTCCGTAGCCGCTCCGTAGCCGCTCGTTGCCGCCTCCCCTTCTTGCCGCAAAGTCTACCTCCTCCTCCTCCTCCTCCTCCTCCTCCTCATATCAAAGTAGATATTTCCTTTGAGAGCCACTCTATTTATATTGATGAACTCCCGCGAGCCGATGAAGCTTGAAGATTACGATACTCCCCCTCCCCTCCCTGCCCTGCCCTGCCGCCGCCGCCGCCGCCACCGTCATTCTTTATTGCCGATTTCGCGTTCGCTTCGGCTCTAGATAAGAAGAATTAACGCTCGGCGCGTACCTCGGCACGCACGGGGACAATCGTGGTCGAATGCAGGGAGCGCGAGACGCCGGCTCGAGGCGCTGCTCGCTGGACGTCGTAATCACCACGCACTCGATACGCCGAAAGCCAAAGAGTGGGCGGTCGAGGGGAGCGCGAGACGAGGGAGCAGACGAGGGAGACCCTAGTACGCCTCGCGCTTTCAACGGATTTCCTGTTCTTTTTTCGGAACGGGGCCGCCTCGCCCCCCGCCCCATCTCCCGTCTATACACCCCCATCCCACCCCCGTCGACGCAACCCCGACCGCAACTTGATCGTTACTATTTTGAGAAAGGACGGCGCCGCCGCTCCTCACCGCTCCTCACCGCTCCTCAACGCTCCTCAACGCTCTCCAAAAGCTCTTTAAAAGTTATTGATTTCTGTAAAGTGACAATAAAACTGGCGGCTCGATGCTTACCTTCACCTAAGACGCATTTGAGCATCGACGGCCCGTACTATCGTAGCCTTACATGTTATAATAAACATTTCCATCGATCGATGCAAATCTGTCGTGTTGTTCAATCCCAACACTTTTATGCAATCAATTCAATGCACATTTTATAATAATATCCTTTGAATACGACAATGTCCCGATTATCGAATGAATCTCCCTTTTGTAACATAAATTTTCCTGCCCGTAAAGCATATCTATTCTTAATACATGAGAAACATGTAAATCCTAAAGTAAGTTGTCGATGGTGCCGTCATACGTATTCACGGTGCGACTGGTAATATTATTTTCAATTCACGTATTATCGGCTACATTGCCTACAGCAACCCACAAATGATGTATATTCATAAATTATTCTGGGAATAGGTCGAATGTGCAAGGGAATATTACACGCCCGTGCAGCCAAACGCATACACAAACAAATGCCGCTGCTTGCGTGCGCGTATTTGCGTGAGAAATAAAGAGAGCGAGAGAGAGAGAGAGAGAGAGAATTACTGATCAATAAATAGAAGGATTGATCGCGTAATCAAAGGATGGAATAAGCGACACGCATTTTCTACGCAATACTTCCGGCTATACAACCCCACTCCACCCCTTCTCCTTCAAAACAAAAAAAAAGGAGAAAAAAAGGGAAAGAAATACGTGGATAGATGATTCACGAGGCAACGTTATCGCTCGTATGTCTTTGAAAATTTCGTTTCGGGCACTTTTCTGTTCGCATTGGTAGCTATTGTTCCCTGTTTATAAATGACTTGAAGGATGATTGCAAATCCATATTATTAATTATAATAATCGTGAATTAAGCGGTCGTTTCGAAGTGCTAGAGCGGCATGTGCGAGTCATAATTCTCATGATTATTCTTTATGGCCAGAGTTATCGAGCAGTTAAATATACTTGTGCCAACTGTTATCGACTCTCAAAAAAAAAAAAAAAAAAAAAAAAAAAAATCCCAAAATAACCTTTAAGATAGCTGCGGCCTATCAGCAGAGCGGCTTCCCAGTTAGAATATATCTGTCTGTATATTCCCTATAGCATTACCTATCTTGCGGAAGATGAGGGTAAATAAATAAAATAAATAATAATAAATGTAAGGCGCCGGCCAAGGAGCCCTGCAGTACCGACCTGGGAGGGAGATGCGAGCCGATAGGCGCGTTAGCGAAGCTTTGGCTGACTATCCGCAGTCATCCTCGACTCATTCCGCTAACAGGCGTAATATTATTAGGGAGGACTCGCACACGCACACGCACACGCACACGCACATTGACGGTCGTTGGGGGAGCGGGGGAGCGGGGGTCAGTGAGACAGGCAGACAGGCTACGTTCGGGTGAAGAGACGGCCGGCTCGGGATGGGGGTGTAGCACAAGCAGCTCTAGTTCGTTCGGGAAGGGAAATTACCCGAGCGGCTTATGCGACGTGGGTGGCGAAGAGTGGAGCTACGCGCGCTTCGTCTCCGTCGTCGCTCGAACGCGTAGTCTAGGCTAAGCTAGTCCAGGGGGGTAACGCAACGCTGTGGAGAAGTCGTATCGACCGGAGGCAAGCATCGCCGACGTTAACGACACTATCACCGCTCCCAAATCATTACTATATTATATACTCGGGCCATTGTAAATCATAACGCCGTGGAGAAACTCACGAACGCGCCTCCCCCTCGCCCCCTACCCCTACCCTCCTACCCTCTCCCATCCCATCCCATCCCATGCCAACCTCCGCTGCTTCTCAAGAGGCAGCTCTCTACGACTATCGATAATAAAATGCAAGGATCGACCCTCGCCACCTGATTCCCTTACCCATCGCGGCTCCTTCTCGCCCATCGTCGAGCATAAATTTGAATGAAATAAAACGAAAACGCAGCCAGAAGGCGAATTTTGAGCTTATGGAGCGGGGCTCGATCGACGAGCAGGCCAATGTTCGATGCTACGACGCTGGTAATTACAGGAGAGGCGGGCGGGCGAGGGGGAGGGGGTCATTTAAAACATTCAAAAGAGCCGTCACGTAGGGGATGAAACGTTGTAAAATGAAAAGGAGAGAGGCGCGGAGAGGGGTGTATCGCGATTGCCGCGAGGGGGCGCGGTGGGGTTCGAAGGGAACGAGTAGGGAGAAAAGAGTAAAAAACGCGAAAAAAAAAAAGGCTAAAGATCGATAAGGAGTCCTTTGTCCCTGTGTCGTGGATTGCGCGCTCGGTGCGTCCGCGCGGAAAATGCGAACGAAGAGCCGACGAGAGGCGTAGGAAGGATGGAAGGATGGATGGAAGGAAGGAAGGAAGGAAGGAAGGACTGAAACTACGAAGAGACTCGCGCTCGTAACGCGTGCGTGCGTGCGTGTGTGTGTCGTCGTACACTCCCAGCCATTGGTCCGCCCGGCCTTGACGTCACTATCGCGGTGGTTACGCGCCGTGCGGATGACCCGGGCGAACGAGAGAAAGAGAGCCCGAGTGCGTTGCTGGCGAGACGGAGGGCAGAGGGCGGAGATCGGGGGGGGGGGGAGGCACGCGCGCGAGCGCGCGCGAGAGAGAGAGAGCCACCGAGTGCAGCGAACAATCCGCATCCATCCATCGCGTAGTCGACCCAAAATCCTGTCCCGCGTGTCCGTATCCCGGCCATTTTTCCTCCAATCTAAAGCAAATCTGGATCATCGTCGGGGAATTTCGTACTCCCCGTTCGGCGGGAGCCCCCCACCCCCGACCAAATTAAAAGCAACGCTCTTTATCTAGTTATAGGCGCGCTGCTGAGCTTTTATTATTGCACGGCTAGTCAATGTGTAATAATGCGCTCCCTCCTCGCATGACCGCGAACTCCCTTCCGGACGTATAACCTAATTACGTACGCTCGATGCATATTATCTTGTGTAACATCGAAACGTAATAGAAGTCAAATATAAATAACACGGCGAGCGAGCGGCTAAGCCGAGGAGACGCTCCCCGATCGGATTAAACGTTTGCTCCCATCATTTTACGAGCTTGTCCGAATCCCTCCGTATTTCGCGATCCTTCAACTGCCAACGGCTTTACGCTACTTCCGCTGCTTTATGCGCGTGTACCTCTTGCTTTAATAAATATCTCAGCTCGAGAGCTCGTCGAGAGCTTTTATGAAAATATAAAATTCCAGCTTTTTTTAACGATATCGCGCGGAGCGTAACTCGGCCGGCATTATTACCGGCACTTCACTCTTTACTCTTTTTAATTTAATTAAGGCCATACTTAGCCGTGTACTTTTTATAAGAAATGACGTCCCCCTCGACGTAATCGCGTTCTAAATTCTTCTTAATCGCTAATAAGCATGAGCTATACAACAAGTAAATACTTTCCGTCAAACGTTGTGCAACGCGAACGTTAATGAATTATTTTTTAGGTCAAATTTCAGGCGATTTAACTCGGTTTGATTAGTGGGGGTAGGGGGAGGGGGGAAGGAAACAATGGCTAGAATATTCTTGATTTAATTACCGTTCCTTGAAGACTTATCGCCTGAAAATAAAACTTGTAATCGAAACACAATTTTTAATAAAAATAGACTCGGTTTTATCATTGAGATATGATGTGTAATAATAATTCTTTCCTTTTTTTCTTACTTTTTTTTGTTTGTATTCTTTTTTTTTTTTTTTTTTTTTTTATTTTTCATTGCGAGGAAATGATAAACGATATTGAATCGCGTAACGAGGTAAATTGCGGGCAATGTCAAATAAATTTCCCAAATACTTAATCGCGGTATATTAATATATGGGTACCGAAGTGACCCACAAATTACGGAGGCTTACGCGAGAAGCATTAAAAGGGTCTATGTATATTTACCGCCTATATTTCATAGGCTCTTTGCATCAAATTAAGTTTAGCGATTAACGCGTGAGCATAAAGATATATATATACATATACATGTAGATGAAGCAAATATTTAGAAAAGAATTTTTACGTATTTTTTATTACAATATTGAGTGGATGCCATTCTCAATAAAACTCTTAAAGGTCTTTTCAAATTTATAATAATATATTATTTGCAATAGCTGTCTCGGAGCTATTGACACATCGAATATGCATTATATATCTTTTAATTCCATTATGCGTATTTATAGCTCGTGTATAGATAGTAAAATTTGTGAGCGATTAAACAAAACAAAAAACAAAAGACACAACAACAAAAAAAAAAAAACTCTCATTCTTAACGTCCGAGTATAAAATTTGAAGGTTCAGACCTTTTTTTATTTTTAGCTCGCTATGAGCGAACCGTGTAGTTATTATCGTTTTATAGTAATATATTACCTCTGCTTTTCGAGACAATCTCTAGAGGTCGAGCGCGATTCTTTAACACCGTCCGTGAGAGAATGCTCGGCTCATTTAACTAGAAACTCAAGTATTTTACAATTTTACATTGAATAAAATCAATAACAAACCGACCTCCGAACTAACGCTTATTGGCTTTATAAATTTCATACCGTTCTTAATCGACTAATTATTCTCGACAAAGTCGAGAAAAAGAAAAAATTAATAAATAAATAAATAAAAATTAATGATCAAATTAGTCCTCTTCTTTGTTTCTATACGTTTTAATTGTTTTACGCGAGTAAAATTAGACTTAATGGAAGCAATTCAGTCCTCCATTTTATTGTTTTCTTCTTGGCTTGAGCTTTTCGTGTATAAATTTTGTTTAGCTTCCTACACTTTACTGCGCATCGTACATGACTTATTAATTTTAACGAACCATTGTATAAAATTTCAAATGGCCGACAAAGCTATTTTTATTTCAATATCACTTCCATCAGCGCTTAAACGTCATTATTATCTTTAAAAGTAATTATCTATTCTAAATTATCTAGGATCGAGAAAAGCTCAAATATCCATGTATCCGTCTAAAGTAATATTCTTACACTAAGCCAGCCAAACTCAATTATCGGTACATTAAAAATGAACGTGAGTCTATTAAAAAAATTTGTTTAAAATGCTTTATTGCAAAAGCAATTATCATTATATGTTTTTTTTTTTTAATTTTCTATCATTATAGTAAATATTACGGTCTATTACGGTGTTTCTATTAATGTTTAAAAAAATAATAATAATAATAATAATAAGGATGGTAATTATTTGTTCCTTCGTAATTATTTATTTTATAATTATAATTTTGCATATCACGTCTATCATAAAAATACCGGAAGAGACGCTATTAAAGCAATTAAAAAAAAAAAAAACATTCGGAACATTTTACAATGGATATCGTATTTTGTAGTAATAATATTTATAAGAATGCCAGTGTAAATTTAAGTAAATTTTCCTTTCGTAATTATTTCTTCCGGAAAGACCTTGGGCTTTATTATAGGTTTTAAAGCTTTTTTATTTTACTTATTATTATTATTATTATTGTTATTATTATTCTTAATCTCATTAAGCATGCGGGAAAATTGATTTAGATATTTTAAATTTTTAATGGCTGCGCAGTCGTAAACGGTTCGATTATATCTCAGGAAACTTTAATTAATACATGATTTATATGGCACGTAGACAAATAGACGTAAATTTTAAGAATCGTATTTGCATAATTTAATAAGGTTACAACATTGTCGGTAAAGTAACGAGGAAGAAGATCGAGGTGGTTAATTTCCCTAATGTTTCGTCTAAGCTTCGGCTTTCAGTCTGCATAATGGCAAAACTGCTTACGCGATTGTTTCATTAAACTTATTGCACGTGCTGCGACGCGCCATCGCCGAGCCCATACGGAATAAGATTTTTTTTCGTATTATCTAGCATTTAAAGGCCGTTTCCTTACATTTCACATTTCATTTTACGTCCCACATTTTTGCAATGATAAAGAAATTAAGAATTCAAATGTATTCATATTAAATTTAAAAGCATCAGCCGTTCGCTGATAATGGGCTGCTGCATTACGTATCGGCTTGAACGCCGAGCAATCTAAACCACAAAATAAAGAAATAACTTTTAAAAAGCAAAAAAAAAAAAAAATAGTAGTTATAAAAAGGAAGCGATACAAGTTTTTTTTTTTTTTTTTCGTTTTTTTTTCTTTTATGCATATATAGGAATCATCGAATGGGTGGAACTGTTTTAAAAATACAACCTACTCTGTTCGGTCAATGTTGTCGGGGGGTTTTTTTGTTTTTTTTTTTTTTTTAAATATGAATAAGTAATCATCTGTACAGGTCGCTCCTCGGTCTTTTATCCTTGAGTTTGGTATTTTCTAAGAGGCGGAGAATCGATACCGGACAGAGATATAATGTGGCTCGAAAGCTCTAAGCCTTCTGAATCCTGAGTTCCATAAAATTCATGCCGACTCGTAACCAATCAGCATCGCGGAGACAATGAAGCGCATAAAAAAAGCATACGACTCGCTCGAGTCCCGGGCACCGTGCATGCACACACTATACCATCTATATCTGCGAGCTGGATACTGTGTGCGCGTGTGCACGCGCGTGTGGGAGGGAGGGAGGGTGGCGGTTGGAGGAAAGAACGATGTAGAGAAGAATAAGAAAACGCGCGAGGGACGAGGTAAAAAGAGAAAGAACGAGGAGAAGTCGAAAAAAAGAATTAATCGAACGGGGAACGGCTCTCTTGGTTATAACGTTGCTGTTGCTCTCCTGCTGTCCCTGCCCCTGCGCCCTGCCGTCGCTGCCGCTGCCGCTGCCGCTGCTGCCGCTATATGAAAAGGAAGAAGGAGACCGAGTGAGCGCTAGAGGATGAATCGTTATTTATACGTTTTCTTCGAGGCTCGGCGCACAAATATATGTGCGCGCGCTTGTCCAGAAATTGCAAAGGCGCAAACTAGTTTGGAGGGCTCGAAAGTGCAGCAGGGCCGACCCTGCCCTTCCCTACCCTTCCCTGCCCTTCGCCAAACTGGTCTACTGAAAAAGCGCCGGGAGAATTTCGTTGAAATTTTGATATCTCTCAAGTTCTCGGTTCGCTCATGTCTCCTCTCCCCCCCCCTCACCGGTCCCTTATTCTTACAAACGATTCACAGCCAACTTTTAATTGCTATTATTGTAGTTGTTGTTGTTGTTGTTGTCGATGTTGTTGTCGAAGTTGTTGTTGTTGCTGCTGCTTTTTGCTGATGTTGCTGCTGCTGCTGCTGCTGCTGCTGCTGTTGCTGTTGCCGCTGGCTGACAACGCCCACCGATGATGGACTGACCAGAGTATTATAAAACATTGTTGAGAAATGCCGTGCGGCATGAGATAGGATAGTCGATCCGAGCCGCTCTGTTACATGCACGTGTTACATTGTACGACTGTTCTATGTACGCACGATCGGTAAATAAAAATTAAAAAGGCTCGAGTTGAGCATAAGTAATCGGAAACTCAGAGCGATATTCCCCATATTATGACGCTGATAGTTAAGTCGTAATCTCTTACACTACGACGAGCCTCGCCAATACCGTCCTTTCCTGCGGTTATTTATTCATTTGTTTGTTTGTGTGCGGGGAGGATGGGGTGCGGGGGGGCGGCGGGAGTCGGTTCGACAGCGCGATCGAATAACGAACGCGAATTACCGGCGAAACGCCGAGATTTCGAAACGTGTTTGAAGTAGTACGCGCCGCCATTGTTAGACGCGGATGATGCGACTGCAGCCCCAAAGCCATAATAATCGCTAACATCACGAATGGGTTATTGTATCTCTCTCTCTCTCTCTCTCTCTCTCTCTCTCTCTCTTCTCTCTGTTCGTTTGCGATCGCGTGCCGGAAAGAAATCGGAGTCGGCTCGTGCAATCTCACGGGCAACGAGCTGAAACGAAGACTTACTGAAATCCCCGATATTTTTCGGAATTTAAAAATTATTATACCTCTAATGGCTCGTGCATTAGAAAACCATTTAGCTGTAGATCCTTGATCCGCACTCGGTGTAATGCCCAAATAACACACACAGTAACAGTATCGTGCAGATTCGCGATACAAATGAGGCGTTATCGCATAAGCCAAGTTAAACTTATTAAATGGCTTATTAAATTATGGAAATTTGCATGTAGAGAATCCGTTAATACTTCATTTAGTCACGCTGGGCGAGCGATTTCAACCGTTTATTACACATGTTAATTCAAATATATTTGACCTCGGTGTTTAACAACAAAAAGACCAAAAAAAAAAAAAAAAAAAAAATACATCCGAATGTCAACATTCGGCAACAATGACGATTCGACAATAGAGATTATATTCTTCAAGATATTTGAAAAGCATCGATTACGAATGCGTTTCATGAATTTTATTACTCCGACGTCTGAGAGCATTTAACAGGATTATTTATTATGCGAGCGAAATGAAACTTTTAATGGCTGTTATTATGATACATTGAATAATTAATGAAGTTGCCTAATTTAATATTTCGCGACGAAAGATATTTATTGTCATCGTAAAATATTCATTTGTTGTGTTTGTATATGTGGTCCCTCCCTCCCAATCAGTCAAGCTGTATGGTACTAATACAAATTTGTTGCTATATTAAAACAAAAAAAAAAAAAGAAAAAAGAAAAGAAAAAAAAAGGCGTAAATACGTGTAAAGGAGCTTTCGTAAATCCAATATAATTCAATAGCGCGTTTGTTTTTTTTAAATATTTTTTTATCCGCTATTGAAAAATACAACGGAACGTATTGCGGAACTAGTGAGTGATTCTATGTATCGTATTTGATAATACACGTCATTTTATATTCGATTATATTGCCAAGGCAAATCATAATATAAAAATAACATTTCCTGTATATTTAATCAAGTGAAAAATATCGTTGTAATTTATGTCACGGGTGACTTTTGTTCGAAATTAATTTTCGATTAGAATTTAGCCAATTTTCGATCGATACGTTATTATTATATTTAAGCTCGGCTCCTATGTGCAGCGACTTCATATGGAACGTAGCACTCGCAGCAGCAGAAGTAAAATGTTAATATAGCTTTATGCATTATCATAACGTGCACATATAGATAGCTTATTGGCTTACTACTGCTGATAGATCGCTCGCTATGCTCATTAATAATTATAATTATTATCCTCGGTTTGGAAACAATGGAAGCAACGGCACGCGATTAAAACCGACGTATGGACAAATATATTTATAAAATAAAAATTTAAAGGACAAATAACGTTTTATGGTAAAAGCATGGCGTGATCGATCATTCCACGAGATATTCTTAATTATGTAATAAATATAATCCTCATACAATGAGTTTTCTTTTACGATAGGATTTATTCGTTATAAGGAAGATAAAAAAAAAAATGTGCGTATGACTTTCTAGTTTAGATAATGAAGACTTGCACTTTATCGTTCATAGGATTAAATGTCGTTCTACGTGTCTTGTTGAATAAAAAAAAAATAAAAAAATAAAAAAGATTCATCTCGTTACGTATTAGATGATAAATTCGTAAAGGAGCGCGAGGAAGCGTGTAGCGATAATTAATTCATTGATACTTCAAATACGAAGGGCATTCGTTCTCATGCCTCAAAAAATAAAGTATATTCGTGCATTAATACGGTATCGGCGCTCTAACAAGTGCGGGGAAAATAATTACGAAATTTCGACGGTAATTGTAATTGATTGCGCCTCGATAGGCTACGACTACTGTCCAGTTGGCGATAAAAACGAAAAAACGTATAAAGAAAAGAAAAAGATATAACGACTATGTGACGTTGAACGTGTGTGGATGTTCTCTGGCATTTATCATTCGGTAACTGACATATCTGCGCTCGCTCTGACGATAAAATTAACTTCATTTATTGCTTCATGCGGCATTTCTTGGTCAATCGAACGAAATTGTTTGAATTGACAATCAAGCAGCCACTTAATTTACATTGGATACAGTGCTATCAACTATCGCTGTGCATTCTCATTCGTAAGATACTGAACTCTGCGCCATGAGCCGCCGATCTATTGCATCAATAGACGATTAAATCAATCACTGGGGACTTACTTCATTGTAATGCAAGTTTCCTCTGCCCGCGGGCCTCTTACTAATACATTTCTAATAACACGAGGAATCCCATATCCGTTATTATACTTCTTCCTTCTCGCCTCTATGCTGCCGTTGATGCCGGTAACTTTCCTTACTTTTACTAAAGGTATTTGCCCTTTGTAGGACTTAACGTCTTTGCAAATACCATAATATTCGACTCGTGTCAGCGGTAGCAGCAGCAACAGCAACAGCAGCAGCAACAGCAGTAGCAGCAGCTTACAATGGAACCATAGTTATGTGATCCAACCATAAAGCGTTTCGTGACCAAGATTTACTACTTTGAATCGCAATTATCAAGGCTCGCATGCTTTTACCTCTCATTATCCTCGCTTACTAGATCACTATACTTGATTTGCCTGGTATGAAACGATTCCTCGCGTTAAGACCGATCTCTAGTTCTTGTTGTTCTGGGCAAAACGAAAACTCGACTTGGCGTCCCACTTACTTTAAAGGCACTTTCTGTTCACTTTGCATCCTCAAGCGAGCAGATCTAATGATCCCCGTATGCTTTGTATTCCATGGTCGCTCCTATGATTATTTTTAACAACTTTCTCTCAGTTTATTGCTAATGTTTTGTTTTTTGTTTCCCCTCCCCCCCCTGTATTACCCAGTAAGTATTACATATCGAAGAGACAACGTGTACGTGGACCACTTGGCTACTTTTTTTTTAATTTTTATATTGCTGATTAATTACGCGCACGATCAGAAATTTAATAAAAACTTTGTCTAATCGTCCCTCGATTGTTTATCGTAATGTTAAATAAATGTTAAAGGCTTATTTGCGCTGCCCTTGTGTAATGCCATCTCACGATATCTATGCATTTTAATTATCGTTCGCCAATAGTGTATTATCGTACAAAAATATCATTAGTTACGATAACATTTGCCTTGTTACTTAATATATTAAATTACGAGTATTTTAATTACGTGTAAATAATAAGCGGCTTATACAATTAATGGGTCGATGAGGGAATCGTCGTTACTCGCGTCAATCAATATCAATACAACGTAGCCTAGATGAAAGCTATTTGAGTAAAGCAAACAGTTGCTCGCTCGGTTAAATACTGCTTAAAAATTAAGAAGTAGTAGTAGTAGTAGTAGTACTAGCAGCAGTAGTAGTAAAAAAAAAAAAAAAAAAACAACTAAAAGTATGAAAATGCTATGAAATTAATTAATTTATCGACCCGTCCAAGCGAGTTATCGCTGGCCTCTTCAAACAGGGGCATCTAATTTCCCCGGTACACGTAAACGAGAGAAAGACGAAATTTAAATAAATAAAAAAAAACAAGAACAACAACAACAACAACAACGAGATTAAAGCGAAAACTAAATGAACAAGGAGAAGAGGGGTCGGGGTGGGGTGGGGGGAGCATACGCCATACGTTGGTACGGGAGACTTTTGGCACAGAGTGAACGGAACGTAAGCACAAAAGTGAGAGGACTGACCCGGTGAGAGCGTATCCGTCCTCGGCTAATCACGAAGCGACATTAGTACAGCAGGGTACGCGCGAGGATCGCAGTCTCCGCCGAGGAAAATGCCAATGGCCTGTCGAAATGAGATCACACGCGCCCGTAACTTATTCATAAAGGAATGCGAACGGGAATAATAGGTTATGTCGTCTGCTGGGAGAAGCCCCATTGCATTGTGATATATGTTGGTGCGACTGTTGCTTACGACCTCGCGACCGTTACGAGACTTTATCCGAAAATGCTTGGCTCTCACCTCGCCGCCCCAGTCGTTTAAATCGAGTCACGCTCTTGGGTAAAAAAAGGCTCCTCCGTAAGTCGCGCGGGAGAAATTTCGTTGTAGAGAAAGTCGCGGCCGGACGGGATCGACTGATGAAGCTGCATGGGGGGTTATTGGGGCGGGGCGGGGCGGGGCGGCCGGGGTTTATTAGTAGTAAAAGTAGCAAAAGTAGCAAAAGTAGTAAAAGTAGTAAGGGTACACCCGTGGTACACTAATAAAACGCCTTGCATTATATACATTATTGTTGAGTAGGTGTACCGGCGAGCGAGCGTGTATGCGTGCAGTATCGTAAGATGCGTCTCGTAGAGAATCGAGCGGTGCAATTTTCGTGTCGCGTGCCCTGGCTGCATTCTAACCTTGGACTTAATGGCGCTCTTGTGCACACTCGAGTCGCGCCCTATACAGTTCTTCTGCGGACTCTTCCCTGTCTGCTGGCAGCTCTTGTACATTCCCCACTCGCTCATCCAGGCTAACGCGCGCGCGACCGAGCGAGCGAGCGAGCGAGCGACCGACCGAGCGTCCATCCTCCTCCTACCTCCACCTCCTCCTCCTCCACCTCATCCTCCTCCACCTCATCCTCATCCTACCGCCCCGACGACGCGAGACAACTTTCCTTCGGAGCCTTCAAGCACCGCTGCGATCTAGTATGCAATCGGCTTTCAGGCAGCATTCCACCACTTTATTACACCGACTTGTGTATTCCGTGCACGGGCATAGGTTTTCAGCGCCGCTTTTGCCTCCCGACGATGCATGCATTCTCCTCTCCAACCTTTACCGGCATCGCACTCAATTATTGACTCGCAAATACATTATTCTCCAGAGTACGAACCCATAATTCGTTAATACAAACGAGCCCGAAGACTCTGGCCGTTGCTATGGATTTGCATTCTTCTTCTACCGATTCTGTAAAATTTAACTTTATTATTTAGCGAAATAGTGTAGCCGCGTTTTGAGTCGACTCCCTCCGCCCTCCCTCCCAACGCTCTCTCTCTCTCTCTCTCTCGCTGTGCCTCTGCCTCTGTCGTCTCGCTGCCTGTCTGTAAATATCGCTTCTCGATTTAACAATTTACGTTATCAAATCATTCAATTTGAATAAAAGTCTGACTCGATTGTACATAAACAAATGAATAGAAATCCGCAGTGCCGATCGTTAAAAGCTTTATGCAATATTAATATTGCCGATTTAGATTAAGAAGGCTTTGAAAAAAAAAAAAAAAAAAAAAAAAAAAAATCCCTTATCATCTTTGTAATTTTATATTTTATACGTCGAAAACTATATTGGCTAACCGAAAAATTATCAATCGTGAATGCTGAAAAATGTTGTAACGCGCAGTTTTCATAATACAGTCGGCGATAAAGTAAAAACTATATCTAATAAATGACTGTGTACCAACTAATTTTATCTCACTAACTGCGAGTCGTCTTAATAAATATGTATTTAACATTAATTAATTATTCAAAACGACACTGCCGTTATCTATATTTTTATACGATATTTACATTGATAAGTCGGCTCTACTGTAGATATATACATATACATATATATATATATGTATATATGTATATATATGCTGCTCTGATAATGGAATAAATCTTTTAATTTAAAAACCGATGCTCTTAACTTCGTATACAAATTTAATTTATTTCGACAGATAATGCACGCGCGTATAGAATACCGACGAGCGGAACTGCTCGTTTTCTTATTGTACGCGTATCTGTACACAGCGTCGCGCTTCTTACGTTTCATGTACGTACGTGTAGCTATCGATACGCGAGGGCCGATCGCTCGGAAGATAATAAAAATAAACGAAAATTTAATGCTTAAGAGAGGAAGAAGCGTTTGTGACCTTTGAAATAAGAATTAATGAAAACTCCGGCAGACGTAGTGAGAATGAGGGATGCGCCCCTCCACCTGCCCCCCTCTCTCTCTCTCTCTCTATCTCTCGATGTCGAATTGGCCCACTGAAATATTAATTCGCTGAGCGGTGTTGTTAATCGACAATGCCTACCTACGACTCTTTGGATACATTTGCCTCTCACTTCTCTCTCCGAGCCTTTCCCTTTTTTTTCCGATCACCAGCACCACCGAGCAGCACCACCGAGCAGCAGCAGCAGCAGCAGCAGCCCTCACTTGGCAATAATTCTTCTCATCATTAGTCCCGGGGCGGGGGGCGGGGGGTGAGGGTGAGGGTGAGTAGTGGCAAGAAAACGTGTTCGATTGCCAAGAGGCCGCCCCTCGAGAGACTCGAACCGCGGATTCGCATTACAAAAATACCCGATCGCAAATAAAAGAGTTCCAATTATTTTCGAATTTATCGAGAATCCGTACGGTGGGACGGGACGGGACGGGACGTAACGTAAATACATTATTACCTTAGGAACCAAGAGCGGAGGCGACTCGTTGCGGCTCCTATATTTCATATATATATATACATATATATTTTAGAAAGAAACACGATTAGATTGTAAAAGAATGTCGGTCGGTCGGTCGGTCGGTCGGTCGGGGTTATTGGGTCGATTTTCCAAAATCTTGGCGCATAATGTAACGACGATTACATTAAGGACAAGTTAATTCGAGAAGTAGACTCGGTGATAAACGATGCACGACGTGCCCGACTCATCGACCTTACGCAGCCAACAATATATGACGCAGCCCAGTGAGAGTGAGAGAGTGAGAGATTGGGGAGGAGAGGAGGAGGAGGATGAGGAGGAGAAACGTATCCATCGTGGCGATTAAGCGGTCGAGGGCGGGAGATTCCTTGTCATTAAGAATAGGAACGCGACGAATGGAACGAATGATCCCTGCGAAAGAAAGGAAGTAAAGAGTAATGGGTAAAGAGCGAGCCGGGGTCGTTAATTCCCATTGGAAATGATACGGCGACCGGGAATCTGGCACTATATTGGCCAGTCGTTGCCCTCGCGCGTTAGTCCTACAGGGCCGGAGAAGGTCCAGCGAGGAAAGGAAGGGCCGGTCGGCGGGAGCATATACCGGTTATCGACAGACCGAGCCATATTTCACTTTGCTGACACTCGCCGCGTTGCTGCTGATGCTGCTGCTGCTGCTGCTGCTGCTGCGCCGTTGCTGCTGCTGCCGTTGCCGATGCCGATGCCGATGCCGATGCCGATCCCGATTCTCTCGCCTCCTCCGTCCACCGGCTCTCGGGCTTTTCAAGGCTACAGCCGACTTCGCCGTTCCCGAGCCCATCCTCTCTCTCTCTCTCTCTCTCTCCTTCTACCCTTCGTGTAATAACTTTTTAAATGCCTGCGAACGAGTCGAACGACCCGCCCCTCGTTTCATCCGTGCCACTCGCTGGCAACGATCTTACGATAAATGCAGCGTTTAGCCGATGCGGCGACCCTGCAAAGTCAATTAATTGCAATTTGACGGAGCCCGATCCACACATAACGTGGACGTGTCGAGGACATCCCCGCGGCAATCCTTCACACGAGAGGCCCTCCATACCGACAGCACCTCCATCCATCTATCTATCTATCGTATCAGCTATCCAGCTATCCAGCTATCCACCTATCCAGCTATCCTAGATTAACCGATGATTATTGTAATTACGGGCGCCATGGATACGTACGACTGGTATTTCCTAATGGTTAGCCAGGCGCGATCGAGGTGGGATTGCCAGCGATCGAGTCGTAAAAGCGCGCCCGATGTATTATTATTCGCATAAATTATCTCGAAGGGGAGTAAAAGTGAAAAACGCGATCCAATCACTCATCCAAGTGGGAGTGCTGTTGAATGAAAGGACGCGTTTGTTTTTTGTTCTTCACCGACTTAACTACCGACTACTCGGCTCTCCGCGGTGAAATGAATACGGCGATTGGTGGAGCGCGGGTTGAGGGGCGGGCAGGGGGGGGAGTATTAATATCTCGCGCGACCCTCCCTAGACGTTGAATAGAAAATTAATGCTCCTTCGCATATTTGCGAAAGGCACGATGCGTGACTGAGTGCGCGGCTCGGCTCGGCTCCCTCCTCCCTCCTCCATCCCCCCTTCCCCCTTCCACCCTATCGAAGTCGCCACATTCGTGCAGCCCGTGCGTACGATACGCTCACCGCTCGAATCGTCGTTGCGCTTTGATCGGCGACGTTTCCTTGGAAGAGAAAAGCCCGGGGCTGCATTTAAATTTAAAATGCGCGCGCACGAGCGGCATGAAAATAGCAGCGCGCGTTACGGAAAGTGTGTTGTAATTGGGACCCGGGGGAGCCGAGACTATTATATACACGTACTCCTCGACGATGAGGTACGTGAAGGGTGGAATCTCATCTCGGCGGGGACGGCGTCAGCGGATAAGGACAGAAAAGCCTCAGCTTGCCGTCTTTTCGTTTATTTATCGCCAGGGTCTCTCCTCCGGACGCGATCGCCAAGAAAATTCGCGGAGCGAATGCAATCGATGCGAAGGGTCGAGGTACGCCAAGTAGGTCGGCGGCGGCGGCGGCGGCGGCGGCGGCTCGCTCTAAGTGCCATTGCTGCCAACGTGGCGGGTGGCGCCAGCTACGCGCGATGGACACGCGCTACGCTCGCGGACGATGGTCCGTCTCTCCCCCCTCCTCCCGCGTTTTGCCGTTCCTAGAGCCGGACCCGGGTTCGGAGATTCCTCTTCTCCCGTATCATCCCCTCCCCCCCTCGCCGCTCCCACGGAGCACCGAACCCCCCACCGAGCCCCTCTCTTACGAAGCCAGAGCGCGTTCTACCATCCTACTCGGCTGACCGTTGTGGCTGCGGACGGTGGTCATCAGCCGCCTTGCCTTCCTCGGGCTGCCATTGGCTGGAGACCCGCGGCCGTTCGAATCTCCGGGCCCCCCTCGTAGCGAGAGCGGGCTTGGCCTGGCCGCGTACCGTGAGCCGGCAGGAATTCACTTTTCGAGCGGCCAATTAAAAGTTAAATGCCTTAGACGGAAGCCGGAAGCTCGGCTACGGTCGCAAGGCGCCCCCGCGGCACGTCAAAGAAGGCCGGGAACGTAGAAGGGATGGCGACGGGGGGATGGGGGAGGGGGAGTCACGAATTAGTCGCGTTATCGGTCTCTAACGCGCTCGGCTAGGAGGGGCCTGTGCAGTCAGCCCGCTCTACCGGAGTCGTTTAATTCCTACGGTTCCGCAATAGTGGCGGCGCACCAGCACCAGCTCGAGTACCAGCACCAACACCAGCAGCAGCAGCAGCATTGCTATGGCGTTGCCGCGAGCGAGCGAGCGAGCGAGCGCTTTCGCAATTTCAATGGCCATCGTAGCGAACGAGCGCACTTTTCCTCATCAGTCCAATGAAAATCCCTTGCACCGCTCACGCTTCTCGTTCTCTCCTCTCGTTTCTCATCGTACTGACCCCGAAGAGACTTCTTGACGGCACTTAACATAACGACGAGATTCATGCTCGCTCCGTGGTGATGCTTGTTCGTAATAATGCCGCTGCACCTAGCTTTGTCTCATTATTTTCCGTCTTTGGTTCAGCGATGCCATGTGGCCAAGGCATTCCCCGACCCGATCGTTATCAATTTATTCTCGCTTTTAAAGATTCGTATTTGCGAAACATCGTTACGGGCAGTTACGATACCCTGGTAAACACTTGGTTTGTTTATACATAAGAGGGGCGAGACGGTCTCCTCTTGGCTTCGGAAAGTTGATTCTTCATAAATTGAACGAAAAGTCTGCCATTTATTTTTATTACGTACGTCGGGATCGTCGTTCGATAATGTCGAGGGTTAATTTAAATAAACGGCAGCCAATAATCGGGGAAATACTTGTGATTTTAATTCGTGGAGCAATCGTAGCGCTTCGTCGCAAGTGCTTTTTTCCATATATTTAACGAGGCTGCTGCCGTTGATAACGCTGCTGCTGCTGCTGCTGCTGCTGCTGCTGCTGCTATTGCTACTCACGACGCCCTTGACGGACCATCGGACGGACGGGATTGCACAGGACTCGCATATGTTTAGCGTATAGACAAATTAAGAATTTCCGATGGAAATGAGCGTGAGCAGCGTGAGTCGGGCCAAAAATGTCCGGACAATGACCCCCCCCCCCACGGGATAGAACGAAGAAAAAAGTACGCGCGCAATTGCGATTGCAAGAGCTGGTGAACGGGACGGACGAGCGACGAGGGTTAGAGAGAGAGAGAGAGGATTAACGACAGGAGCGTTAGCAGCGTTAGCCGCGGCGGTGACGGTGGCGGTGACGGTGGCGGTAGCTTTGTAGCTCGGCTGAGACCGCTGAGGCAGCGCTGAGAGCCTTGAGTTAGCGCGCGATACGACTATCCGCGAAATTATCACCGGCGGCGAGTCACTTGTTCGCGCGTGCGGGAGAGACGGTCTTCGAAAAATTTTTTCCGCGAGTTGAACGACCTCTCTCCGCTCGCTCGCTCGCTCGCTCGCTCGAGGCATTATTAAGCCCAACGTCGCGGCGCGCTCCTCGCGTCACAATATCCGGGGCTCCGCTCTATCCTTCCCGCCCCGGGCCCCGTGAGCGCGACTCGCCTTTCTCCGCTGCTCTAGAGAGTAGTCCGTCAGTCCGTCCGTGCCCCGCCCCCCCCCCCCTTCCCACCACGGCTCCTCTTATTTAATGGCTACGAGGCTTTCCTTTAAGCGAGAGCTCGCTCGATTCGCGCTCAGCTCCCGATACGGGGAGTCGCGATATCGCTCACGCGACCGAGCCGCCTCGACCACCGCACGACCACCGGCACCGCTACCGCTACCGCCACCGCTGCGGACTCGATTCGGTCGGGAGACCGACCCACCCTGGCCTTTCAACGGCGATCCGGCGACAATCGCGCGGGCGCCCGCGCGATCCTCATGAATGACGACGACGCTGTCATCCGGGCGGGCCGTGGCCCCGCCGCGATAACTGTGTCGTTTAAAAATAAAGCCGACCGATCGGATTTTGTGTCGTAACGCGTAACGGAGACATTTAACGCGCACTCCTGAGACGACGAGACGGAGTCGTGGCAGGGGGGCTGGGGTGCTGGATGGGGGGAGAGAAGACGCTCGGCGGCCAGTCGATGGTGAAAAAGGTCTCGTGCCGACGGCGGCGGCGGCGGCGGCGGCGGCTTACGTAAGCGATAGGTATAGCTGGATGTAGCTACGGAGCGCCTCGGTAGCGGGGAAATCCATTTCTCATGAGCCGACGAAAATTCTGGATGTCCGCGGGGCGGGGAGGGGGCATATAAACCGGCGTGCGAAGCGGTCGCGCTACGTCGGACCGACAATCGCCAAAAATCGCCAAGCGCTTACAGCCCTAATCGCTGTACCTGCTTCTCTAGCAGCAAGGTCTCTCGAAATGCCTAAAATGTCGGGCATCTCGGATGCTTAACCCCAATAACCATTACCGAGATTATTCCTCTAACCAAGATACGGATTATTGGATTATCAATGCAATGGGTGATTATCGGGATATCGAACTCACTGAGCCAACGACAAATGTAGTATTCGTTCTTTTCTAATAATCAAGCAGCGCGGAAGCTCCGGGTGAATTTCAACTGGGGTGGGGGTGGGGGGGTATAATGGTAGAGTCGCGAATTAATTGATCGGCAAGCCGACTGATTTTATAATGAGTGAAAGAGAGAAAGAGAGGGCGGGCCGGCAGCAGCCCCACCTTCGTACACGGCGACCTATTAATAAAAAAAAAGAAAAAGAAAAAGAAAAAAGCACAGCTGGACTACTGTCGTACTGCGCCTCATGTGCGTACGCTCGAAAGAGTAAAAAAAAATGATTTCTTAGACTTGCGAGCATAGCGCAGAGATCTGAATCGCTTTCACTATCGCACCCTAAACATCCCAGTTATAGGAACGTTCGTCATGTGGCGACTGCCGAAAGACGAGCAAACAGGTGAAAATGACGAATAATCAGGGAAGAAGGGAAAAGAAAAACTTATGAGAGAGAGAGAGAGAGAGAGAGAGAGAGATGCACGAACGAACAGGAACTCGTAATTGAACATGCGACTCGTCTTCTGATTGCAGTGTCCAAGGACGCAGCGGCCTCAAATAGTGAAGTTGGGCGAGGATTACGGAACGGCGGCGAGACAGGCGCAGGCAGTCCAGGTCTGATCGGCTTCCGTAAACGTCCAGCCGAGCAACAACGAGCCTGTCGAATCATCCCGCGCGGAGAACGCGCACGACCTCCAAGACGTCGACCCCCTCGGTCATCAAAGTCTCCGGGGTCCGGGCCGGATCCGGGTCGGCTGATAGCTCTTCCCCGGGGCCCGATCATGAGCCGTCTGGGGCGCGCGACGAGCAGTGCCCCCGGCCTAGCCCGAGCCCCAGCCTCAGCCCGAGCTCGACCAATCCAAGCCCCGAGCGCCCGGCCTCCCTCGAGCTCCTGCTACAGCACAAGCGCGAGCCACCCGACGACATCTCGGGCCTGGTGTTCTCACAGGAGCTGGCGACCCTGAGGCCCCTCGGCCCAGGCCAAAACACCAGCGCAAAGTCCCCGGGATCCGGCGGTCAGGGTCTGGCCCAGCTTTCGCCGGTGCCCCTCACCTGCGCCCATCAGCTGCACCGCGCGGCCCCGGGCCCACGCGAGCTCCAGAAGCTCATACCGGTACAGAGCGTCACCAATATCTATCCACTTTCGGCCGGCTGTGTACAGCAGCAACAGCAGCAACAGCAGCAACAGCAGCAGCATCAGGCCAAGATGCAGGTGCTCGCGGAAGCTGCGAGCCGTGAGGCCGAGCTCCAGTCGCGACCTAACAAGAACCAGCAATTGACACGGCGGCTGACCAATCCAGTGTCCAAAGTCCATACGCTGAACAAGGCCCAGATCGCCGGGGTTAACCAACTCTCGGGGAAGCAGTCATTCGTCAATCAGAAGGTCCTCGCTCAACAGCAGGCTCAGCTGAATCATAAGATTCAACAGGGCCAGGCTACCGCAGTTCACGGACACCTGCAGCAGCAGACCCTCAAACAGATGCAATTCAAGGGCACCAAGCAATCGAAGCAACAGCAGCAGCATCAGCAGCAGCAGACGCTAGCCAATGCGAATGTCCTCAAGAGTAGCAGTCTACCCAATATCCCAAACATGTCCAAGATCTCGGCCAATTCGAATCTCATTCTCACGGCCAAACAACAGCAGCAGCAACAGCAGCAGCAGCAGCAACAACAACATCACCATCATAATCATCCTCATAGTCATCATCCCCAGCAACAGATAAACAGCCAGCAACACATACAAAGGAGTCATACCGTGGCTGGCTCGAGAACCCAACAGCACCAGCAACATATGCTACTCAAGGTCGGACCCGCCAACAAGGGCCAGCCTCAAAATGTCCACCAGATGGGCATGAAGGGAACCACGGCGAAGATCGTGAACGCCAGCAAGTCGCCGATGATTCAACAGCAGGCGCTCATGCAACAGAACGTCCAGCGCAACCATCCGAACGCTCAGAGCATGGCCATGATCCAGCAACAACAGCAGCAGCAACAACAACAACAACAGCAGCAGCAGCAGCAGCAACAGCAGACGGTGCAGGGTCCGCAAAATATCCACAAGCAGCCCGGCTGCATAAAGACCCTGACCCCTCAGAAGTCGGCCCAGAGGAATCACGCGCAGAAGAACGTCGGCATCAAGACGTCGCTCAATACAAACATGAGCGCGATGAAGACGATATCCGCGGCCCAGGCGAACCATTTAAATATACAGATAGCCAACGCCGTGCAGTCCAAGGGCAGCATCAAGACTATCCTGCCCCAGCAGTCCTGCGGCATCGGGGCAGGTACGGTCACCGGCACCATCAGTGGCGGTGTACTGCACAAGGTTTCCGCCCAGTCTATCAAGATCCAGCAGCAGGCCATGCAACAGAAGCAGCTGGCAGTGACGACATCCCCGGGGATTCACTACTCGGCCCAAGGGGTACGCGCTCAGTCCGGGCAAATCAAGACCCTCCTGCCCATCGGGCTCAATGAGTCCCGCCGAGAAGCCGAATTCAAGTGAGTAGTCCATCACTACGCCCGTTACCCACCGCTACGTCGACGCGTGCCCCCCCCCCCCCGCGAACCACCTATTGTTGCAATATTTTTGAAAATTAATAAATAAAACGTCGTACTTACAGGGTCGAAATAAAAAATGAGGTGAAGCAGGAGGATTGCTGTCTGGGTTCGATGCAGCCCTCCCAGATAACCCAATCTCCTCAGCGACGAATGCCACTTCCTTACGAGGTAAATCCATCAGAACACTCACTCGTACACGATTCTCTTCTTCTTCTTATTTCTTTTTTTTTTTTTTTTTTTTTTTCTTCTTCTTCTTCTTCTTCTTCTTCGTATTTGTCTCTGCATGCACGAGCGTTGGCTTTTGTGTTTCGCGTTCTCCGTAAGCGGGCCCGCATGTCTGGTTTGAAAAACATCCTTGTGTGATTGTAGTGTCTCCAGTTTGTTCTCCAAGATCACAACTATGGTGCTCCACCCCCGCGGACACCACCGCCACAATCACCTCCTCCGCATCCAAAACAACAGCCAGTGAATGGAGCTGGAAACTCATGCATAACTGCTCAACACTCTTACATTTTCAATCAAGGTAAACGAGACGTAGCATATTTATATTTATCTATACCTAGTCACTAATAACACGCGCACCCACACGAGCCCGCGTATTTGCCTTCATGCGATACGTAACATGTACGTGGATATGAATATTTGGGATCCTCCTCCCCCTCCCCCACCCCCCGCCCCAAGAGCTAAGAACTGAGAAGAACTCGCGAGAGTCGGAGGGAGTTTATTTTATTAAATCATGGCAATGTACGTGTGCTTCGCAGCTGTCAGTAACACAACGATAGAGGATGACGCGGCCAGTGCCATAAGCAGTGAGATCGGCCGAGAGGTCGAACCCGAAGGCGAGGAAACGGAAACGGCTCCGGAAGGCGAGGGTGATGACGAGGATAGCGTTACCCGCTGTATATGGTAAACGAATTATAAAAGCTCAGCTCTTATGTTTTATCTTGTATTCTGCGGACTCCTCTGAACATTCTTATGTCGTTTACAGTGATTTCGAGCACGATGACGGTTACATGATTTGCTGTGATCGTTGCCTGTGAGTATAACTTTATCACCCTTTTAAAGACATGGTTATATATATATATATAAGGTTTTGAAACCTTCGCTAAAGAAAAGCATTAGAAAGTGGACACGTGAATTCAGTCAGGCTGTCGATTCAGTATAAATTAAAAAAAATCAAGTAATATTGTTCTTTGTTTGTCAAACGATTTGTTAATTGTAAATGAAATTACGTGTTTCTGAACGTAAAGTTTGCGAGGTGGCGAGGTATTCTCGGAACGAGATACTTTGATGGTATAAATACAAGCTCACCCATGTCTGTTCTTTCGTCTCTAATCGCAGAGTGTGGCAACACGTGGACTGTATGGGCATAGACCGTGCCAACATTCCTGACGAGTATCTGTGCGAGGTCTGTCGACCACGTCGAGTCGACCGAGCTCGGGCGCGCGCGCTGCAGATGCGCAAACGCGAAGAGCTTCTAAACTCGGACACGTCGTCGGACAGCTCGTCAACGAGTTCCGCTGATACGGATGTCGGTCAGAATACAGCCTCGAAAAATCGAAAGCTCACCCATCAGCAGCAGCAGCAGCAGCAGCAACAGCAGCAAAGCATTCCTCGCCGAAAATCCGACCCACCGCCACAAGTCCGCCGGCTCAACAACAACAATAACAACAACAATAACAACAACAACAACAACAACAATAATAATAATGTCGGCAAGAGGCAGAGGAGGGATACGCATCCGCGGCAAACCAATGCGGTGCGTAGTAAAAAGGAGACGGGCCCGACGACGACGACGACGACGACGACGATGTCGACGACGAGCTCGGTGACTGCCCAGCTGGCCAAGCAGCAGCAGCAGCAGCAGCAGCAGCAAAGAGGACCGCCAAAAAGAAAGACCAAGAGGCGCACGAGTCTCGAGGACAAGGAGGAAGAGACGCAGGACGCCTGGGGCTCAAATATGGCGCCCCTCAGACAGTGGATAGAGAGATACGAGGAGGCCGTAACGAATCATTACAGTCCGGAGCTAAGAGCAAGGATATCGAGCATAAAAATAAACGGCACGCATAATGACCTACGGCAAAGCAATATCGGAGCCGCGGCCATTGGCAAATGCCGCTTAAATATACAGAGTAACAATCACAGAGTGAGTATCTCCTTTCGTTACCCCCCCATAACCCCCGACCCCGACCCCGACCTCCTACCGTCACCAATCTCTCCCTTCGATAGGCTTGACACGTACCTGTGAAGCTGAACGTTGTCTCCCTCAAAATGTACACGTCTTAATCCGTTGCTATATATATCTCCCTTTGCGTTGCAGTTCCTCGTGGCGACGATGTATCTGCCCCCGAACACACCGGTGGTCGAGCTGCGGGGCAAGTACATGCTGAGCACGCAGCACAGGCCCTCGCATCTTCAGGGTCGACAGCATACGCAGCGGCCCGGGCCCTTCGTCTTCTTCTACCGGCTGCCACGCGACGGCACGGAGGTCTGCGTGGACACGCGAACTTACGGGAACGACGCGCGCTTCGTTCGCCGTAGTTGCAAGCCCAACGCCGAAGTGAAGCACTGCATCGAGAAAGGAACGCTGCACCTGTATATCGTCACAAGCGTGGCTATCGAGAAAAACGCAGAGATAACGATACGTCACGATCAGCACGATCTCATGCTCTCGCCCAATTCCAATGCCTCCATTATGCCAATCATGTGCGCCTGCAACAGCTTGAAGGATTGTCAAATAGCTAATTTAGTTGCTGCCTCCACCAACAGAAGAGGAAGCAATGGCCCTCTTGCGGAAAACGCTGAGTCAGTTTTTCCTTCATTTTTTTTTTCCCCCTTTTCTTTTCTTTCTTTCTTTCTTTTTTTCAACGCTTTTATTGCCTATTAAAGTTGATGCTCCTGTTTACTTATCGCGCTAAATAAATCACAAAACATTTAACGCTTAAAAAAAACAACAGCTATGTATATATATATATATATACATATATTGAAGAGACACAAAAAAAAATAAGAAAAATAAAAACACTCGATATTATCACGTTAAATTTTATTATCGCCTCAAAGTCTTGAGCATTTCGTTTCATTCTTCTGTTTCTCTTCTTCTCTCTCTCTCTCTTTTTTTATTTGTTTATTTTTCGTCACGTATTTTGATCTCTAAAAATCCTACACGCTCGACTCCTTGTATTTTTCGTGTCCAACGACGTTAAAAATCTTCTTTACAATTTTTTTTCAATGAAATATATTTTTTACGTGTCACTGTATATATTTATGGCCGAGATAGTATACAAAAAAAAAGAAAGAAAAAAGCAAGAGAACGCGCAAACATATTTGCCATTTATTTTATGTTTATTCCAAATAATTTTCAATAACAAAAAAAAAATGCAGAAATTCAACGGATAAGAGAAAAGAAGATTCAAGCCGCGGGAAATATAGTCATTCGATTGCATGTTTTGTATTTATTTATTTATTTCTTTATTAATTTATTTATTTAAAGGGAAAAAAAATTGAATCAAATAATCAGGAAATAAATTATTTTTTTTTTATTTTTTTAAACAGCGGCAGAGAAAGAAGGCGGCGAGGTAGAAGGAATACGACGGGCGAAGAGAATAGCGAGATAGTGACGCCGGCACCGACACCAGTTGTCACGACGACTAATGCCGCGACACCGCCCTTGATACTGACCCCAGCTCCGGTTCAGCCGAGTCCCAAGAAAACAGTAAGCATCAGTAGCGCTGTGAATGTAAAGGACAGTTCCAGTGCCAACATTAGCGTGAGTAACGTCAACAGTTCGAGCAGCAGCGCGAGCAATACCCCGACGCCGGTTCGGCAAGTCGTCAAGGAAGAGGTCTCCCCAATGCCACCATCGAGCATCGAGCCGGCGACGACAGCAGTGATCAATCAACAACCGATCGCCAAGGTCGCGGTATCCACGTCGCCGGCACTCCTTGCCACGAGCGTGCCGGCGACGCCAATAACTACGACTGCGCCGGCGGTGACGACGGCCGCGACCACGACTATGGCAGCGGCTGCTGCTACGACGTCGCCCGTAACGTTGTCCCCGGCACCGAGCCACGAGCCAAAAAAGGACAAGAAGAAAATGACTAGGGAGGAACGAAAGATGGAGGCGATAATGAAGGCCTTCGAGCGCCTCGAAAAGGCCGAGCAGCGGAAGCAAGAGGTTCAGGCTCGCAACGCCCAACGCAAGGAGTCCGGAGGGCCGCACAGCGATAACGAGGACAGCAGCGGCCACGCACCGAGCAGATCGAAGCAGAACAGCAGCGCGGACAAGGCGCCGCGGAGAAAGAGGCGGAAAGGCAGGACCCGCTCGAGCAGCACGTCCCAGTCACAAGGAACGCGTCGCACCCGGCTGAATTCGGCCGAGTCGGACCTCACCTCCGGCGACGAGAGCAACTCGATGCAGTCGCCGCCCCTGCCCAACCAGAACTGCTCTTACTCGTTGCGCGTGCACGCGGCCAAGGAGGCCGCGGAGGCTATGGAGTCGGCGGTCGCCCCGAGCGAGGCTCAGCCCGGTATACCGACAGCGGCAGGTTTGCTCCTGGCGCTGGCCAACTCTAGCACGCCGGGCTCGAGCTCGCCGCCCCAACAGCAGCCGACGCCAATAAAAAGTCCGACCTGCGACAGCGGCGCGAGCAGCAGCTCCCAGAGCTCCACGCCCTCGACACCGCTGTCCTCGGCGTGTCTCTTGGTCGCGGCCGCGGTCGGGCCCCTAGCCCCGGGCTTCAAGTTCCCCAAGACGAAGAAGCTGCTAATGAACGAGTGGCTGAAGGAGTCGCCGGAGCCGCAGAGCCAGAACAGCGAGGCGCGCTGCTCCGAGTTCGGGCCCGAGCAGTCCACCGAGTTCCTCTCGCAGAATTACGCGGCCAAGAGCCTGGCGACCCTCGTGCAGGCCGCTCACTCCGTCTCCGGCATCTGCGAGACGGCGCCCCAACAACGCGGCAAGCAAGGGCTCGCGACCGGCCAACCCTCCGCCCCCGGAGGCTCCGCCAAGAAGCGCTGGCTCAGGCAAGCCATCTCCGAGGAGTGCGATTCGCCGAACAGCAGCAGGCCCGAGAGCCCACCGAGCGAAATGGTCGCCCCGCCCAAGAAGCGACGAATCGCGCGGGAGAGCATCTCCTCGGACAACTACACGCCGCCGAGCACCCCGACGATGATGCAGCAGGATCACGTACCCGCTCACCGACGTTCCATCAACGAGGTGCGTCCCTCTCCTCTTTTTCCTACGCTAATCTCGTTGGTTTGAATTTACCAAGGCCGCGCGGCCTCCCCCTTCCTTCGAACTCTCAAAATACCGCACATCGCCATCCCTTGACTTATATTTTCCAAGTCGACGAAACGTCAACGAGCGTTGACGAGCGATCACACACACACGCGCGCACACACGCACACACGATCACACGCACACAATGTGCACAATTAATGTCAATGACTGACTAATAACGGTTCATTCGATTCCACCTGTTCCCGATTTTAACACGTTCGCTGCATAAAAAAAAAAAAAACGTACCCTCAGCCCAACAGTCGATTGTATTATTTGTCTTAACAAACCAATAAACGTAACAAATCAACACGCTACTTTGTGATCGTACTAAGTACTAAGTACTACTCCATAGCAGTCTCATAGCACAAATCGTTAAATTAAGATTCACAATCTTTAAAAAAAAAAAAAATTATTCTGACTCGTTTAATTTATGTTACAGCTTTTTTAGACGACAGTCCAAGGTTTTTAAAAACTTTTTGTTAAAACTCCTCTCTTTTACCAACGGAGATACCGCTCGTTCTGAGAAATGTAATTGTAATTTGATTTAATAATCTGTTGTTACAAGTAACCAAGCAATCATAGTAAATCTCATATCCGCACACATTTGAGTTTGCAAAACAGACAGACAATTAAACGAAATCACCTCAATATTCCCACCAAAATACCGCCTTCGTTGTTTACTTTAATGCGAGGAGTCTTAAAAGACTCGTATCGTATCATGTAATATCGCAGCGAACATGTTGAATAATTCTTTGTTCAAAAGCAGCATTTCATAATTTCTCTAATAAACCCATTGGCCGTAAGTTGCTTTCACAATGCTGTTAAAA